>JAUZTB010000070.1:16406188-16420594 GCA_034780895.1 Rhynchobatus australiae
GGGTGAGTATGGCAGAAGTCTACATCCACGTACAGGCTGGATGTTTAATCTTTTTGTAGCAAAGTTAGGTGACTTAACAAAAAAGGAATTCAAACTGCTCAGCCAATTGTACTTAAAACATTTTAAAAAAAAGAAGCAGGAATAGGTTATTGAGCCCCGTTTGTGTGTCCTGCCATGGCTGATGTTTACCTCAGTGCCATTTTTTGCACTAATCCCATATCTCTTGATTCCCTCATTACCTAAAACTCTGTCTTGGATATGCACAGTGACTGAACCTCCACGATCTCCTTGAGTAATGAATTCACTACCCTCTGGGTGGAGAATTTATTTTCATCCCAGAACTGAATGACTGACCCTTTAATTTTGAGACTGTGATCCCAGGTTCTAGATACCCCAGGCAGGGGAAACATCAAACCTGCATCTGGCCTAACCACAAGAGGATCAATCCCAGTCGGCATCACTGTTTCTCGCATGACAAACCCACCATCAGGAATCAGTTCAGCAGGAGACCAGGCATGAGCTGATGCCATACCTGAGACTGAAGGATTCCAAAACAAGGAGGAGGTTTCTCAGATAAAGGCCTGGGCTTGGGCAAGGTGTTGCTGATGAATAAGGCCCATGGTTTGGAAGGGAGGGCAATTGTAAAGCCTGCCTTGTGTGGTTTTATTGGAAGGTGGAGTGTCAGAAGGCAAAGAGCAATTTTAACCACACCTTAACCAATCAACGTCAACCATCAATGGCTACTTAGGAGAACTGTTTAACCAGTACATAGCAAGTCCATAATGTGAGTTGTAGTTCCAAATTTAAGAAAGTGAAGCTAGAGACAGTGGGGTGGGTGGAGGGCGAGACAGCGGGGTGGGTGGAGGGCAAGACAGCTGGGAGTAGGGGGAAGAGAGAGGTAACTGGGTGATACTGAGGGTCAAATGATACCCTGTATCCTGAGCACTGTTCCGCAGTGATTTTTCCCACTCAGTCTCTAGTTATCTGGCGCTCTGGGAGCCAGTACATGTCTGTACAGAAGGCCCAGCAAGGCAGCTGACCCTCAGTGCTATAGCCTGGGCTACAAAGCAGTGAGCTCAAGAAGTACCCATGCTACAGTGGGAGACTGGGGTGGGGGAGGGGGTTTAGAATTCTACAGCAGGCTGGGTCCAAGGCATTTTGTGAGAATTTCCCGCTTCCTCTGTTCTACAGAGAAGCTTTTGGTGTCCTCGCTTCCCCTTTCGCTCAAAGCATCTGTGCTGTGGTCTGCCACTGTTGCTTCTGACCTGAATGTCAACGGCAGCAGTGCTCCCACAGATGTGGTACCATTTGGCGGAGAGCCAACTGTAGAACCTGGGTAGGGACTTTACTCCTACCCCTACCCAGTGCTGAAAATGCAGACCCAGGGCCCTGTTACTAACCCATGGGTCCCTCTGAGAAACAACATACCCTGTTCAAGAAGGAAGTACATGCACCCTGTGAAGGAAGCAGCAATTATTTTAAAGTTAAGTTTTCAACTTCCAGCTCCATTATCTTGTCTCTGCAGTGTCTGAAAGTTTACGAGCCCAACGTGACCTGGACTGAGATTGAAAAATGCGTAAACGGCGACTTGGGAAATAAGCTGATGCACCAGAACGCAGAACGAACTGCAGCGCTAAGCCCACCCCACAAGTATGTGCCCTGGATCCTGGTCAATGGGGTAAGTTGGCAGACTGCCTCTGCTAAAACAGTAGCATTCCAACAAGAACAAAACACTGCAGATGCTGCACATCTGAAACAGAACAGAGAATGTTGAAAATACTCAGCAGGTCAGGCAGTATCTATGGAGAGAGAAACAGAGTTGACTTTTAAGGTTGGTTACTGTTCATCAGAATGTTTTGAGGTTCCCTTCTCCTCTGCTTTCTGAACTGTTGAACATTACCAATATTTTCTTTTTATAGCAACATGCCTAAGGTTTAAAAATAGCAACTGGAGATCACATAGGAAATATAGCACAGAAATAGTTCATGTTGGTTTTTATGCTACATTCAAAGCTCCTACTATTTTTCTTCATCTAACTCTCTATTCCCTTCCCTCTCCCATTCTTGCTCAGCCTCTTCTTAAATGCATCTAAACTATTGACCTCAACCATTCTCTGTGGTGGTGAGTTCCAAATTCTGGTAAAGGAGTTTTGTCCAAATTTCCTACTGGGTTTTTTAGTGACCACCTTCTACTTATGGCTCTTCCCCCTCAAATGTAGACATTCTCTCTGCATCCACTCTGTCAAAGCCTCTTTTCATTATTAAAGGCCTCCAGAGCACCACTGAACCATGTTTTCCCATGAGATGCTACAACATCTGGCAACAGAGGGAAGACGTTCTCGTTCTCACACAGCACAACACACTTCATTTAAATGCAATAATTTCATCAGATCTACTATATTGTACAGGAACCTTAAAATAATCAATTTTGTTCAATTGCATAATGCAGATATTTTAAAAATATGATCCTAAGTTGTCCTGTGTCTATGCTGTGTACACTGCTTGACATCATTCATTATCATCTTTTGTTTAACTCTTAGTCCTCCAGGATACAAAGGTCATTACCATGATTATTTTGCTCATATTCAGTTTAGATACAGTTGCCAAGTCATTGTATTGAATACCTGGTGTTAAATGTAATAATTTACTTGGTTACCAGTCATCAATATAGTGTTATCACATTGCAGATTGTAGATCACTGGTTGAAGAACTAGCAATGATTATTATAATGGGGTAATTATTATTTACCCATTCTCTAGCAGAAGAACATTGGATAAAGCTTGTGATATGTGGGGCCGGGTCTGTGAACATGCCAGTTCTGACTGATTTAAATTGGTGCGGATTTGGCCATTGTCCCTATCCTGCTTTTTGATTAGAATTTACAAAAAGAGGAAATCGGTGTTTCAGCATATTTGCATGTGCCCAGGAGGGCTGGTGATTTGTTGAGATATCTGTCAATCAAAGAACTTGCAGAATTGGATCAGGTTAGGTTGCAAAGCAAAGCTCTTGTACATATTGAACATCTGTTGCACTATTGGTTTTGTACTGTACAGGGATTTAAATTATTGTATAAATGTATAATTGTCTCACATCTGACACTGGTGCGTGATCCTGCTGTGTGCAGTTCCCAGGCATGTTATCGTCACAGTAGGTTCAAAACCGAATTTGTTGCTGTGATTACATGAAGTGTAAATTTCAGATTTTATCCATAATTCCTTTTGTTGAGGTCCAGTGGAGTGGAAAAATAATTCCCTATCTGAGGCTTGCTCTGACTTGGGTAAATCTTAATTCCTTTCACAGAAACACTCCGATGAGTTAGAGAGCCAGGCTGTAAATTCTCTCTTTAACCTGGTGTGTAAAACTTACAAGGTGAGTAACTGATCAGCTGCTGTTACATCTCAAACACTGTACCAAGAAATCAGCTTTTTCGTTGCAGTTACCCCCTCCAATAAAACCACTAAGGGCCCCCTTGCCAAACTACATTCTGCATCCTCGGCACGCCGAATGCTTCTCCTCATGGTGCTCAACGTGGAGGAAACAAGGTCCTTCAACTGAGAGAAGGCAATAGGTGGCAATCAGGAGTTTTCTGGCCTTGTTTGACCTGATGCTATTTGACTTCATGGGGTCTGGAGTCAACGTTGAGATCTCTTCCGACCATTTGCAACTGTTTCTGTTTATTCTTTTTCAGGATGTGGACATTGGTGGCAATGCCAACATTTGTAGTCCACTGTTTTTGCCCCTGAATTGAAGAAGCAGTCAAGGGTCAACCCCATTGGTTGCTTTAGAGTTGCATGTGGGCCAGACTGGGTAAAGATAGCAGGTTCCCTTCCCTGAAGGACATTAGTTAGCATAATACATTTTTAAAACAACCCTGTGATCTCTTGGTCATTGTTCCAGAATGATTTATTTTAATTACTTGAATTTAAATTCCCATTACTTTACTGAGACTCAAACTTGCATCATCCAAGCTTGTCTGATGACCTAACCGCAAGGCTACATGTACCAACATGTACCTGTAAAACTACCCTACCTGTGGGACAGGGCATAGACAAGGGTGCTGGTGGAGGAAACGGGGATATTGGTAACTTGAATTTCATGACTAGATTGTGGGATACTCCTCCCAATTCAGCCGCAAATCCTCAGGTGTTCATGAGAGAGAGTTTTGGGATCACCAAGGCTGGGGGTGCCTTTGTTGTATCTGAATCTAGGTATCATTGACCTTGAATAAATTCTCATTTAGGAAGTGATTTAGACATGGATGAAGCCCGTGCCCCAGTTTTTTGTTGGTAACCCTAAACCACATAATGACCTTCCAACAGTTTGCCACGAGTTGGTTATGATCTGCTATTGATCTCAGTACTGCAGCAATGTTCCAGTTTACTAACAAAGCTTTTTGTCCCACAGGGGAAGAAATCAGTGGCTTGTGAATTGGCTGAAGGAAGGAGTTCATTCCCACAATGCATGGCTCCACTGAAATGAGTGGCACTGACTCATTTTCAACTTAATCTGTGGGTAGAAAGGGGCACTTCGTGAAGAAGTGACTGAAAGCTTCACACGCATCTGAGACCGTCAGTACTAACAAACAAAGCTGCAACTGCTTGCTGGGTCAGCAGAGATCTAAAGCTGAGCTCTACTAATTATTGTGATTTTTTTTGTATCCCAAACTGAATCAGTGTAAAAAAAACTTTGGTAATGCTTTGAAAATCAAAGGAGAAAAGAAATATGATCATTTCTTTCAGAATCAAAACACAAATTCATATAAAGGAAGATTATCAAGACTTTAATACAAACTCTCTCTTATCAAACAGGAAACATGTTCAGGGGAATTCCTTGTTGAATTGAAAATAAATGAAACTATTTTAACAAACTCTTGCTATGTTTTTTTATATTTATTCCTGAGTTGTGGATTTGTCTGTCCAGGATACCAGTTAATCCTCTTCAGTATTTACCCTTCAGAAGGTGTTGGTGAGCCACATACGCTCTGAAAGTACTTCATTGGCTTCATCAGAACGCGAAAGGCAACGTTTATATGTAAGACCAGCTTTTATCTTTTTGTTAAAATTGATTAATTATGTTAGGATCTGGACATTACTGGTCAGGCTAGCATTTACCATCCATCCCTAATTGCCCAGGAAGGTGGCAATAAATGGCTTTGAACCACTGCAGCCCTTTTGATCAAGGTGCTCCCCCAGGTAAGGAGTTCCAGGACTTGGACCCAGCAGTGATGAAGACACAGCATTTTATTTCCAGGTCATAATGGGAAAAAAAACTGCAGCAGGTGGTGTTCCCATGTGCGTGCTGACCTTGTCCTTAGTGACAGAGCTCGTGAGTTTGGGAGTAGCTGTCAGAGTGGACCCACAAGTTACCCAATACTTTTGTAGATGGTGCACATCCTAACCATAGTTACTGGTGGTGAAGGAAGTATATGTTCCGGGTAGTTGGCAGCATGCCATTCAAGTGAGCAGCTTTATCCGAGATGATGTTGACCTTTGATGAGTGCAAAGGGAAGGGAAGTGGAGTGTGTTCCTTTCCACTCCTGATGCTTTACTCCTGCAGGTTTACGGTGTCAAGAGGTGAGTCACTACTGGAGGATACCCAAGCAACGACCTATTTTTGTCTCTGCAGTATTTATGTGGCTTGCCCAATTATGTTTCTAGACAACAACAACCCCAATGCAGTTGATGGTGGGGACTTGGTGATGATAATACCGCTGAATGCCAAGGGAGGTGTTGGAGATGGCCATTGTCTGTGGTGTGAATGTTAATTTCCCTGGAGGAATATACTAATTCATTAACTAAACCAAATGGAACTGAACATTAACTATCAGTGAACATCGGCACTTCTTCTTGGGCAGTTCCTTGGGATTGAGGATGACTTGTTTCCATTCCATTTTCTTGGGTTCTGAGCTGATCAATGAGCCAATGCAGGAACCAGAGACTCTCAGATGGGGCAGGAGATGGCTAATGGGGTGGGCGAGTAGTTTGTGAGGCAATGTTTTCTTTCTGCTGCTTGTGCAGGGCCTTTGTGTGCTCCATGCATGGTCTGGAGGTGCTCAATGTCATCCAGAATTCTCCTCCTCCACTTTAAGCCGTCATGGGCCAGAGGTTTCCTAGGAGTCAGTGGAGATGTTGCACTGCTTCAAGCAAGTTTTAAACACATCCTCAAATCTTGTTCTCTGTCCTTGTAATCTTCTCCCACAACAAACTTGGAACTACAATATCTCATGGTATCTTATTTTCACCATGGATGTCCAGTCCCTACACACTTCCATCCCCCATCAGGAAGGCCTCACAGCTCTCTGCTTCTTTCTCAACAACAGACCCACCAGTTCCCCTCCATCACCACCCTCCTCCGTCTGGCAGAACTGGTACTCACCCTCAATAACTTCTCTTCCGGCTCCTCCCACTTTCCCCAGACTGACGGTGTAGCCAGGGGCATTCACGTGATCCCCAGCTATGCCTGCCTTTTCATTGTCTACGTGGATCAGTCCATGTTCCAAGCCTACACCAATAATGCACCAACTTTTTTTCTGCTACCTTGACGACTGCATTGGTGCTGCTTCCTGCACCCGTGCCGAGCTCGTCAATTTTATCAACTCCGTCTCCAGCTTCCGCCCTGCCCTCAAATTCATTTGGTCCATCTCTGACACCTCTCCCCTTCTTGATCTCTCTGTCTCCATCTCTGGATACAGATTATGTACTAACATCTTTTAAAAACCCACTGACTCCAACAGTTAACTTGACTACATCTCTTCCCACCCTGTCACTTGCAAGGATGCTGTTCCCTTCTCTCAGTTCCTCTGCCTCCACCACATCTGTTCTCATGATGAGGCTTTCCATTCCAGGGCATCAGAGATGTCCTCTTTTTTTTCAGTAAACAGGGTTTCCCCTCCACTACTATCAATGCAGCCCTCACCCGCATCTCCTCCATTTTGTGCACGTCTGCCCTCACCCCATCCCCCCTCTCCAAAATAATAGGGGTAGGATTCCCCTTGTCCTCACCTACCACCCTACAAGCCTCTGCATCCAACACATCATTCTCCACAACTTCCGCCATCTCCAACAGGAACCCACCACCAGGCACATCTTCCCCACCTCTCCCCTCTCCGCATTCTACAGGGATCACTCTCTCCACGGCTCCCTTGTCCGCTTGTCCCTCCCCACTGAGCGCCCTCCAGGCACTTATCCCTGCAACCATACGAAGTGTTACACCTGCCCCCGCACCTCCTCCCTCACCACCATTCAGGGCCCTAAAGAGTCCTTCCAGGTGAGGCAGCGCTTCACATGTGAATCCATTGGAGTTGTTTATTGCATCCAGTACTCCCAGTGCAGCCTCCTCTACAATGGTTAGACTTGACCCAGATGAGGGAAGCACTTCGTCAAGCACTTTTGCTCCATCCGTCACAACAGCCAGGATCTCCTGGTGGCCAGCCATTTTAACTCCACTTCACATACAAAATGCTGGAGGAACTCAGCAGTCAGGCAGCATCTATTGGAGGGAAATAAACAGTCAGTGTTTCAGGTCAAGGCCCTTCATCAGGACTGGAAAGGAAGAGGCTGGCTTCTGCCCACCTTTGTTCCATGGCCTATTGTCCTCTCCTATCAGATTCCTTCTTCAGCCCTTTGCCTCTTCCACCTACCAGCTTCTCAGATCATTCCCCTTCACGCCCCCCCCCCTCTCACCTGGACTCGCCTATCACCTGCGAACTTGTGCTTCTCTCCCTTCCCCTACCCTTTTATTCTGACTTCTGTCCTCTTTCTTTCCAGTGCTGATGACAGGTCTGGGCCTAATAACGTCGATTGTTCATTTCCCTCTATAGGTGCTGCCTGACCCACTGAGTTCCTCCAGCATTTTGTGTTCATATCTCATGATATTATTGCTCATTAGGTGGATTCTGACTATACTGTCTGGACAGCTGTAAAGGCTGCAGCTTTTAATCAGATGCTGTGCGGTCTGATGAATACAACAGTCACACGGGCTGCCTGAGGTGTTCACTTTATGAAGTATCATTCTAAAGATAGTTTGTTCAGCTGCTCCAATGTTTCTCTGTCAGGTCACATTCAAAGCTGGGGCCCTTATTCTGCAGGGAGGGGTCAGAGTTTTTCCAGAGGTCATACCAAACCCTTGATTGGATTCAACATCCTCTTGAACTTCACATACAAAGCTTCTTGGACCTCCTTGGAACAAAATGTTCAGTATTTCCTCCCTTAACTTAAAGAAAAAGGGAACTGGACAGGCCTTTGTAGCAAGCGCATAGGAAGGAAAGGATAATGTCAAAGGTTCTACAGAACCAAAAGACACGAGTGGAGGATTGTGTAGAGTTTAAAAGACAGATTGCAAGGGTGTGTCCACCAGCATACTGTACCAGGCTATAAGTGAAAGAGCAAAGGGACAAAGGATATTTGCAAGATGGAGAAGCCAGTTCAAAAGGCTTTCACGGAAGTGGATGCAGTAATTGATTAATTATTGAAGGAATTGTTTTTGGGAGAGCATAGATAAGTAGTTCAGCATCCACAATGTGAGATGGAAGCATTGAGTCATACAACATGGAAACAAGCCTTCAGCCCACTGAGTCCATGCCAAGCAAGCATCAAGCACCCATTTACACCAATTCCATTTCAATCTCCCCACATTTCCATGGCCTCCCACAGATTCTCTAGCTCGTCTGCACGCCAGGGGCAATTTGCAGTTGCTAATTAACTACTAAGCTGCATATTTGGAAGTTGGGAGGAAACTGGAGCACCCAAAGGAAACTATTGGTCACAGGGAAAATGCGCTACCTTGATCTATTTTGTTCGTGATCGTTCAGGTTCCAGAGGTACAAGCAGTGGAGTTAAAATCCAGCTTTAGACTACCCTACCTTAGGAAAAAGACTATGACCATTACTCTATCTATGCCCCTCGTGATTTTACATACCTCTATAATGTCACCCCTCAGCCTCTTAAGATCCAGGAGAAAAAGCTGCAGCCTATCCAGTTTCTCCTTACAGCTCAAGCCCTCCAGTCCCAGTAACATCCTCGTGAACCTTTCCTGCACCCTTTCCAGCTTAATGACATCCTTCCTATATCTCGACAACTAGAACCACACACAATACTCCAAGTGTGGTCTCACTAATATCCTGTACAGTTGTAACAATAGACCGACTTTTGTACTCAGTGTCCTGACCATTGAAGGCAAACATGCCAAACACTTTTCTTCACCACCCTGTCTACCTGTGTTACCACTTTCTAAGAATTATGTACTTGTACCCCTAGATCTCTCTGTTCTACAACACTTTCCAGTGCCTGCCATCTGAAATATTATCTTCCTTAATGAGGGCTGATAAGGATATCAGTTGTGGTTTCTAACATTCTAATCAATTTTGGATCCTTCAGGTAGAGTTTGTTCATGTGTAAAATTTGAAAAAAGAATTCACTAATTACAATATCACACACACTCAATATGTTGAAATGTTGCCAGTGTCAATAATGCTGCAGAGAAGTTAACCTGCTCCACTGATGGTGCTGTTGCATAAGTTCAGATAAATATGTTCCCTGCACATTAACTCCTGAAGCTCAAGAAGAGCCACAATGGTTTCTGTTCTTTATAAACATGTGGCAAATGACTTTTAACCCTCACATTTAATTCAAGAACTCATCTGCAAACAACAATTGCAGTAATGTGATAAATTGGACTTAGATCTTTGCTTGGATATTCAAGGTGTTTTGAAAGTTTCCAGAACACAATTACGACAAGGAGAAACTTACTTGAAGTCTAAGGAAAAGGTAAAATTCTGATTGAAAAGGAAATGAAAAAAAAGCATATCTTGAGGGGGGAGCGGGGTGGTGCTGCATATTAAAGAAAAAGGGAAGTAAAAAAAATAAACATTTAATTAAACAAAATTGTATATACAAGAATAGTTTGAAATTGGAATCATTTTAAGATAACGTATTGTGCCTTAGTCTATTCTGTCACATTTCTACAATATATTGCTAAATAATCAAACAGAAACATTAATAACTTGGACAAAATGGGAACATTTAGTTAATATTTTCTAGCTCCAATAGGCAAAAGATTTCCTCCATTGTTTGTGAATGAGATTAAACTGTGATTGATGGAATGTGCAATACCAATGGAAGTGACGGGAGAAAGGCATGAGCGAAGCTGAGAGTGCCACTAGATGGAGCCTAGGATTATTACTCCAGGTCACTGGTGTTTAAGGGTGCCCACAACATTCATATTAAAGTCAGGAAAACATTGTCATGGTAACACTGAGATAATTCACGTTTAAAAGTGAAAAAGGACATAGATTTTAGGAGAGGGCAGTTGAAGATCAAGGATATCCATGAGTTCTACAGAGGAAAACAAACTTAAAAAGAACTGGAATATATTTTATGTCCACATTGCAATAAAACATTGTGGGGATTTTTTTAATGGAATATATTATACTTGAGAAACAAGTGAATAACTTGGAGATTAGTTCATGCACATTGTAATGCAATCAAACGCATCATCATTCCTGATGCAGGGTCTTGACCTGAAATGTCAACAATTCCTTTCTCCTCACAGATACTGCTCAAACCATTGAGTTCCTTAAGCAGTTTGTTTTTTTTGCTTTAGGAACACGGTATTCTGCTGGTGCAAGTACCAAGGTTGTTCTGGAGACCTGAATGTTTGACTCGTCCTCCTCCTCTTGGTGTCTTCCATTGGCAGCAACAAAATGAAACAAAAAGTCACAGCTAGGGAAATGGAACTTAAAATTGCCTGCTGTGGAAGGAGATGTAAGAGTGAAGAGACCATGGTGTAACAAGAACAATGGATGTATTGGGGAGAGACAAGGATCGGGGTTCCAGAAATGGAGTAATGAACAGGTCTGTACAGAACAGAGCCAGGCAATGGTGACCTGGACAAACTGAAGCCAGTGATGAAGGAGGATGTTAGTTTCAACAGGCCTGACACAGGGGCTGAGGCTGTTGAGGTGAGAGACAAGGTGCAGTCTCTGCAATTGTACAAACACCCTCAACTGGATGGATAAAAGGAAAAGACTGGGTAGAACCCTGCATTGGAGTTTGCCTGATCATGTGAGACCGTACATAATCCTGGGCTCCTCATCACAGCCAGCCTTACACTGCATAAGAGAATCAATTTTAGGTGAATGATTCACAGGCGTGTACATTGAATCCCATTTGTAAATTAATAATCAGGATGATATCAGCGCAATCTGGACAAAACGATTTCAGGGTCAATATGGTTTCTATCAGTAATCATTATTTACATTTGAATACGTACAGGTCACATGCTGAGCATCAGACAAGCAAGCTTTGTTACTGGCAGGATGAAGCTTCTGGTGGAGTTGCTTATTCTGTCCCTTTGGGCAGTGAGTACATTTTATTTTTTACTGTTTTGTAACTGCTCATGGTCTGGCTACTCTCGGCTCTGGTGTCCGGAGCAGAAGACGTATCATTGGTTTCCCCAGCGGCTCTGATGAAGTGCCCAGGGGGCCAGAATTTGGACCATCTCGGGCAAACCCCAATGTGGGCATCACCCAATCTTTTCCTTATGCCCCTCTAGGTTGAGAACAGGTGTACAATTGTAGAAACTGAGAGATGGCCGCCTGTGCACATCAGTTTATTCTACGAGTCCCTGTGTCCCGACTGCCGTGCGTTTATAGTAAATGAACTCTGTCCAACATGGGCAAGGATGAAGGAAGTTCTGAACATCACCCTAATTCCATTCGGCAATGCTGAGGTAACACTTTACAATATGTTTGCTGCAGGACGTCAGCTCAATCTGTAGTCAGATCTCCACAATGAATAAAAGAGCCAGGTTTCCTGTAGCTGTGACAGAGGATGTTTATGTTGCTATCGTGATAAGCTGCAGACCAAGAAAATTGCACTAGATCTAATTTTCTGCTGGGAACAGACTTTATTGGATCACCAAAACTAATTAGATCCTTGAGTGGGATGCCAGCTAGAATAACAGATACTTGGGAATGAATTACTAGCTGCAATCTAACCAAGGGATTTGGGGTGGTATAGAGAGAGAGAGAATGTTACAGGCTGGAATCTAATCAAGGTGTTTGGGGGATTTATATGTGGAATAACATTTTAAAAATGATTTCTGTCCTAATGTCACTTTGCCTTTTTTAAATTGCACTATGGTTATGCTGAGATAACCTGGTTGACACATACTCCTGGCCTTTTGTTGGAACTTGCTCAAATCTGAAACAAATAGAAGTAAAAGTATGTGCTCTGCAAGTCAAGCTGACCCTCTGATCGATGGTTGCTGAGCTCCCACAGGGTCCAAGCCACAAGTTTAATTTCTGGGCAGAAGCTTCTAACTGAATCCAACCTATCTGGACACTCTGCAATTCTAGGGATGGTGGGTGGGGGGTGGAATGGTGAGAGTAGGGAATGCACAAGGCAACATTTTACTTACAGAAATCTTACTTAAAGAAACAACAAAAAACGTCTGCTTCATAAACCATCACCAGTCTTTCAAATTTACTCTGCTCAATGCTTTCACGTTGATCAATATCAGCTCTGGCTCCCCTCTCCCTCCTGTTCCTAGCTCTCCCATCTCACTTCTTCCTCCTCTCCCTCAGCTGTGAGCTAAGATGTGGTGCCCAGGTTAACTCACACTGCTCTGGATGTGGTCTAATCAGGAACAAAATCTCAATCCATTTGCCAAAGGAAGGTCAAAATCCATTAGTTATTTTTGATTATTTTCTGTACTTGTTTATTTTAATGGCCAAGGTCACAAATTCTCAAACCTGTTTCGACCTTCAGTGCTCCTGTACTTTTGCCATTTAGAAAGGACTGTGTCCTGTCCCTCTTAGGAACAAAGTGGGTGACCTCACATCTGTCAACAGTGAAACCCATTTGCTGCCGCTGTACCCATTTGCTTAATCTTTCGATACCTCTCCATGTTTTAATGCTGTCTTGCACAGTGCTGACACTGCCACCTCACTTGCGCCCACTGCAGGCTTGGGTTTGTGGCTTTCTATTCAACCTTCTAATTTATTTATAGATAAGTTAATATTTATGTTTCCTTATGGAACACCACTAGTTTCATCCTGCCTATGTGCATTCCCATCCATTAAATCTGTGTCTGTCTCCTACTCCTCAGCCAAGTTCCTAAACAGACTAATAATTTTCCTTCCGTTTAATGAGTCTCCTATATGGGATAGTGTTAAATGCCTACAGAGGTCACATGATTGGCACCCGTATATATGTCCACCGCCAACTGCTCCTACAATTCACTAAGTGCCTTCTCAAATGGTTCAGTCAGGTTTCATCAGACATGACCAACTTTATACATTCATGTTGGCTCTCCCTCTTATCCTGAACACACTCCAGAAATTCATTCATTTGTTCCAAAAATTTATTACATTTCTGACCTTCATTGTTTCAAATTATTAACACATTGCTCTACAGGCTACTTAATTTGCCATTACTAATTGTTCTATTCACTTTATTATAAAGAGTTATTTTACACTTGTGTTCCCTGGCTATTTATTACCCAGTGCTTGCCATTCTCTGACCTTCACTCTCCTTTTTCTTCCCATTTCATGCTTGTGTTTTTTTTTCCCTTCTCTGCCAACAGCCCTTTCTGTTGGAAGCTTGGTCCTAGCTAGGTGGAGCCCTTGTATCCTAAGCAGTTTGTTCCTTCCTCCACAGTGCACTGTATTGACACTCGTATCCGTGAAATGTAAAACCTCATTCCCAAAGCCAATCCTTCACCTTCCTGGCTAATAATATTTAAGTATGTTATACAGCACAAATATGGCCCAACTCATCCATGCTGACCATAAAGCCTATCAGCACTAATCCTTTTTGCCCCCATTGGGCCCATATCCCTCTACTCTTTTCCTATCCAAATACCTCTCCAAATGTCTTTTAAATATTGTAATTGTATAATTTGCCTAGGAATGCAAATATATATTTTTTTCAGCATTGTCTAGTTGAAATTTGATATTTTATCTCAGTGGAACACAATTATGTGTCAATTTGCTTCATTTTGGAAATATAACTGTACACCTCCAGCTGTAAGTGCACAGGCACATGTTCTACAGCAGGGGTGCATGGGTTGACATCATTCCCCATTCAGTGCACCTTTTGGAGCATTTGGAACTTGGATTACCGTACTCCTAGAGCAATGACTAATAGCATTCCTGGGATAACCTGGTCTTCCCAGTGCAGGGAAGAATGAGGGTCCCTATCAAGTGAATGTAATGTAACCCTAACCCCATCCCAGACTGTATCAATGTTTCCCAATCAATCCCGATCCCTAGGAGTCCCCTTTTAAATCTCCCGTCCCTCCACCCCCCCCAAATACTCATAAACATCACTGCAGAGCCCCCCACCCCCCATTGTCTTTCATCAACACCCTCCAAAACCATTCAGGCATCTGTCATGGTTCTGAGTTC
>JAUZTB010000070.1:16442191-16455906 GCA_034780895.1 Rhynchobatus australiae
GGACAGAGCATGACCCTTACTGAAGAGAGTTGGGGCAGAGTGGTGCGGAGGAGAGGGAAGGAGAGAGGAGCCTCTGTCGGTGAAAGGACAGGGGCGGGCTGATCGGATGCTCCGCCCTGTCCGAGCGGCGGTGGCAGCAACGTGAAGCGTCAGTGAGGACACGGGAACCGGGAAGCGCTGGGCTGGGCGGCCGCACTCCCCGGCACCGCGGTGGGGATGAAGGGCAAGCTGTTCGTGGCGCTCTCGCTGTCCTGCGTGCTCAGCTGTCTGCTGCTCTACAACCGCACTGGCGGCGGCCTGGGCCAGTGGAAGCAGGCGGCCGCCACCGAGCGGGTCGGAGGTGGGTCACTAACAGTGGGGAGGAGTATGGGGTGGGGAGTGTGGCCGGCGGGGTGGGGACGTTAGTATCGGGGGGAAGGGGTGAGGAGAGAGAAGGAAGAATAGGGTAGAATTGCGGTGAGCATAGGGAGAGAGACACAGGGGAGTAGGGCATAAGGGGAGAGACGGTAGAGAGAGAGGGTTGGGAGAGTGGGGAAATGGGGAAGGGTGGGGTATGTATTATTGGGGCAAGGTGTGGAGGGAGGAAGTGGACAAGAAGGAGTCAGGAGGAAGTAGCAAGAGAGAAAGGAATGGGGAGAGTGACGAGAGTCAGCAAGAGGGCTAAGGTGAGGGCAACACAGTAAGTGAGAGGGGGCCCAGGAGAGATGGGGAAGGCGAGAAGTAGGTCAGGGTGGGATTGAAGGGGAGGCGATGGGGTCACACATACTGACAAACGGCAGGGTTCTGCTTATTTCTTGAGTAGATTTGGTTAAGGGAACTGAATGACTGCAGAAACTAAGGCCTGTTTTCATATACTGTACATTTCTCATTGGCTCTAGAAAAACAAACTGATAAATGATTTCAAAACAAATGCAATTTAATCATTGCATCTTGATCTTTCATCTTGACCTCCCTGAACCGGATTGGTAGCAGATGTGATGGTTAAGTCTTAAGTGTAATTTTGTACTTCAATGTTTTATGGGTTAAAGGTAGCACCATCAGCATTTACAAGACCCGGAGTTAATCTGGGATATGGTGCCGTGAGTTGGAGAGATTCTTCCTCCTCCCAATTACTATGATACTGTTTTATATGTGTATGTCTTCGTCTGTTTGACTGTGCCTCTGTGTAGAGATGGTGGCTCACATCCCAAGGAGGACTGGGGCTCAGAAAGACCACCTGATGTCCGTAGAACTGTATACCCAAGAGGGTTTGAGCTGCCTTGAGAAGGAAAGAGCATAAATAATTGAATACTGCAGATCGAAATGGGAGTGTAGATTTGGAGAAGGTCTTTGGAATTGGATTGATAGTTGCCAGGAGATGGACACTGGGTGTGTTTCCCAGGAATCTTGTTTTCTAAGCAATCAACAGCACAGAGGAATAGTGAGTTGTATGATAAGGCAGGTGTGATTTTTAACATAAAACTTCTTTACACAGTGTACTCCTAATCTGGAACTCATTGTCCATAGGGCTGGTAGACACGCAATTAGTAAGGGCCTTCAGAAGGTAAATGGATAACTTATGGAGGGAGAATAATTTATGGAGTGACAGTGAAAGAGCAAGGGAGTGGGACTGCATGGATAGTTAGCTAATGTATAGACAATGTCTGAATGGTCTCCTTTGTTACGATTCTATATGACATGGATTCTTAAGGGATAGTGGGAAAGATTACTGGGGGTTGGCAGGAATTCAGAGTTGAGGTTACCATCACATCATGTGTAAATTTAAGGCACAGCAGGATTAAGGGGTTGAGTGTGCTCCTCCTGTAACTATTTGTATGTTTGTACATGCTGCTGGTGAGAATCAGAACAAAACTGCAGATGCTGGACATCTGAAATTAAAAACAAGATGCTGGAAACACTCAGTAGGTTAGGCAGTATCTGTAGAAAGAGATTCAAAGTTTGATGTCTGAGACCCTTCGTCAGCTGTGGGAAAGAAACATCAAGTCTGTTTCTCTTCCTGGACAGGTTGCCTGAGCTGCCAAGTGCTTCCAGTGTTTTCTGCTTTTGCTTTCTTTTAGTGATTGGTGAATTTGAACTGCTAAACCTCTGCATCGTTATCAAGCTCCTTTTATATAAAATAAACTTACATTTGTATGCTGCTGCGTTTACTATTTATAGATTACAGTCTTCCCTGTGGACACTGGCTGTGCAAACCTTGTAATTGTATCCTGTTCCCACCTCTCCCAGTTCATGTACAGGAGCTGGGGCCGGGAGAATAACAAGTCTTAAGGGTTGATGTCAAAATTTACAATGGAATTCTAAAAGCAGGAGCTGGAAAATATATCTTTAAAACAGCATGTTGTTGATTCCATTCAATTATTTCTGGTACCCTGACCCTGCATGTGAGCAAGATACAGACGTTTTCCTAGTTTGCACTGACAACCATCTTTTGATATTGAGGAGGATATGGTCCTTGACTACTGGCTTGGGCATAGGCTCTAATGTGTTGCAGAGAGTGTGTTGCACTGTTAAGGGGCTACTGCTTTCTGATGAGACAGTTAATCTAGTTTTCCCCCTCGGGGATCCTGTTACTGTGATGATGTGAGGAAGTTATCCTGGAGCTTGGCAAATACTTAAACCTTGACCAACGTTAGAACATAGAACAGTACAGCACAGGAACAGGCCCTCTGTCCCACGATGTCTGTGCTGACTGTGATGCCAAATGAAACTACAACTATCTGCCTGCACATGACCTTTATCTCTCCATTCCTGGCATATTCCTTTGCTTCCATTACCTCCCCTGGCTGCATGATCCAGGCACCCACCACTCTCTGTGTTTTTAAAAAAAAACTCACCCTGCACATCTCTAAATTTTCCCCCTCTTGCCTTAAAGCTATGTCCTTTAGTATTTGACATTTCCACCATGGGAAAAAGACTCTGACTATCTACCCTATCTATGACTCTCATAATCATATAAACTTCTATCTGGTCTCCTCTCAGCCTCCGACGCTCCAGAGAAAACAATCCAAGTTTGACCAGACTCTCTGTATAGCCAATACTCTCTAATCCAGGCAACATCCTGGTGAACCTCTTCTTCTCCAAAGCCTCCTCATCCTTCCTGTACTAAGTGCGGCCTAACCAAAGTTTTTACAGCTGCAGCGTGACTTCCTGACCCTTATTCTCAATTCCCCGATCGATGAAGACATTCATGCCATACGCCTTCTTTACCACCCTATCTACTTGTGTTGCCACTTTCAGGGAGCTGTGGACTTGGACCCCAAGATCACTTTACAGCAGTGCTCCTAAGAGGTCTGCCATTTACTTTATAGTTTCACCTTGCATTTGGCCTCCCAAAGTGCAACACCTTACACTTGCCTGGATTAAACTCCATCTGCCATTTCTCTGCCCATTTCTGCAGCTGGTCTATATCCTGCTGTATCCTTTGACAACCTTCTTCACTCCACGAATCCACCAAATTTAGTGTCATCCACAAACTTGCTAATCAGCCCCTCTACATTCTCATCCAAGTCATTTATCACAAACAACAGAGATCCCAGCTCTGGTCCCAGCAGAACACCACTGGTCACAGACCTCCAGTCAGAATAACACCCCTCCACCACTATCCTCTGTCTTCTGTGACCAAGTCAATTTTGAATCCAGCCTGCCAACTGACAATGTATCTCATGCATCAAACATCGTCGTCTCCTCAAGAAAACTCCAAGTTTCTAAGACATTACCTGCCCGCACAAAATAAATGTGGGACGCTATCATGCAGACGTTTATAAAAGCTTGCTATATGCAAATTGCCTACTAGATTTTCTGTTATATCATTATTCAAGAAACATTATACTTGGAAAAAGTGTTTCACTGTAAAATATTCTAGGACATCCTGAGATCATTAAAGCTAATACAGAAATGCAAGTCTGTCACACAAATTTAAGTTCATGAAGCTTTTACCCACTTTAATGAAGACACCATGTTCCCTCAGTAGGTCGCAAATGTAACTCTAACTTGGAATGATTATGGCACTGCTGCTGTTTACAATGGCAATCACATTATATTTTGTGTTTGATAGTCTCGAATTTGTACAGATTTTCTGGAGGGGGTGGGATGAATTCATGTTAAGTTGGATGGTTTTTCTGAGTACTGGAAACAGGGATGATATATATAGACTTTCAAAAAGCACTTGATAAAATGTCACATTTACTATTTCCTTGCGAGACAGAAGGAAGTAACTCAGCCCAACAACTCTATGCTGGTTCACAAAGCAATACTATTCCCCAAATAATTTTTCCCATTACCTATACTCCGTATATCCCTCCAGCTCTACAACAGGGTTGATGTGGGCAGGGCAGTAGATGTTCTTTACATAGATGTTAGCAAGAATTTTGACGAGGTCCCATGTGGTCAACTTATCTGGAAGGTGAGAGCACATGGGATCCAGGGTGAGCTAGCCAAATGGAAACAAAATTAGCTTGGTGGAAGGAGTCAAGGTGGTAATGAAGGGTTGTTTTTCAGATTGGAGGCCTGTGACCAGTGGTGTGCTGCAAGGATTGGTGCTGAATTCCCTGTTGTTTGTTATGTATATTACTGATTTGGATGAGAGTATAGGTGGTATGAATAGTAAGTTTGTGGATCAAACCAAAATTGCTGGTATGGTGGTCAGCGAAGAAGATTGTCTAAGGTTACAACAAGATCTAGATCAACTGGGAAAGTGGGCAGTGAATGATAGATGAAATTTGACTTGGACAGTGTGAAGTGATGTATTTTGGGAAGTTAAACCAGGCCAGGAAATGACAGGGCCTGAGGAGTATTATAGAACAGAGAAATCTAGGGATAGAAGTACAAAATTCTATTACAGCGCCAGTGATCGGAGTTTGATTCCCGTCGCTATCTGTAAGGAGTTTGTATGTTCTCCCTGTGTCTGCATGGGTTTCCTCTGGGTGCTCCGGTTTCCTCCGACATTTTAAAGACATATGGATAGGTTAACCTGGGTTTAAAATGGGCGGCACAGACTCGTTGGGCCAGAAGGGCCTGTTACCACCCTGTAAATAAAACTTAAAAAAAACTTCTTTAAATGGTGACGCAGGTATACAAGGTAGTGAAGAAGGTGTATGGCAGGCTTGCCTTCATTGGCCGGGACATTGAGTACAAGAGTTTAGGTGTCAAGTTACAAGATGTTCGTGAGGCCACACCTGGAATATTGTGTGTAGTTCTGGTCGCCATACTTTAGGAAGGATGTGATTAAGCTAGAGAGCGTGCAGAAAAGATTCACGAGGATGTTGCTGGGATTGGAGGTCTTGAGTTGTAAAGAGAGGTTGGATGGAGTGGGACTGTTTTCCCCGGAGTGAAGGAGGGTGAGGGTGACCATAGATAAGGTGGATGGTCACAGTCTTTTCCCCAGGGTAGTGAAGTCTAAACCTGGAGGACAAAGGTTTAAGGAGCAAGGGGAAAGAGTTAAAGAGGATTTGAGGGGCAGATTTTTCACACAGAGGTGGTGGGTGTATGGAACAAGCTGCCAGAGGAGGTAGTAGAGGCAGGTACAATCACAATGTTTAAGAGACATTTTGATCGGTTCAGGGATAAGAGAGGTCCATGAGGATGTGGGCCCATTGCAGACAAATAGGACCAGCTCATGAAAACATCTTGGTTGGCATGTTATCTGGATTTTGAAGTCCCACTTCTGTCTGCTGTAAGATCACACAGTGACACACGTTAATTCAAATGTGTTTATTTAGCAATATATCGCTAGGGAGAAATTTTGTTTCAATTCAAAATAAGCTTTATTCATAATAAAGACAAACTATATACAATGATAAAACTATAAAACAGTGCAAACCTTTTCATTCATACAGATCCTTCATTAGTGTTACCTTTTTATATGAGAAAAAACAGTACCGATGCCACACGTGTGGCTCCCTGGGGCCTACACCCCTTCCTCTCCAGTGGCAGAAGAACCCTAAACTTTCGTCCTTCCCCACCAAGCCCTTGTGTTGGCTGTACCTAGTTTCATTGCGTCCCTCAGCACGTACTCCTGCAGTTTGGAATGTGCCAGTCGGCAGCATTCCCCTACAGACATCTCACAGTGCTGGAAGACCAACAAATTTCAGGCAGACCAAAGGGCGTCTTTCACTGAGTTGATGACCTTCCAGCAGCAATTTATGTCCTTCTCTGCGTGCGTCCCCGGGAACAGCCCGTAGATCAGGTAGAGTCCGCAACAGAGTTCTCCAAGATACAGAGGGTGCAGACAATAATTTATACAAACATTGTCATGCACACTTTAATGAGCCAGGTGCCAGAGTTTTGGTTGAGCAGGAAACAGACAAAGGGCTATTGCAGATGGATAGAGAGCAGCCTCACACCCCAGGTTCAGCTATCGTTTTGCAGTTGGGAGAGACAAAGGCAGGTATCACCTTCATTGTTTGAGACAGCCTTCCCATTTCCCATTAAGCCAAACATAATGGGAATCCAATTATGTTCCAGACAGCAATTACCACACAGCACCCAGCCCAGGAAAGCAATGGTGTGGCTGTTCTGGCCTGTAGGACACTTTTTAAATCAGTATTTCGAGTAGCCATAATTCTCATCCATCTTAAGACATGAATACAGTTATAGTTTATTAATCCTATACTTCCTCAGGCATGGATGAGTTGGTTCAAAGGGCCTGTTTCTGTGCTTTATAACTCAGTGAACATAACCCACCTAAGCTAGAGGCGACTTTACCTTAGCCAATTAACCTGCACTTCTTTAGCTGTGCAAGAAACAGAGAATGTGGAAACTCCACATAGCACCAGAGGTCAGGATGAATTGGGTCACTGGAGTTGTGAGGCAGAGGCTCCACGTCAACACCACTGTGCCACCCAGGTTTAACATTAGCTGACTTGAAGCTTGTTGGATTGGAGAGGAAGTAGTACACGCTAAATAAAACTGGCTAAAAGTCAAAAAGCAGTGTGCAGGTGCTTATCAGACTGGAGTGATGCATATGGTTTATTTCCCTAGGCTTGGCATTGGGACTAATTCTGTATTTAATATAAGCTGATAACCTGTAACTTGATATACAGGATGTTTCCAAGAGACTCAAAACTCAGAAATTTCATTATCAATGTGTGAAAAACAAAGAAACTACAGGTGTTGGAAATGTAACAACAGAAAATGCTGGAAATAGTCATCGGGTCAGGCTGCATTCATTCACAGAGCTTCAAAGGTGGCAGAACTCTACTGAGAATATTTTTCAGTCTCAGAAAGGCTGCAGGACATTGTGGAGGGGAAGTTGAACAGCCAGTTGTCATGGTATATGTCCCAATAACATAAGATTTAATTCTTATTAAAGAAAAAGGTTAAATTCTTAGAAACTGAATATCTTGAGGTAGGAGGCAGATTAGAAAGTGAATGATGAAGGAATATCATCGCAGGAGTATTCTCAGTACCATGTGCCAGCAAGAGGAGGAATAGAAAGCTGTATCAGATGGATGTGTTGGTTAGTGGGATGGTGTGTGGAAGAAATTCAGATTCCTGGGATGTTGGGACCAGCTCAGGGGTAGGTAAGACCAGTACAAACTGGATGGGTCACATCTGGGCAGGATTGGGATCAATACCCTCAAAGGGATGTTTGCAACCAAAGGGAAGGGTTTAAATCTAGAATGGCAGGAGGAGAGGCACTTAAGCATGGAGACTGAGGAGGGGAAAACAAGGAGTGAAATGAAAAACAGAAAAGGAAGAAGTAACAGTAGGAGGCAGAGAAAACAAGGGCGAGAAGCACTCAGGGCCATAGTGCAAAAAAAATACTAAGATGCTTAATCATGTTAAAAGTCTAAAGGCATTGTGCTTAATGCAAGGAGCAGTTGCAATGTGGTAGTTGAATTAACAGCACAAATAGAAATAAACTGTTACTGTTGCTGTTATGGGAAGTATTCAATATGTGGGAAGGATGGGCAAAAAATGAAAGGATGAAATCAGTGTGATAGTGAGCTTGGCCATTGGCTTGAAAATTCATGATGTGGAGTCTATGGGTGGAGCTAAGAAATATTAGTGGGTTATCTATAGGCCCAGAACAGTAGTGGTGATGTAGGGGATGGAATTAAACAGGAACCTAGGGATGTAATAAGGGCAAAATATAATTATGAGTGACTTTAGGCTACAGATAGATTGGTTAAGCCAAATTATCAACAATACTGTGGATGAGGAATTTCCAGAGTGTTAATGGGATAGGCTTTTATTTAGAGCGATACATTGATGAACTGACCAGAGATCAGACTATTCTAGACTGGGAACTGTGCAATGGGAATGGAATGATTAACATCTTTATTGTCTGGTCCTTTAGGGAAGAGAATGCTTAACTGTGGTTTATGAAGTACATTAGATATAGTATCAGATCCAAAGAAGAGGCATACAAAGTTGACAGAAAAAGCAGCAGGTCTGAGGATTGGGAGCAGTTCAGAATTCAAGAAAGGAGGACAAAAAGTTTGATGGGCGGTGGGTGGAGATGGAGTAAGAGAATAAACTTGGAACATATTGTTAGTGAAGACAAATGTAGGTCCTCTACAGCAAGAAATGGAAAATAAATGATAGAACAACTGAACACCCGTTTTTGGTTCTGCCTTCACAACAAGGACACAAAACACCTCTCAGATGTGATGGGTGACCAAAGGTCCATGTAGAAGAAGGAACTGAATGAAATCAGTGCTGGGAAATTAATGAAGCTGAAGGCTGTCAAATCACCAGGTCCTGATAATCTACAGCCCAGAGTACTGACCCAGAAGACAATAGTGGATGCATTAGTGATCATTTGGAACATTTCCTACAGATTGGAGGATGCCAATCTACTTTAAAGGAGGAGGAAGAGAAAAAAAGTATGAAATTACAGACCAGTAAGCCCAACATCAGTAATGTGAAAATGCAATAATCTATAATAAACAATGTAACACATGGAAAGCATTAACAGGATCAAAGACAGCATGGATTTATAAAAGGAAATCACGTTTAACAAAGTTGTTGAAGTCTTCTTGAGAACTTGTAGAACAGATAACGGAGAACCAGTGGATGTGACTGGTGACTGGATAGACGAGTGATCTATTTTACTTTCAGATGGCCTTTGATAGGGTCCACATAAAAGGTTGATGTGAGATATTAAGGCACATGGGATTGAATATAACATAAAGACATGGACTGAGAATGGTTAACAGATAGAAAATGGAGAGTAAGAATAAATGCGTGTTTTTCCAGGTGACAAGCAGTGACTACCACAGGGATTACTTAGGGCTCAACTATTTACAACACATCAATGAATTAGTAAATAGCTTTATTATTGTCATATGTACTGGGGTACAGTACTTTGTTTTGCATGCTATCCATACAGATCATTTTATTATAACAGTGTGTTGAGGTAGTACAAGGGAAAACAATAACAGAATGCAGAATAAAGTGTTACCATTAAAGAAAAAGTGCAGTGCAGGGAGACAATAAGTTCCAAGGCCATGATGAGGTAGATTGAGAGGTTAAGAGATCACCTTATCATACTGGGGATCATTCAATAGTCTTATAACAGCAGGATAGAAGCTACCCTTGAGCCTGGTGGTACGTGCTTTCAGGCTTTTGTATCTTCTTCCCTATGGGAAAACGTTTGGGGTGGGTGGGGTTTTTGCTTATGTTGACTGCTTTACTGAGGTAGTGGGAAGTGTAGACAGAGTCCATGGAGGGGAGGCTGGTTTCCGTGATGTGCTGAGCTGTGTCCTCAACTCTCTGAAGTTTCTTGTGGTCATGGGCAGAGCAGTTGCGATACCAAGCTGTGATGCATGTGGATAGGATACTTTCTGTGGTGCATCAATAAAAATTGGTGAGGGTTAATCGGGTCATGAAAAATTTCTTTAGCCTCTGAGACACCGGTGAACTTTCTTGGCCATGGCATCCACATGATTGGATCAGGACAGGCTATTGGTGGAGTGTGTGCACCACCTCCCTTCTTGAAGTCAATGACCGGTTCTTTTGTTTTGCTGACATTGAGGGGAAGGTTGTTGTCATGACACCATGCCACTAAGCCCTCTATCTCCTTGTACTCCAACTCATCATTATATGAAATTCTGCTCACTGTGCTGGTGTCATCTGCAAATTTGTAGATGGAGTTAGAGCAGATTCTGGCCATGTAGTCATGAGTGTCGGGGGCTGAGGATGCAGCCTTGTAGGTACCAGTGTTGAGGATAATCGTGGTGGAGGTATTGCTGGCTATCCTTACAAATTGTGGTCTGTTAGTTAGGAAGTCAAGGATCCAGTTGAGAGGGAGGTGTTGAATCCCAAGTCTACGAGTTTGCTTGGAATTATAGTATTGAAGGCGGAGCTGTAGTCAATAAACAGTAGTCTAATGTATGTGTCTTTACAATCCATGTGCTCCAGAGATGAGTGTAGGGCCAGGGAGATGGTGTGTGCTGCGGACCTGTTTCAGCAGTAGGTGAATTGCTGTGGATTGAGGTTGTCTGGGAGGCTGGAGTTGATGTAAGCTATCAACAGCCTCTCAAAGCACTTCATGAGAGTGGATGTCAGAGCCACCGGGTGGTAGTCATTAAGTCATCAACAGTCTACCTTATTTTCCTTAGGTACTGGGATGATGGTGGTCTTCTTAAAGCAGGTGGGAACCTGACATTGAAGTCGTGAGAGGTTGAAAATGTCTGCAAATACCCCCACCAGCTGGATTGGATGACAGAACTAAATGCCACAGCAAGTTTGCAAATGACACAGCTGGCAGGGGATGTGAGCTATGAGGAGGATGCAAAGAGGCTCCAATGTGATTTAGACGAGCTGTCTGAGTGGGCAATTGCTGAATCTCCCATGCAATAAAGGTAATTTTGAGGTTATCCACATTGAGTTTCAGCAAGAGGTTAGGAAGGCAAAGGGTATGTTGTCCTTCATTGCAAGAGGGTGTGGGTACAGGTGCAAGGATGTCTTGCTGCAGCTATACAGGACCTTGTTATGACCACATCTGGAGATCTGTGTGAAGTTTGAGTTCTCTTATCTGAGGAGGGATACTCTTGTCTTGGAGTGGGTCCAATGAAGGTTTACTAAACTGATTCTTCGATAGCAGGATTGATTTACGAGGAGAGATTGGGTCAATTAAGCCCATATTCACTGAAATTTTTGCTTTGGGAAAAAAAATGAGAATCTCATAGAAACCTATAAAATATCAACAGGGCTAGAAACAGGGAGGGTGTTGCCTGTGGCTGGAGAGACCTGAACCAGGGTCACAGCCTCAGGATACTGGATATAGCATTTAAAAATAAGATTAGGAGAAATTTCTTCACCCAGAGAATGCCGAGCCTGTGAAATTCTCCACCACAGAGTGCAGTGGATGTCAAGTCATTCAATGTGTTCAGGAAGGAGGTTGGTATCTGTCTCGTTGCAAAAAAGGCGGGAACAGGGTACTGAAGTGGATTGCAAAGTTTTGGATGCTAAGTTTACAGGGAACAGAACAAGGGTAATAGTTGCACAGATGGGGTTTCAGCAATACACAATTTCAAATGAAGACAATAGGGCAATGTTATGCAGATTGAATACATTACCTTGGTGCGATTTTTGTGGCACAAAGTTCAGCTCGGAGTCAAGTATGATGACAAGCTTGCAAACAGTGCAGTTTAGTTTCATGTAGTGACAGGTTTACTAACATTCTACATACAAATTTTTTGCTGTAATGCTATTGGCTCTTTGGGGTCTGTGTCTGATTTGAAGATCCATTTTCCATTTAAAAAAAAATAAGACTCCATTCCCCATCCATAGGAATGCACTGTACTGAAATATCCATGATGCATTTTGCCCAGGCTTTTTACATTCCGAAATTGTGCTTGATATTTTCCAGGAATGTTTTCCTGTTGTTAATTGAGGAATACATGCAGCAAGGAGGAGTAGGGAGTTGTTAACCAGAGAATGGAGGTTGTGGTGGCAACTAAAGAGAGTAACTTTGGTATTCCAGTCTTTATATGGAAGAAACAACCTGTTTAATGATCTACAGTTAAACTTGGCAATTGGCCCAGTCATTTTGTATGGGAAATATTTTAACTAGGGCCATCATAGTGGGATCTTGCTGGATTCATGTTGGCATTGCAACAATGCTACAATCGGCTGTGAAATGCTTGTCATTGTCTGGAAGCTGAGAAAGATGCTATGTGAGTACTAATTCTTCCCTTATATGTATATTACTTGGAGAAATCTCAAACAGGCACCAAGTAAGATTTAAAAGACTAAATTTGCCCGCTAATTGCTTCAGTCAAGCTCTCTGAAATCAGGAAGGGGATGCAGTCATAAATGTATTTGCCACAATGTAAAAGATTTCTTGTCCCAAACTGAAAGGTGAAGCATAACAGAGAGTATTCATTTATACTCAACATTTTAAACTGGTTTGCTCCTTCACTTTCTGAGACAGAGTGTAATGTTCAAAAAGATCTTTGTGTTTGTAGCACTGGGATCACGTGTGTCTCAGCACCCTTGATGGAATTGGGTTGGGACGTGTCTAAACTTGGCTTGATAGGCAGGCATCAATGGATATTGGGAGATTCTGGGCCAACCTTATGCAATGCCTAGGGTTTCACTGGGATACCTGTTGATCTGACGATTGTGGGAGGAGGTGAGCATCGCTGGCTGTCAGTATTCATTGTTCATGCAAATTTCATAGTTTTGTTATCCAACACTTTTAATTATTGTCTGTCGACTTGTACTGTGTACAGTGGTGCTTTTAATATATCCTTGGCTCTCTAGGCTGTTTTAGAGTTAACCACATTGTTGTGGGTCTGGAGTCACCTAGAAACCAGTCCATGTAAGAGTGGTTGATTTTGTTCCCTAAACTAAATTAGTGAAATCGAGAGTTATTTCTTACAGCATGTAGTTTCATGGTGCCATGGGTGTTACTAGCTTTTTATTCCATTTTAATTATTTATCTGAATTTAAATTCCCCAGCTGCCATACCAGGCTTTGAACTCCTCAGAATCATGGATCCAAGTCCCTGGATTGTGAGTTTATCAAAAGTACAAAAAAAACTTTGCTAAAGCAACATCACAAACGTGTCCTTTTGTGAGATTTTCATCCACACAGTGGTGAAATATTGTGTAGTTCAGCTGAATCGTTAGCTGGTCTCGAACATGTTCTAGCAAGCTGCTCAATGGTATTTCAAAGTACCACTTTGCCAAAGATTAATTCACCAGAGAGAATACAGTGATTCAAAATGCTGGACTACAGCTCTTGGTGAAGACCAGTTGGGATGAGCAATAAATAAGGCATGCCTTCAACTGGCACAGCCCTGAACTCTAGAATTCTGCTCTGCCTGCGGTACCATCTTGTGTTATGCCACCTAAAGCTGATCATTTTCACCATATTTTTGGCCACCTGTCCAAATATCTCCCCATATGAGTCAGTGTTAGCTTTTTTTTCCCCAGACACTGCTACTGTGAAACTTGTTGGCACATTATACTAACTACAAAAGAAACCTGCATTTCTGTAGTACCTTTCATGAGCTCAGGATGTCTGACAGCTCCTTTTAGAACCAATGAAGAATTTTTGGAAGTGATGTCATTGTGGTGATGTAGGACAGCTGGTAATCTAATATAGATAGGAAGCTCCAATAAATAGTAAATTGATAATGACTAGCTTATGGAGTGCACTGCCAGATGTCTTATTTGATCATATCACTCTAATTTTTTTTGCATTATTCAATGAATGGGATAGAAATGTGAAGCAGTAGCTTTTGTTTACTGGTAGTCTGG
>JAUZTB010000070.1:16522884-16533739 GCA_034780895.1 Rhynchobatus australiae
TGTGAATTGAAGGTGGGTAAAGGAGGCTGAGATACTGATCAGCCTTAATCTAACTGAATGGTGAATCAGTCTCGAGAGACTGAATGGCTGGCTCATGTTCCAGTGCCCTCCCTGCAAAGGACAGGGTAAAACAAGCAATAAAAAGCATCGTAAGCATTGGGGTGAACACAATGAGTGGTTTGTGCTGAGACCATCGGCAGTCTGCCTGCATAGGGGTGAAAGAAACACACAATTGTTCCCTTCATTTTCAAAGCTCACAGCCCGTCTCAGTCTGGGCATTGTATGGGAAGGCTGCATGTTCAGCCTGGTGTGTTTTACTGCTGGCTGCCCCATACAGATTGCCAGCTCCCTGTTAATACACAGCTCCACTCAGCTCTTTTAGCCCAGCACAAAGTCATGGACCCTGCCTTTCAATGGGTCCATATTACGCCAATGTTTGGGTGATAGCTTTTAATGAAGAATTAAATACCATGAGTAGCACAAAAACCAGACTGGTTCCTGGGATAGTAGGTTTGTGATCTGAAGAGAGATTAAGCAGATTGTGCATATCCCCTGTAGAGTTTAGAAGAATGAGAGATGAACTCATTCAAACATACAAATTTCTCACAGGGCTTGACAAGGTAGGTGCTGAGTTGATATCCCCCAGGCTGAGGTGTCTAGAACCAGGGATCACATAGAGGTGACTTCATCACACAAGGGGTCAGCCATTCAGTGCCCAGATGAGTGGAGGAATAGGACTGATAGACTGCTCTGAGAACTGTTATAGACTCAATGGGCCAAATGGCCTCCTTCTATGTCATAAGGGATTATCTCAAGAAATTACTTCACTCAGAGGTGGTAAATCTTTGAAATTCTCCATTCAAGAGGGCTGTGGTGACTCGGTCTCTGAGGATACTCGAGACAGGGAGAAATAGATTTTTGGCTATTAAAAGAGTGGTGGGATATGAAGTGAAACTGAGGTGAAGGATCAGCCATCATCTTCTCGAATGGTGGGGTAAGCGCGAGGGGCTGAATAGCCTACTCCTGCTTCTATCTCATTCCTTATGGAACAAGCCATTGGCTTCAAACGCCACCTTCACTCAGATGCTACCACCAGACCCACCTTCCCCTCCCTTCCCTTTTCAGCATTCTGAGGGGACTGCTCCCTTTGTGTCAGTCCGATCCAGTCTTCCATCTCCACCAACCATTCCCCTCCTCACAGAACTTTTACCTCTTCCCTTCCCGCCATCCAGGAACCCAAACTGTTCCCTCAGGTGGAGCAGAAATTCTCTTGTACTTCTTCCAATCCGGTGTACTGCAGCTGACACTCACAATTTGTTTTCACTGAAGAAACCACATAGACACTCCATGGAGCACATGCGCCCACTCCACAGGGTTGACCCTGAGCTTCCAGTTGCTTGTCAGTTTAATGCACCAAACCACTCCCACACTGACCTCCGTGTCTGTGGCCTCTGCCACTGTTCTAACATGGCCCAACAGCACCTCATCTTCCATGGATGCACATTGCAGTCTTCCTGACTCAATATTGAATTCAGCAATATGAGGTAACTTGTTTTCTATTTCCATCAGGATCGTCCAGTTCTGCTGCAAGGTTATCCATCCACATTTCTTAGATTTTATGTTTTTTAGTGGTTTCCCTCCTTCTAACTGCCCTCCATATCAAACAGATGGATTCATCAACAGTTTAACATCATAGCAACCTAAGTATTGCCCTTTCAGATATATTCCCATTGCCTTATCCTTCCCCCACCCCCCCCCCATCCTCTTTGCGACTGAAAGCTAACTTGTTTTCCCTCTTTTTCTCGGTTCTGATGAAAGGTTTTTCAGCCTAAAATGTCAACTTTGTGTGTGTCTCTCTCTCCACAGTTGCTGCCTGACCTGTTGAATGTTTCCAGCATTTTCTGTTTTTATTTCAGATTTCCAGCAATTTTTTTTTAATTTCCATTTACCCCGGCAATCCCACTTAATATCCCTCAGTTATGTTCTCTGGACTATTGCATGAGTTTCTCTGATCGACATTGTGCAACTTTCTAACCCAGGATGTGAGTGTCACTGGGAAGCTGACATAGATTCAACGTCTAGAAGAGTGAAGGTGAGCAGTCTACCTGTACCAAGTGGCTGACTGAAATGAAACAACATTGAGTGTGAAACTGTAGTCACACAGAGGCCTAGAACCGGTGCAGATGGTAGCTCTCCTTTCCTGAAGGATCAGAGTGAGAATTTGGGTTCTTGAAGACAACCTGACAATTTGCAGAAAAAAGTTATGGTCCAGGGACGAGGCATTTTTCAGCTCTGGGGTTAGATTTGGGTTGTTGTCATTGCAGCAGAGGAGGTTGAGGGAAGATTTGATCGAGGTGTGCAAGATCATGATGGATTTAGAGAGGGTAGCCAGAGAGAAGTTGTTCCCATCAGTGGATAATTCAAGGACCAGGGACACACATTTATAGTTTAGGGCACAAGGGGGATGGGAAAAGGGGTGGGGGGGAATGATGTTTTTACACACAGACTGTAGTTCTGATCAGGAATTCATTGACCATAGAAACAGACTTAATTGGAGAATAATTTCGAGGGCTTTGGGGAAAGACTGGGGGAGTGACACTGAGGGGATTGCTTTACTAGGAGCTGGCATGGACTCTGTGGGCTGATCTCCTTCTGCACCATAACTTGTTCATTGATTCTGCAATTTTACTGATACCAATTTTATGTTTACATATTTTAAAACGTGCCTTGGTGAGATTTGTATTCACATCTTAATGTTCAAGAAGATTAATTACACTTGTTTGAGGGAAAGGGTTTTTGAAGATTAAGATCTCAGACCTGCACGAAAATCATGATTCCACTGGACAGTATTGATCCCTGCCCTCTTATATGCTCCTGAGACCCAGACTACCTACTGCAGGAACCTTAAGGCACTGGAAAGATATCACCAATGCTGTCTCCGCAAAATTCGCCAAATTCGCTGGAAGGAAAAGTGAATCAATGCTGGTGTCATCTCCCAGGGCAACATGTCCAGCACTGAGGAGCCAGATACACCCAGTCAACTGCATAGGGCAACCAAGCCATGTCGTCTGCACGTTAACCAGATTCTGAAAAAAGGCACTTTATTCCAAGTTCTCTTATGGGCCAAGATTACCAGGCAAACAGAGGGAAAGGTTCATGGATGTGCTTAAAACCTTCTTAAAGAAATGCAGCATCCACATGGACTCCTGGGAATCTCAGGTCAACTCAAGATGGAAAAGGAGCATTTGGGATGGTTGTGACAACCTCCAGTCCATTCATTGGAAACAAACAGAAAGCCCTGCATAGATGGCAGAACGAGTACACCACCTCACAAACTACCCAGCTGCCCAGACCATCAGGCACATCCTAGCCCATCCGTGGAAGAGTCTGTTATTTCTGGAGAGGAAGCAGAAGATGATTCTATGAAACAAGTAGCACAACCACTTCCCCACCCCATGCTACTTGACATGGCAGTTCATGCAAACGTAGATTATAAGGATATATGGTAAAAAAAAGTCCTGAGGGCTAATGTGCAAATCAGTGTTCGTTCACCGTTCGATTATTAAACACTTTAGGAATGATTCAAGGTCATGGGGAAAAAGCAGAGAGATTCACTAAACTGACGTCAGAGATGAGAAGCATTAGTGCTGTGGATAATCTGGAATCTCTTTTTATTATTTGCAGGGATGCCTTAAACTGTTGGAAAGATTCAAGGTCACGGGAAGTTTGGACATAAAAGGAAAACTATTTCAGCTAGTTGCTGAGTTGGTAACCGGCTGGTTTAAGGTGGAGACCGTCACCAAAAGAATAAGAAGTTGGATCTATTTTTAAGACTGGAGAGTTACTGGGATGCAGAACAATAAAAGTAAAAACAGCAACGGAAGTAGATTCATCAGATCAGACCTCAGGAAAACTATTCACCCAATTTTAAGCAGAATGTTCATTGGGCCCCAATGGGAAAGGGAAAGTCATTTTGGGAAACTGAGGGCGCATTTCTAGGAATTTAGAATGGTTAAGGAGAGATGAGAGAGAGAGAGAGAGAGAGAGAGAGAGAATATTTCCTGTGGTCAGGGGAGACTGGAACCAGGGAACAGTCTAAAAGTTAGAGCCCGAGTTTCAGGAGTGAAGTTCAGAAACACTTCCATAGGAGAGGACAGGAGAAGTTTGAAATTCTTTCCACAAACAAGTTAATTGTCAATTTTTGATAAGCAAAGGCTTGGAGGGATGGGGAGATGAACTCTGACATCACTGAATGGTGGAATATGTTTGAGGGGCTCATTGTCCTCCTGCTGTTTTTTATGTTATCGTCATAGAGTAATACAGCACCAAAACAGGCTTCCTGACCCAGCCCTCTTGTGCCAACCATCCACACTAATCCCATTCGCCAGCTCTTGATCTGTAACCTTCTCTGCCTTGGCGATTCAAGTGCTTTCCACATACTTCTCAAATGTCGTGACAGTCTCTGCTTCTGTCACCCCCTCAGCCGGTGTGTTCCAGATTCCAACCACCCTGCGGGTGACAGAACTCTTCAGATCCCCTCCAAATCTCTTACCAGAAGTCTATGCCCTCTAGCTTTAGACACAGACCAAAGCTTTCATGTTCTTGTGGAAAGCTTTAAAATTGTCTTCCTTTTGAAGAGGGAAAGTTTGCAGGCGTTGCTGAAAGAAAGGGGTTGGTTAGAAAGCTCAGTCTCATTGTAATAAACGAAGGGCCTGGTGCGCTATAAAATTCTCTTTTCAACTTTTCCTACTCCACTTATGAAGAATTCTCCTTTATAGAAGCCAAAACCAAGAAGATTTTTAGAAGAATTAGATAAACTTTGGTCCGGAGTAAAAAGAAATTCTGTTGCAAATCTTCCATTCCGCTGAATAAAGACTCTCAGTCAGGAGGCAGTGTCTGACCAGCTGGCGAACACCTCAGCTTGGCCACTCGCCCACAAAGCGCTTCCTCCTGCGATGCTGATTTGACAACAATCTTGTCAATAATCTGATTTGTTTAAACAAATCTACGTCCAGCCTTCCTAATTTGCCGGCACTCGTGTCAATCAAAAAAATGCTGCTTTTTGTGTGTTTTGTGTATGAACAAGATGTGTTTACATATCAACTTTAAAAGGGAAGGTATGACTTTTGCAAGGAGGGTTTGGAGCGGGGGGAGGTGAAGTGGGGTTTAGTTAGAGAGCTGAGTTTGTAGATTTCCGTTGAAATTGATCAGGGCAGTTTCGTTGTGGGCAGTTACGAGCGTTTCCCGGTGCCTCCCAATGGGTGGGGAATAAGTGTGATTTAAATCAGCCCAGAGTCTGCCAGATTGGGGAATGAATAGTCAGCCGCAGGACAGGACGCGGAGTGGAGACTGCTGCAGGCGGGAGAGCCTTGAGTAAAGAGTAGTGCGAAGTTTGCAAAGTTTTGTTGCTACCCTCGTCCCTTCTATTTCCGAAACAATCTCTCTCTCTCTTCACCGTCTCCAAGCACGGATTTGTAAGGCTCGACTGGATCGTTCTCCAGGGCCATAAGGTACGTGTCCAGAGTTGGGGGCACACGAGAAAGTTACATGAGCCGCTGGGCAGCGCCTCCCGGCAAGGCAAAATGTTCAGTCGGCATTCTGCTTTGAGGCTTTTTAATATGTTGCTTCAAAGCGCAAGAGCAGGGGACAGGTCCGGGCAAGGTCCAAACTGCAACCAAGTGCGCTTTGGAAAATGTTATTTTGCGGTGTCGTTAAGTTTCTACTTTTGTGTTCAATGGCGTTTGCAGGGATGTAAAACTGTGCAGCTCTGAATTCTCCAAGATTGAAGTCTTTGTGTTAGTTGCTAGTGGTTCTTTAATCAGGCCAGTTTGTGACCTTTTCACAGTGAATGAGAAGGCTGTTCCTCACCTCGAGAGTAGTGAATCCATCCAGGGGGAGGGGGGCTCGTCTTCAACTTGTATTCAAACCTGGGGAAGGTTTTTGGATATTAGGGATATGGGGGTCAGTGCAGTTAGTTGATGCTGAGGTCAAATTTCAACCATATTCTTAATGAATGGCACAACGAGCACGAGCGGCCGAATCGCCGCCTCCTATTTCTTGTGTTCTCATCATATTTCAAGCGTTCTTGTGCTTTGCATGATTGCGTCCCCTGTGCTGTGAAAACCATGTGTGTGAACCTTGTCCAGGAACAATTATGGCAGAATTGCTGCTTTGTTAAAAGAGCGGTTTAAACGGAGGGAGTTAAAGGGTTAATTTGTAAAGATCAGTTGCTTGCACCAAGCTGGTATCCCCTTGAGTATAAAAGATGAAGGCAGGATTCATTTGAGGTCTTTAAAAGTGATTTGGAGAGTTCATTTTCGGTGGTGGAGATCAAAACAAAAGGGATGGGTGTGGGGGTAACAAAATTAGATCCAGGCTGTTCAGAGTGAAGTCAGCAGGCAGCTCCCCACATAAAGTGGGAATGTATAATTCTTCCCAGGAAAATGGGGTATTGGGCTTGATTTGGAACACTCAACACTAAAATTGTAGCAACCCTTCCCATTAAATAATTTTTGTGTAGTTATTGATATAATTAATAAATGCAGCTGCCAATTTGTACATGACAACTTTCCACAAAAGCAAAATGCTAATGTACAGATTAAGTCAGGGATGAAATATTGACCCTGGGAGTCTGCCCTGCTCCAAAAAAATGTTGTCCTTTTATCCTTTACACCAATCTTGATGTCTCATCCAGTGAGAGTACCTTGGTCAGTACAGCAGTCCCCCAGCACTGTATTGTAAAAATGTCGGACTAGACAGTGGGCTGGAGTCTCTGGACTGGGATTTGAACCCACAGCCTTCCCGCTCTGAGATGTGTGGTCCAAGGGGAGATGTACCAATGAAAATGGGGTGTAAATCAACCAGGATGAAATTGAATGGTGGACAGATGTGAGAGACTGAATCACCTCTTGTTGTCCAGAGTTTCTGTCTTGGAGTGTAGCTCTGTTCTCGAGTGCTTTCATTTTGCCCAGCTGCCCTTGGCCAGTTCTGTAGATGAACAGTGGTCGTTCTTGGATCCTGTTGAGATGTGGCCTACTCCTGCTTCCACTTTTTCCTCACCGGGAGAAAGACCAGTGTGTGTGCAAACAAGTGAATGTGAACTCACTGTGTTGTTACTAGTTACTCCCATGTAGTTCTGTAACTACCCCAATGGAGGATGGAGCCTCAATGGTGGAAACTCCAAAATCCTCCCCAGAATTGCTAGTAAACTGCCGGAGTTGTATGCGTCGTTTAACTCCATCTTTTTAACGTGAAGTGATGGTGGGGAGTGGAAAACTTGCCTTTCACAACCCCTGGATTTCCCAAATCCCTTTTATGGCTAATGGAGTCAATTTAAGTGCAGCATAGTCCACAGACACCAGGGGTGGGAGCAGCTGATTAGTTTGGCCAGCCTCAATCAACAGTGCCCAGTAGTGTCTTGGACTCTGGATGACACTTGTTTCATTTCACTTCAAGTGAAAGTCTGGAGGGTTTGATGTTCCTGGTCCCATTGCCCACTTTATCACTTCCCAGGCAAAGTTGGTCCTTGCAGGCCAACTTGCCATCTGCTCCCCTTTTGAAGAGTTGCTTGGGATCTGGAATGGATTTCCGATTTTTACATTGAACCTTTTTTGTTCTGGCTATTGGTGTTGACTGGTGTGCAGTGTCTGGCTGCTTCAAGATACTGTTTTCGCCCAGACTTCCTCCTGTGATGTGGGGCTCTGGGCCACGAGAATCAGCACCTCCTTGGGAATTGGAACTGGTCACAGAGAATTTACTGAAACTACTCTCCTCTTTGAAATAATATCACAAATGTGTGTGTATTCATCAGACCCACTGGTGTAGTTTGTCCCAGTGCAGAAGCAGTGTGTAGCCCATCTGGATTATGACTTTGTCTAAATCACTGCATTTTCCACATTGTGACTGAGTGCAAACTCCATCTGCCCCGCTCCATCTCAATTTCTTCTCCCTTCCCATGTCTTCCCCACGACAATCCAGAACAATGGCAGGATGATCAGAATATGATCTCTCTACTCCAGAACAATTTACTTCCATAGCTTTTGGCCACGTGTACTATCACTTGTTGCCTCTAAACTTCTGTGATCTGCCTTGGAAGATTGTCCCAGTTTAAGGCTTTGATGCACATTTTTGGGTGCTGAATTTGTCACCGCCTTGTCTAGTGTTGGGGGTAGGTGATGAATGAATTCCAGCTTGGTCCATTGGGGATCTCCCGTATATCTGGACTCTGTGTGCTGAGGGAAAATTCTTCCACCATTAGCTGTTTTGCCTCTGGTCTGTAGTCTGTGAGAAAAGCGGAATCTTTCTTCCTTGTGTAATTATATATAATTTCAGCCAACTGCAGGAAATGGCCCTGAACTACTGACATTCCTATTTACTTAAGTGCTACACACATGAAAAGGCATCTTTAAATCTTCAAAAGGCCTTTTGCTGCCCCCACAAGGCCCAGGATAAAAGGATTCTACTACTTTAAAAAGAATTCCATGCATGTTTCTTTATTTAGTCAGAGCAGCCCTCCCCTCCCCCACCCACACTGTCTTCCTGTTGCTGTCTGCATTGTGGAGTGAATCTCCAGTTCTGGCTGAATCCTTTCAACCTGAGCACTGTCGGCTTGCTTCAGGGGAAGCGTTCTTGCCTTCAGCATCAGGTGACCATGGGTTCAAGCTCCAGTACAGAGGCAGCACCAGCAATCCTCACTGTTGCCCCAATGTGGTACGGAGGAAATGATGGTGACAACTTGCAGTTATAGTGGGCCTTTTAATGCAGTAAATCATCTCAAAATTCATCACCATGGGGCATTATTGGACAAAGTTTGACATTAATTCGCACCAGGTGAGAGAGTAGGACAGAGGTGGAGCTTTGGGGAGGAAATTCCGAAGTTTTGGGTGTTGCCAGCTGCAGGTGCAACTACCACTGGGGGTTATGAAGGGTGCCAGAGAAATGGCAGAATGAAGAAACCTTGAAGGATGGTAGGGTTGGAGGAGGTCCCTGAGAAGGGGAGTGGGAAAACCAAGGCCTTGTCAGTGCCTTCAGGGGAATGGAAAGTTCCTGTTGCACCTGTTCCTTGGGACACATAAAGGCATAATAAAAGTTTGTTTTTCTTGAAGAGCTGGGAAGATCTCCCAACCACAGTCCAATAACCACTTTTTTTTCCTTTTAAACCTCCTGGTTGCGTGGTGGGGATGTGACCTGTTAAGTCGAACTGAGATTTTGTCTCTGCTAATGGAGAATGGCAGAAGAGTCTGGGACTGTGAAACAAATTAGAACCAGGCCGTCCGTGAGTGAAGTCTGAAAACTCTTATACACTTGGAGGATGACAGAAATTCAGAACTCTTCCGCAGATGATAATTGATGTTGGGTTGGTCATTAATTTTAACTCTCTGTTAGACAGTGGTCTTGTGGACAATGCCAGACAGGATGTTAAATCACCGTGTCATGCTAGTACAGACTCAGAGCTGAATGGCCTCCTCCCATTCTTGTAACTAGCAACCTGTGTGCAGACAGTGGTACAGACAAATGTTTCCACTTTGTTTTAGTAAACATTCGGTTGCGCTCAGACTGCTCTACTCTCAGCAATTGCTTGTGGCTTTTGTGTAATGATGAACCACAGAGGTAACCTGGATTTCATGCATCACCAGACGGGAGTTGGTCTCTGCCATGTTCCCTTGCTCAGCAGTCGTCTTCTGATTTGGAGAGAAGACTCCAAAGGATACGAGACTGCTGAGCTCTGCTATTCCACTCTCGGAAGATGTGGCTGATGTGCTGTAAATTTAGTCATCATTGCACAGAGTTATTGAAAGCAATTGCTCTGTGGGCAGGACTGAGTCTGGGCTTGATTAACTTTTTTTTAAACAGAGTGGAAATGGTTGTCTCCAAGAGTAGGTCTGGATGGCTGGGAATTTCATACCATCGCATTCCTGTTGAATGAATGGAAGCTGTTATTACTGGATTTTGTGGAAATCAGCACTTCTTCTGCATCACATAGGTATGCAAGTGGATGGCCAACAGTTCCCTATGTGTTTCTCTGGAATGTTAAATGTATGGTATTGTGGATCATTGTTATAACATCTGCATCATAACTTTTACTGTTTGTTCTGCACTACAGTTGAGTGTTTAGATATGTGACCCGTCTTAAAGCAGCTACCCTTCCTCCTCTATCTCTTGGCCAAGCACATCTTCTGTGTCCTAATATTTCTGTTACTTGATTGGGTGCTAAAGTGATTATGTTCTTGTAAAGTATAAGATTTGTTTTCTTGTTGCTGTTTTGCTTTCACTGGGAGAGTATTTTATTGTTAAAGCAAATTCAAACCACTCCTGATCAGATGTGTAGGAAGCTGGGATTTCTGATGAACAGATAGGGTTGTGGTGGATGGACTGAGTTTTAATGCATGGATGTACAGAAGTATTCAGGCACTCGTGCATTATCACAATGAGTAATAGAACAGGAAATTAACAAAAACATTAACGTGCCTTGGCATTTGACAAAGGTGGTATATTGGTCATAGTTTACAGAAAATTATTTTGGTCGTGATACTTGTGTTTAATGGGAATGGGCGGGTTGGATTTGGTGAGTTGGGTTTTGATGGGGGTGGTGTGTTGGGTTGGGTGTTGATAGGGGTGGGGTGGTGTTTTTGGGTTGGGTGTTAATGTCCACACTTCTGTATCTCAACAGAATGTCAGTGACTGTGCATGAAAACCGAAAGTCTCGCTCCAGCTCGGGCTCGATGAACATCCACCTGTTCCACAAACCCTCGCACGCAGACAGCCTCCTGACTCACCTCAACCTGCTCCGCAAGCGGCACCTCTTCACGGATGTGACCCTCCGTGCTGGCAACCGGGCCTTCCACTGCCACCGGGT
>JAUZTB010000070.1:16570101-16581881 GCA_034780895.1 Rhynchobatus australiae
CTGACCCCGCTACAAGACTGCTCTCAGCCGTGGGTTCAGGTGTCAGTTACCAGTGGAGCTGGGTCAGGCTGCAGAGTGAACGCCCTGTAACCCAACCTTAACCTCTCATGAAACTGACCTGCTGCACTTGTGTGATTTTTTCACTTCTGCCCTCCTGCTGTGGCCTCTGGGAGAGTCTGCTAATTCCTTTCCAGTTTTAAGCTAAATCTACCAAGAATAGGCTAATATAGAATTTTATTCTGCTCAAAACCAATAGAATCAAAGTCCCCTCCCTTAGCAGACTGTAAGGGCCAGGTGTGAAATGAGGCTATAAATGACGATTACTTGAGAACTCTCCTACAACAGAGAGAACAGAAAGCCAGAGTATTTTTAAATGGCGAGAGATGAAAGGTGTTGGTGGTCAGAGGGAATAAAACAGGAGGGATTTGATACAGGGGAGGGTAAGTTGTGTTGCTGTGAGCAACTTCTCCAGACAATGACAGAGAAAATGAAGGTCAGACACAACTGATACCCTGAGCCAACTTTGTGTAACAGCTGAAACTGAATGGTCTGATAGCTCCAGAGAACAAGGGTGGATATTACGTAAATGCCAGCAACCCTCTCTTGGTTTAATATAAATAAAGCTCTGTCATAAATGTCCACAGATACACTTCCAATCACATTGGTAGCAAAACAATCAAACTGCCAGGCTAATCTTAATTTTAAACTGAGCACAATATTATTTGAAAACCTCTTGTTGCCTTTTATCAGAAAGACTTCTCAGAAATTTGTGCTGTAACCACGCCGTGATTCAACACATTGCTATTTCTTATCTAAACCTGCTGCTTTTGTCTCTGATGTGAATCCAATACTGATGCAAAGTTTAAACATCCTTTTTGCTGAGTCATAGGATCAAAGCATTTTTTTTCTTTTTCTCTCTCTCAACTTGCACAATTGTCGTTATGTTTATTTTGTTATTTAAGTTATGTATAATTTATGTTAATTTAAGTTTATGTTAACTTATGTTTGTCATGTTTGTAATGTACTTGCTGCTGCTGCAAAAAGCTTGAGTTTCATGGCATTTACATCCTGTGTATGTTTGCCTAAGGCAATAAACTTGAACTTAAATGGCATAGAGCTTGAGCACAGCTCAATGCTGCCTCACCAAAATCATCTTTACCTGCGGCTCGCTAAATAACTGATGTGATCTTGGCCCCAGCTCTACCTTTTTGCCTGTTCCCCATGACCCTCACCTCCCAAGTAGTCCAAAAATCCATCATGGCCTTGAACACATTCAATGACCCATCCTCTACCACTCTCTGGGAAATTCACGACACAGCGACAAGTCATTCCTCTTCATCTCCATGTTAAATAGGAAGCCCCGATTTCTGAAACTATACCCTCCAGTACTGGATTCCCCCATGAGAAGAAACATGCTCTCAGCACCTACCCTGTCAAGCACCTTCAGAATCTTAGAGTCAGAAAGTTACAGAGTGATACAGCACAGAACCAGGCTCTTCGGCCGACCGTCTCCATGCCAACCTGTCTATGCTAATCCCATTGATCAGAAGCTGGTCCACAGCCGTCATTATGTGGTAGGTCAAGTGCTCTTCTAAAATGTCGACCTTTGGTCTCAAGCCTGGTCTTGCTCAGGGATATCAGTTCCAACTCTCAGCAGTGGGTTAAGGTATCAGGATGATGAGAAACACACAGCTCTCTGTGGGGCTGGGTTTCTGCATCAGCTGACTTGGCGGAACTATTAGCTGCTATGAAAGTCCTTTGCACACTGTAAGGCCATTTCCTAGATGGCTGTTTAGTGGGCTCTCGAGCGCACCTCATTCCCATGGAACTGCAGCTCAGGAACAGAGCCCATTTTCTGGAGTTGCAGAAGTACTGGGGGAGGGGTGGCTGCAGGAGGGAACATTGCACCATGTGGCCTTTGTCACTTCTGATCTCCAGTTCGGTCACCAGGTAACGTGGATGTAAACTTACAGGCGTATAATAACTCTTGTCAGGTTGAATCTGCATGAGCTCCACAAGAGTGAAAGAAAAGCTCGAAAATATTTAAAGGATCGATACTGGGTCAACGATCAGACATCAGACGCACCGCCTCTCAGTGAGGACCAAGGTCAGTCAGCAATTAGCCCAGCAGCGATATGCCATCTGCCAAACACTGGCTGTCTGCCAATCCCCGCCCCTAATCTCTAGTTATCAACAGCAAAAGGCAATGGAGCTTCCGGAGATTAATGTTAGATTCAAGAGCAACCATTAGCCATCTGGGGCCTGGGTCTGTCTATTTGTGTCCTTCTAAGCTAAGCATAATGGTAGTCTCATTGTCTCCCCAGACTCCCCCGACCCAGCAGCCCTCCCCCACTCCCACTGAGGTCTTTCATTTCTGGTTATGTGATTCTCATCCAGAGGGGTTTATTAGGATGGAAATCTCTCCCTGTGAGGATAAATTGAGTTTATTTAATTGTTCACAGTTCCTACTGACTCCAGGCTTGATACAGCAAAGCTGTGAGCACCGAGTGCAGTCTGTAACCATACCTTGTTACAGACCTAGGAAGGAATGTTGTGGAGATTCACCACAAGGTGAAGGGTCTCAACCCGAAACGTCGACTGTCCATTTCTTTCTACTGATGTTGCCTGACCTGCTGAGTTCTTCCAACAGTTTATTTTTTTTACACACCAAAGTATTATTGGGTTTGTGATTTTTGGAATTTAGAAGGTTTAGAGACAATTCAACCAAGAGTCTTTTTTCGAGTATTGAAAGGAATTGATAGGATAGGGTGGAGAGAAGCTGGATGCACAAATGTGGAACTCCAACCTTAAGAGTCAGAGCCAGGCTGTGGAAAAGTGAAGTTAAATGCTCTGTGAGTGGTGCTCTGAGTCACTCTGTTGCAATGCAATAATGGGTTGGGTTCTCCAGTACCAGCTACATCCTGAGGTCAAGGAAAAGAATGGGGTCAAGCGGGACTAGAACAAAATCCATTAATGTTGCCATTCGCGATCACAGTCTTATTAGAAAGTGAGAGAATTGCCCCAGGAAGGAAGAGTGAGGTCTGGTCATTGCTTGTAAATGAAGGCACTGAAGTAAAACTTCTTACCTTATACTGGGATTGAGTCCCATTCCAGGGACCTAAGCACAAAAATTTAGGCCAACAATCCGGTACAGTATAGAGGGAGTGCTGCTCCCTCAGGTGTGCTGCTGCATTTCCGGGGAGACGTTAATCCCAGTCCCTCTCTCTCAGTCAGGTGGAAATAAAAGATCCTGTGACAACATTTCAAAGAAGAACAGGGAAGTTCTCCCCAGGATCCTAACCAAACTTAACCCCAAAATCTACATCACTATTACAAATTACTTGGACATATCACATTGCAGTTTGTGGGAGCTTGCTGTGCACCAATCCTCTACTGTCTACTACATTTCAGTAGTGAGTAAATTTCAAGAAATATTTTAATAGCTGCAAACATTCTGAGGTGAAGAAAGTTGCTATACAAATGCATTCTTTCTTCCACACTACAAGAATTGGCAGTGAGTGTGAGAAAGGGTTAAATGCTTGTCCGTGTTGAGCAAGATATGAAACACTCTTGTCTCTGGGAAAGTCTTGTGCCTGTGGCTCTGGATAAGCACAGCCAATTACAATGCACAAAGGAATGCAGGAAGAACATACAGCAGAAGAATAGCTTCTTAATAATCATTACGGACTGCAGTGGTTCAAAAAAGCAGCTCACTACCATTTTCTCAAGGACAATTAGGGAAGGCCAATAAATGTTGGCCTTGCCAGTAAAGCCCACATTCCAAAGAAGGAATAAAAAAATCAGCAGACAGCAAGTACCAATCCATGATCAAAAGGAATGTTAATTTTCTACTGTACCTGACCTACTCTAAGCATTATTTACACAACTTCCTTGAAGTAGAACCATTTGCAGTTAACCTCTTACATTGCTTGTATTGTGTATTGTGTGAGTGAATTTTCAAAGGTAAATTACCACCAACACCGGCATCCACGGCTGGAGTTACTGACTTGTCATGAATCAAGCACCAGATTAGGTTTAAATCAGGAACGTCCTATCTTCTTGATTTTGTGGTGTTTTATTAAACATATGAAAATACACGTAATAATATACAGGAAGTGAGGGAGAACAGGATTAGATTGGGGATATCAATGGCACACGGAGTGAGGGGAGAGTGGGATTAGACTGGTGGATAATAAAGTTTACAGAGAATGAGGGAAAAGTTGCTTGGATGGAATGGGATATTAAAAGGTAGGGATTTGTAGGAGGGTTGTGTAACGCTGGGCAGAACATTAAAAGGTTGGGGATTGAGAGGAGACGGATTAGATTGACTAGAATATTAAAGGATTTGTGGAATGACGGGACAGTGGCATTAACTCGGGTGGACGGGAGGATATGAAAGGATGTAAGGAGTGAGAGGAGAGCGTGATTCATGGGTGGGACAGAAAAACGCGCTGGGAGTGAGGGGAACTGGGATTAGACTAAAATGATGTTAAAGGTGCAGGGAGAGGCAGAAGAGTGAAGTCAGGCAGGGGGTACATTAAAGGAGGCAGTAAATGACAGGGTATAGGGTTAGAAGGGGCAATAACAGACTGTGAGATTAAAAAGGGGGATATTAAAGAAGGCAGGGAATGAGGAGAGAATGCAATTACACTGGATTGGGTGTGAGGAGTGTGATTAGATTATGGAAATACCAAGAATTGTTGGGATTGATAGAGTGGGGTAAAACTGGCTGGAGGATTAAAGTGTACAGAAATAGAGTCATAGACTACCAAAGAAACAGGCCCTTTGGCCCATCTAGTCCTTGCTGACCTGATGGTGGTGGAGGGAGAGAGGGAATAGAACCAGGTAGGATATTAAAAGGTGCATGGAGTGAGGGGGAGTGGAATCAGATGGGGTAGTATATTTTGGGGTGGGGAGTGAGTCTTGGATTAGATGAGGTATGTTATTAAGGGTTGCTTAGGTGAAAGGAGAGTCGACTTAAGTGTCTGGAGCAGATCTTTGAGCAGGGAATTTCTCGGCTCAGAGATGAGAGTGTAACTGAGGCCAACTGCTAAAGCTAACAAGGAAGATAAAGACAGCTTCATAAAAGGATGAAACTAATTTACTTTTCTGGATTGGATTGACAGTTTAACATGGAGGATTCTCATCTCTGGAATCTAAGAAGAAAATGCTGTAAATCTGGAAGATCTGGCAGCATCACACAGAGAGAAACAGAGTTAATACTTCACATAACTAATCTTTCATCAGAACTGAGCTGTGAAGTCATAAAAAGAAACTGCAATTTAAACTTGTGGATTAACCTGATGCTGCACTGAGGCTGAGAATTGTTCTTAAGATAACCCGTCAAGCTGAGCTCCTGGCCTTCGATTCAGGTGGTTATTAAAGATCACATGATTCTATTCAAAAACTGTCGAATTGTCTAGGTTCCCTGGCAACGTTGATGCATCAACCCAGATCACAAAAAGCGATAAACTGTACAGTCACTCCAATGTCATTTGCAAACAAGTTGCATAATTTTTTCTCTGGAGCCACCAGGTTGAATTGTAATCAAACATGTGTTATCTCTGAGTGGCTGAACATACTTTCCGGCTTTTGAAGTTCATGCTTTTCCAAGTACTTGAAAATAGAGAGGGCTGACAATTTCAGCAACACCTTCAGAACATCAACTCATGAAAATTGGAGTTTCAGCAACTGTGGACATTCACCTACTGCCATTTAGTGATACAGAAGTTGCTAGTGCAGTGATGTCATTGCAGGACTAGAGTCTCCCACTGCACTCTCCATTCACAAGAGGTCCTGACTCTGGAGCTTCACTACATGACAACAAACCAGAATTCCTTTCTCTGGAGTGAAATACCTTTACTTGAGGTTGAGGAATTAAAGCAACTTTAATGTAACAGCCGACACTAGGACACCCTTCCTGACTACATCGCTCTTTGTTACACACTGAAACCTATGGTTCGCTCATCACCAATCCAATCTGCCAATAACCCCTTGAAAGGTGACTTACCATGAATGACCAATTCACCTTCTTCCTGACCACAGTCTCGGTCCTGAAGGCAGCCTCTGTCCTGGCTAAAACCCCTGTCGTGACTGCAGTATCTCTCTCTCAGTGGTCCCCCTGCCAACATCTGCTGGGAAATGACCGGTTCACCCTTCCTAACTGCATTAACTCTGTGAAAAGTCTTACGTAAGGTCAAATCCCATCACCAAAAGACAACAGAAGCGTCAGCTTTCCCCTTGATCTTCTCCTTCTTGTATAACCCTTCAGAATCAAGGATGACTTACTGCCACTCAGGTTTTGAGATTCCAAGCTGCTGAGGAGCCCAATATGGGAACTGCAATAGAGGAAATGCAATAGAGGAATATGTTCCCAACATGGGAACTGCAGAGTCTTCCACGCAGAGGGGAGGTGGTGACTGACAGGGCAGGAGGGTGGGTAGTCTGTGAAGTGGTACGTCCTTTCCTGTTTCCAGAGGGCTTCTGTGTGCTCCTGATGCAAATTCCATAGGGAGAGGTGCTGAGAAGCTAGACCAGCTCCTTCTTGACGGTGAATCCGTGAAAAAGGTATTCCTTCTCCAGTTCTTCCCCTCCAGGAGAAGGTGTAGCCTTACTGTTTTAAACTAGCCATCTCCTGCCCGACATACCTCACTCAGTGTGACAATGTCAACGTCAAGGTCAAAGTGTCTGAATTCCTAAGCTATGATATCAGAGTGACGTCCAGGTCAGTTGGGATTACCCAGGAAGATCCTACCACTCCTTGCCTTGATCGTCATATTGTGGAGTGGGAGTTGCCTGTGCATGATTTCTTTTAACATGGGGTAGCCATTACACATCAGGTACCACATGTGCCCCACAGAGTGAGGTCTAGATGCAGTGTAACTCTGTTGTCACACAACCTTCCCCCCTTCACCCCACCCCTGCCCCTGCCCCCCCCCACCCAACTCCTGGGCTGAGAAACCAGCACTTAAGCTCCTTTTCTTGTCTGGCAGTGATGTCAGCTGCTTGAATCAAATTGTCAATGTTCCAGTGTTGCGATTTCCCAATTACATACCAGTGATCAAATACAATCTCAGTAGGTGCCATGGGTCACTTCATTGTTTTGTTGTGAAAGAACAGTTCAATAGAATTATACAGTTACAATGAGTACGTTTTCATTAAGGAAATAAAACTTTAAGATCTTCCCAGACCTGCTTTCTGTTTTGGAACCAAATTAAACACCTGCTACATGCACACAAAAAACTCTTGTGTGTCAGTATCTTGGAAAGTTCCTTAAAAAAACTCAGATGTAAGGAGCCTCTATTCTTTGACAGTATTGTTTTTTGTGCGAGCTTGCTCGATTTGCTAGATTTGAAATTGATTGGTGTGTTTCCTATGTTGTCAGAGTGACTACACTGTAGAATACTTTATTTACTTTAAAGGGCTTTCATTTCCTGAGACCATGGGAGAAGTCTGTCAGAGGGGTGATCTGTAGTCACATCTCACATACAAATGTTTGTCCTCCAGAACTTTTACTGTTTTGTCTTTGACTATTGATCGCCTGAACACTACTGTAACAATCCAATCGCACTGCCCTACACATTATCCTTCTTTTCTAAATATGTGAGCTATTATTGTTGTCTGCTTGTTCTTTCATTTATCCCTGCCCGAGGAACTTTTCGCAGGTGGTGCAGAGGGAGTTTTAGTCAGTACTTAACCCGTACTATGCCTGGCCTGGGAGTGCTTGCTGGGACAATGCAGTGGGAGCTTTAAGTGCAAAAATAGCCTGCAAATGACGAAGCTGAGTGATCACACAACCACTGGATTAGATCAAAGCTCTGTGGCCTTGCTGCATCTACTCATGAATGGTAGTGGGCGGGAAAAGGAGGGTCCAACACATCTTCATCCTCCTCGTCAGTGGGGACCAGGATGTCAGTGCTAAAGGCTGAAGCATTCATAGCCGTGTTCAGCCAGATGTGCTGGAAAAGTGCTGAGGATGTCCGGTGGCACAACAACTGGAGCTTTAACAACTTGGGTTCAATCCTGACCTCTGGTGCTGTCGGTGTTGAGTTTGCACCTTCTCCCCAACTGGACTTCCTCAGGATGCTCCAGTTTCCAACCATATTCCAAGGGAATGCTGGTGGATTAACTGCAAATTGCCTCGAGTGGAGGTTGGTGGCAGGAGAACTGGGGGGGGAGTTGATGAGCATGTGAGAGAGAGCAGATTGTAGGGAGGTAAATGGGGGAATGGGTCTGATAGCTGTGGTCTAAAAGCTGGCATTGACTTGCTGGGCTGAATGGCCTCTTTCTGGGTCATAAGGAAATATATAACTATATGACAGAATAATATTTACAAAATATAAATGTGTTGACTTCCTCCTGAGATCCCCACCATCGCAAACGCCAATCTGTGCACGGCACCGAGAAATGGTTGAGAGAAACAGAAAGGGCCGTGGAACCAGATACGATCCCAGATGTGGGACAGAGGAGCTGTGATCTAGAACCAGTTGCACCTCGAGCCATGCTGTTCCAGCACGTGGAAAATTGCTCAAGTATATCCCGTCCACAGAAAGCAGGACAAATCTAATCCAGCTAATTACGACCCAATCAAGTCCACTCTCAGTCATTAGCGAAGAGATGGAAGGTGTTGTTGACCGTGATATCAAGCAGCTCCTACTAATCAACTACTCCCCGATGCCCAGTTTCAGTTCTGCCAGGACCACTCGGCTCCAGACATCATTGCAACCTTGGCCTGAATGTGGACCAAAAGGTGAGGAGAAAGTAATTGCCCTTGACATCAAATTTGCAATGGGTTAAGTGCGGCATTAAGGAAAATTGAAGGTAATAAGTATCAAAGGGGAAAGACTCCAGTGGTTAGAGTCAAACTCCACACAAAGGAAGCTGTCATTATTGTTGGAGGTCATTCATCCCAGCCCCAAGACATCACTGCCGGAGTTCCTCAGGGTAATGTTCTAGGCCCCAGCATCTTCAGTTACTTCACAGAGACACAAGGGACTGCAGATGCTGGAATCTGGATCAGGAGGAAAGTCCTGATGCTGGGTTTCAACCCAAACCGTCGACAATTCTTTTCCTCCCACAGATGCTGCTCGACCTGCTGAGTTCCTCCCGCAGACTGTTAGTTGCTTCAGTTACTTCATCACAGACTTTCCTTTTGTTAGGCAGAGGTGAGGATGTTCCCTGCTGATCGCACAACGATCAGTTCCATTCGCAACTCTTCAGCAGGTGAACCATTCGATGTAGCAAGACCTAGACAACATTCAGAAATGACCGATAAATGACAAACAACATTCATGCCACAAAAATACCAGGCAATGACCTTCTCCAGCAGGAGAGAATCTAACCACCTACTCTTGACATTCAATGGTATTATCATCAGTGAATCCTCCACCTCACACTCTGGGGGAATTATTATTGACCAGAAACTCAACAGTATCAGGCACAGAGATACTGTGGTTAAAGAGGATGTCATAGGTTGAATACCCTGTGGCAAGTGAATCACCTCCTGAGCCCCAAGGCACAAATCAGGAGCATGAAGGAATATTCGCCATATGCCTGGACGAGTGTAGCTCTAACAACACTCAAGAAGCTCAACACAATCCAGGACAATCCAGGCAGCCTGGTTGATCGACATCCATCCACCCCCAAATCTTTCATTCCCTCCAGAGCACAGTGACTGCAGTGAACAGGATCAACCAAATATTCACTGAGACCACTCTGACAGCATCTCTCAAACCCACCATTTACCACCAGGAATGTGAAGGACTTCAGGTGCATGGTAACACCACCACCTACAGGTTCCCTTCCAAGTCTCACACAATCCTGATCTGGAAATATGTCACCAATCTTTCACCACTACAGTCTCATCCTTGGTCCTGGAACTCCTTTCCAACTACACTGTGGGAGTACCTTCACCAGTAGCTCATCACCACCGTCTCAAGGTCAGCTAGAATGGCAGTAAACACTAGCCTCGCAGTGATGTCTAAATCCTGAAAATGCATACGTGAAAAGAAAATTATCTTGGAGTTCTGCTGGATCCCTGATGATTCCCCATTATATCTCATCATGGATTGCTGACTTTCTCCCAGTGGAACAGTGATGTTTTCCCACTAGATCCCCAACAATTCTTAATTGATCTCTGATGATACCCCAATGGACCGCTGACCATTTTCCCAAAGGCTGTGGAGCCCATGGACAGGACCCATCAGTGGTTTTGCACTGACATTTGTGTGGAAGCTCTGTGATGAAGGAGGACCAGGCTGGTGCACGGGTGCGTTCTAGACCTATTGTGGGCCCTGGTAAATTCCCCTGGATGACCTACAAGAAGCTATGGAGAGGACCTAGTGATTTGGTTCCAGTGATTTGGGATGGCAACCATTACCTGCTCGATAATGAGAAATAGCGAGATCGGAAACAGTTCACCTCCCTGGTCTTCACTGGGTTGGCTGGGAATTATGATTATGGAGATGGGGGTGGCGGGGGGGTGGGTGACGGTTTACAAGTCTGTAATTTACTCTTCTGATCAAAAACCAATTGATCTTCACCATTAGACACCACTGTGCTGGGTTTCAGTTCAACAGCCTGTCGACATGAACTCTCTAGTCTCACTCTTAAGAGAAGAAAGATGCATCATGTCATATCATTCACACTTCCAGAATGTCCCATGCACTTCACAACCAATGAAGGACTTTTCACGTCGAGTCACTGTCATAAACATGGCAGCCAATTTGCTCTTGTAATCTCCCTTCACACCAATGTGACAACGACCAAATATTGTGCAAAAAGTGATGTGGTCGAGAATAAATATTGACTCAAGACGTTGGAAGAACTCCACATCTCCTCATTGTGAAGTGAGCCCTTGGTTAGAAGGTTCATTTCTGACACTGCAGCATTCCTTCCAAACCACAACAGAGCAAGAGAGGCCTGAGCAAAGAGTTAACATCTTCAGGATGGGAGGTTAATGAACTCTCGAAAACAAACCTGACTTCCAACAAGGAAGCAATCTGCTGAAGAAAATACCACTCAATGCATTTCATGGTGCTTTGTTATAATGTGATGTGCTGTCATTTGCTTCAAAGAGGTATGATATAAAAGACTTACGTTTCTCTGTTTTACTTCTGGTTCAGTTCAGGCTTTTTTTATGTTTAACACGTGTTTGGCAAAATCAAATATCAATGTTCTATTTCCATGAATTAATTAATTGGTTAGTTGTTTTATTATTGTCACATGTTATGAGATACAGTGAAAAACTTTGTCTTGCATGCCATCCATACAGATAATTTCAAAACATAAAGTACTTCAAGATAGTACAAAGGGAAGAGCAATAACAGAATGCAGAATATAGTTACAGAGAAAGTGCAGTGCAGGTAGACAATAAGGTGCAAGGACCACAATGAGGTAGAGTGTGAGGTCAAGTGACTAAATTGAAATCAGTAACAATAATAACTACTGAGTAGTTCCAGACTTAGCTACATTATTTCTTTGGCAAATTTCCTTTCACATGACAACAGCATGTCTTGTTTCTCACCCTGTTTTCACTGGACCTTCCATTCTTCCGGCGTCTTCTACCCCTGTCACAACACTGACCCACACATCCTGCAGACCCACAGGAACTGTCACCTGAGGATCGGGAAAGTCCAATGTGGCACTCTGAAAGCAAAATGTAAATGAACACTTAAATTCTGTACCACATCTATTGAACTCGTGGTGGTTTATTTGGAGAATATGATTTTTAGAGATATTTTACTTTTCACTTATCAGGGTTAAGACCAAAATGTTCAACC
>JAUZTB010000070.1:16690066-16706762 GCA_034780895.1 Rhynchobatus australiae
CACATGTACATCAAAACACACAGTGAAATGTATCTTTTGCGTAGAGTGTTCTGGGGGCAGCCCGCAAGTGTCGCCACGCTTCCAGCACCAACATAGCACGCACACAACTTCCTAACCCGTACATCTTGGGAATGTGGGAGGAAACCGGAGCACCCGGAGGGAACCCACGCAGACACAGGGAGATCATACAAACTCCTTACAGACTGCAGTGGGAATTGAACCCAGGTCGCTGGCACTGTAATAGTGTTACACTAACTGCTACGAATAGGTTCGATGCCTTCATCCAAGTCACTTATATAAATGGTAAATAGCTGAAGCCCCATCATTGTGGCACATTTTGCCATTTATTTCTGCTCTGTTTCCTGTTAACCAGCCAACCTTCTATCCATGCCAATATGTTACCTCTTTCACCATAAGCTTTTATTTTCCACAATAATCTTTCATGTAGCATCTTATCAATCAATAAATGTAGCATAATGGTGCACCAAGTAGAGCTGGTACCTCACAGCTCCAGTGACCCAAGTTCAATCCTTACCTCTAGTGCTATGTGCCTGGAGTTTGTTTTCCCTGCAACCATCTGAGTTTTCTCTAGGTGCTGCAGTTTCCTCCCACATCCCAAAGACATGTTAATTGAGAAGTTAATTGGTCATTGTGAAAAAAAAATGTCCCTTAGATATAGGTGAGTGGTAGAAATTTGGACGGAGTTGAAGGCGATATCGGGATATAGGTTCAGGAAAAATGAGTGGGGTAATGCATGTTCCCCCACTAATGAGTGAGCGAAAGCCACCATAAAATTGTAGGGCTGAATTGTCTCTTTCAATATTTTTATGAAAAATGGGAATTTCTTCTAAATTCTGAGTATAAAATATCCACTGGTTCCCCTCATTTACAGCATATGTTACTCTTTCAAAGAATTCCAATATCTTGTTCAAATCTGATTTCCTTATATTCAGCTAATTGGCCTGTTCTGATAAAAAAAAGTCTTTAACTTGAAACATTATTTCTCTTTCCACAGATGCTGCCTGTCCTGCTGTGTGCTTCCAGCATTTTCTGTTTCTATTATGGCTGATAGTTTACTGCTTTGTGTCTCCTTTTCTTTCTGAATAAATGAGCTACATTTGCTATTTTCTAATTTAATGGAGCCAAATCAAAGGAATGTTGTGCGGATGGATCAGAGAAGCAAGGACTAGTCTCCCTTTATTTACTTATTTTGAGGATCTGGGTGGTGTTGGCAAGAGAGACTGTGAGATTTTCAAGTGATATTTAAAATCATCAGGGTCTGGACAGAGTAGGTAAACCTACCATTGGCAGAAGAGTCAAGAATCACAGAAAAATCAAAGAAAAATAACCAGTTAAAAAAAAAGTGATTTGTGGAAAATTTGGTTTAGGCAGCAAATGGTCAGTGTGTGGAATGCACTGCCACAGGCAGTAATGGAGGCAGTTGTGTTGTTCAAAAGGTAACTGGATAGCATCTGAAGAGTAAAAAATTGCATGGGAGAGGACAAGGGAACTGGATTGTTCTTGTATAGAGAAGCTGAGGACTCAGTGGGCTAAATAGTCTTTTTCTGTGCTGCAGCTATTCTAAGATTCTGTGTACATTGCAGTGATGGTTGAGAGAACAGGGCACAGGAAAGAGGGGTTTGGATGAACTCGAACATTTAGAGGATGAGAGGTAGCCAGACAAGCCCATGAGTGAGGGTCCAGAGGTTATTGAAATTGCAACAACCATTTGAAGAATTAGTAGGCAATGCTAAAGTAGAGTGCCTTGGGCTTACATAGGACTTACAGGAGCCTTAGCCAGCTATTTCTTGAGATGGCTTCAATGCTGACCAGGATTTGGCTCGTGTTTTCATTTAGAACAATGTGCTCTTTAACATTGGAACAAATTGCTACCAGCTTCTTGTCACTTTGCACCTCAAGGGCCAAAGTCAGCTCAAAACAGACACATTAAAGTGTTTCCCATACTCTTTGAGCGTACAATTAATAACAGATGTGGGAGAGAAATCTAGATTGTCTGAAATCTGTGGTTTGTATAAAATAGATGCCGGGAATTAAATTTGTTTACAATTTGTGCTGATTGATTCCCATGAGATGGTTTCAAAAGGAAATATTGCAAATGCTGTAAATTTGAAACAAAGACAGGTAATGCTAAAACAGTTCAACGAGTCAAGCAATACCTGATGGGGAAGAAACATGATTAGCGCTTCAGGTCAATAAAGTTTCATCAGAGCTGGGGAAAGTAGAGGTGAAACAGGTTTTAAATTGAAGAGAATGGGGAGAGGTGGAGAGACCTAGAGAGAAGGTGGTGAGCAGAAGGATCAAATAATACCTGTGGTGGTGGTGTCAGTTGAGAGAGGGTGTTGACATTTGTCTGGAAGAGGTGTAAACATTTGAATGAAAGCTTAAATATCAGAACAGGAGAGAATGAAATGCAGGAAACAAGACTGGAATAGTTGATTATCTGATATTGTCAAATCCAGTCTTGATCTCTGAACTGTAAGGCGTTAAGCTGAACGATCAAATGCTGTTCACCCAAGATAGTTGCCTTATTTTGTAACTTTCTGAAACTGATTTTAGCAGCTTGAATTTTTTTAGCAGAGTAAAAACATCCCAAACACAGGCAAACAAACATTGACAAGTTGCACAGCAAATGACCAAATCAAAGAGATAGGTATTAAGGAACTTTTAAAAACAGGAAAGTGATAGGATGGAGAATAGAGCAAAACAGCATGGAAATAGGCACTTCAGCTCAAATTGTCCATGCCAACCAAGATGTCCATGTAAGTTAGTCCCATATCCCTCTAAACCTTTCCTATCCATGTATTTGTCCAAATGTCCTTTAATGTTGTTATTGTACCTGCCTCAACCATTTTGTCTGGCATCTTGTTCCATATACACACCACTCTCTGTGTGAAGACGTTGCCCCTCAGGTCCCTTTTAAATCTTTCCGCTCTCATCTTAAACCTATGCCGACGAGAAGTTTACCGAGAGAATCCCAAAGCATGAGGCCTTGGTAGCTGAGACACCACTGCCAACGATGAAGTGAATTATCTTTTGAGGGATCAAGATGCCAGCTTGGAGAAGTGCAGAGATCTTGGAAGGATGGGAATGTGGAGAGTTGTAGGCTTCGAGGAGATTATGGAGGTAAAGAGGGTGAGGACATGTAGGAATTTAATGATAAGGACTATCAAACCAGGAGCTAATGAAATCAGCAAACAGTACCTGGTGCAGGTTGGTGTACAAGCTTCAGAATGATGGATGAGCTGAAGTTTACAGAAGGTGTAGGGTGAGATTATAGAGATACAGTTTCATGAATCACACTAGACCTCCACCTTAGACTCCCTACAAGTTGCAAGTTTATCCAGAGTGTTGACAAATTTTTCAGTGCAGGTTTAAGTCCCGGCATTATGTGCACCCAGCACCCATACACACCCACCTTTCCTCAGTGATGGTCAGTTCACCATTCTTGAGAAAGGAACCTTCCCTCCTCACCACCCTGCATCATTCCAAAGAGATAATCCCAGAATTCTGTGGCAACTCTATTCCCTCTGAGCTGGTAGGTGGTGAATCCACATCCCACTTCAGAGACTCAGATACAATCATTTAGTCTGCTTCTCCAGTGCAATATTTAGTAAGTTCTGCATTGTCAGAAATGTCATTGCTTGAATAGGACAACCAAAGCCCACCTGCTCCTTTAGTTGAATTTAAAAGACTTCAACACTTGGTTTCAAAGTAGAGCAGAGTTATATTCAGTGTTCTGGCCAGTATATATATATTCTCAGTCAATGTCTTGATCCACATTAATTGGTTGCCATGTTTCCACCATTACAACAGTGACCACATGACAAATGTACCTCATTGGCTGGAAAGTGCCCTGGGATGCTTTGAAAGGATGGGAAAGACAATACAGCAATGCAAGTCTTCCTTTCCTAAGACTGTGGAATTACTACAGTGGGTAACAATTGAGGTGAATGGGAGGAAGTGGGGTAGGTGGGGAATACACTACCACCAGCACAGACCTCGTTGGGTGTACTGAGTGTCTTCTGTGCTGTGAATGCAGTGGGTTTGAGGGGGGTCTGGAGGTGGAGGGGTACCTGAGGGAATTAACAGAAATACTGGGGTGGGAGGCAGGATCCACTGCTGACTGTGGGATTGGGGAAGAGATGTGCCCCATCCTACTTCTACTCCACAGGATATACAATTACTCCACCTCCCCCCACCCAAACCATCCCACTGATGACAGGTCTGTGTGCAACCTCAGGAAACTCGGTGGATTTTCAGAACCACAAAACACACATTTACAGTTGCACTAGAGCAACAGCCCAAACTCGACCCAAGAACAGCAGAGCGAGTTACCACTTATAGCCAGGAGCCAGCCTCTCTCCAGCATCCTCCAGCCACATTGAGTCTGCCAGATGGGCAGAAATGGGGCACATCTGGCCCAAGAAATTACATCACAACTGCCCATAAATTAGTGCCTGCTGCCCCCGGTGGTTGGGAGGGGTTCTTGACATTTGGACATTTGGTTTTGACATATTCTTTTGCCTGAGTTATATGTACGTTGCACAATGCATATGTGTTGTCCTTTCTTCCAAATTTCATCCAAGTTTAACAGAATTGAACATGACATTGCATGTTTACCGCAGACAAGAGCATGAATGTCCACCACACAGGATCATAGAATGGTATGGAAAATGAGTTTCATTTCATATTTGAAAAGCGCAACTAAATCTGATCCCATTGCCCTCCAGTTCAGGACAACTTGCTGAAGAAATGTTGTCCCCTTCACCCTGACCAGAACCAGGCTGAATTTGCATTAATGTAGCCACTTGCTGAAGTAAAGCATCTCTTCACATAACAGCATTAATGAAAGAAAATTCCACACAGGCCATGTAAAGGGAATATTAGGGATAGGGTTTGCTTAGTAAGGTGGGCTTAAGGGAGAGTCTTAAAGGAGGAGAGGAAGATGGAACTGCATTCTTTGTCCTTACTGTGATCTGTGACTTTGCACAACCTCAAAAACAGCTTCCCCTGTGCCTGGGCTGCATGGATGTTGGGACATGGTCACTCTCAGGTTCCTAGCCTCACCATCTATGCCACACTTCTTGTTGCTATCTGAAACACACTGGAGGTCAACCAAATGCCATACTCAATAGCAGAGAAGTTCATCTACCTTTCCTTCAGCCTATAGAAGCAGGGACACAGTCAATAGGACAAAGAATATGCTTCGTTGTGACCCCTTTGTGCTTGCCCAGGTCCCTGACTCCTTGGGTGCATTCTCTTGCCTCCTGCCAACATTGCAGCACCTGTTCATGCAATAGCAACACTTTGCAGTAGCTGGAAGAATACTGCTTGCATTGTGGTCTCTCTGTTTAGGAGCTGGCTTCAGAGATTGCACCTGCTGGGCTAAGTGCTGACAGCTGTAAGACCTAGCAACACATCAGTGGGGAAAGCTGTGCTGAAACCAACAATGTCATTACAAAGGAAATCCGACAATGCTGCTCAATGTATCTCACAATGGAAGCTCTCGATCTTTATGCAACTTTGACACCAACACTATTTTAACACCATTAAAGTAGTTCAAATCTCTAAACAATAATTCAATTTCTAGACCCAGAAATGTTGAGTTACAACAAAATTGTTCAGTGTTACCCACCAATCAAGTCCGCAATGGGTAACTGGATCTATCATGATCCACTGGAAGTTACCTGCTCAGTCATATCATCCTCAGGCAAGATTATGCTGATCTCCCCTTGAATTCCAGTTGCCTGCCTGTTGTCCTCTGTGCTGTTTGCAGCAGTGATGCGGGTTTGTAGTAATCCGTAGGCTGATGGGTCCTGTGAGGATTCTAACTGGTCTTCATCCTCTCTGTCACCTTCGCCTTCACTGTCAATCCCCAAGAGATCGAGACTGAACCTGTGGAGCCAAGATGAGGATATTTGTGATGACCTGGTGTGATCGGGATGACAGTAGAAGAGCTGGTGGAAGTAGGTTCAAAGAAACTTTTAAAAGGGAACTGGATAAACATCTGAAGAAGGGAATTTAAGGGACTATGGGGAAAGAGCAGGGGAAGTATGTATCTCAATACAGATCACCAGACAGGCTGCAGGATAGTGTGGTTATTGGCTCACAAGGAAATGACAGTTACCGTAATTATTAAAATACACAGTCATCCAAGACACACAGAATGCATAATCATCCACAACTGAGTTAGTCGGGCAAACAGGAATTCAAGAACCTAAGAAACGAAAACAATAGTACACCGTTCAGTCCCCTCATGCTTGCCACACTATTCAATAACATCTTAACTGATCTTTTCCTCAGTACTGCTTTCCTGCACTAACCCCATACTCCTCAATTCCTTTAATACCCAAAAATCTATCAATCTGTATCTTGAATATATTCAGCCACTGAGCCTCCACAGTCCACTTGAGTACAGAATTCCAAAGATTTTTTTTACCCCCTGGGTAAAAAAATATCATCTCATTCTACCCTGAATGGCCAACCCCTCATTTTGAGGCTGTGATCCCTGGTTCTGTACACCACAGCCAGGAGAAACATCAACTCTGCAGAGGAATCATCTACCCTGTCAAGCCCCGTAAGAATTTTGTATGTTTGAATGGTTCAGTTCCAGCAGCAAGTGGCAGGGCAGACAGCATCAGGGCCTTCTCTTTGGCTACTTAAGCCAATCAAGGGGTTAAAATAAACCAGGCCAAGGCTGACAATAGTTCCACCTCAAAAATTCTGATGACCATTCCAACATTTTCCTTTTCTATGAATCATCTTAAGCACCCAATTACAAGGGGACAGTCAAGATCCCATTGGCCCTTACTCTCTCAGTTACAAGCGAACCAACCATTAGCCTATGCATAACTTCATGGGTTCCTCCTAAATGTCTTTCCCCAGTTTCTAGCCTTACTCAAATCACCTTACCATGTCTTCCCTGAGACAATGACACCAGTTTAATGAAATTAATCATTATTTGTCTAGTCTACCTATTGTCCAGGTCCTTTCCATTCAGTTCACACTTTTAGGATTGTGGGCAACTATAGTTAGGTTAGAAACATTATTTCTATATTCTTACCTTTTCTTTTATGTGGCAGCCTCCCTTGCACAATTTATCACTACTATTATAAGCAATGAATTAATTAACTTTTTTAATTGTAATCCTGTTATTTTGTAACTTAATTTCTAGTGGATTAATAATCAAGAAATTTTAGAATTTTAGAAAAGTTAAAACACAGAAGGAGGCTATTTGACCCATTGTGTCCATGCTGGTCAAAAAAGTCATCCAACTTTTTTCCCACTATCCAGCACTGGTCTTTAACCCAAAAGATCATAGATCATAATGTACACACCCAAACACTTATGAAATGTCATAGGTGCTCCTTCCCCTATGATCCATTCTTTCATTCTTTGAAATTTGATTTGACTGACCTCAATAGAACAGACTTTCTACAGATGAATTCAGCAAGGGTACATTACAAAATAATGATCTTTGCACAAACAACATCCAGGTGACTGATATATCAGAGAAAAGCTGAGGCTTCATTACAAATTCCTATGTTAGACCAGATCACGTTCAGCTAATCCGAGTACCTTTCCTTTAGCACTGATGCCCCATAGAGATGTCATTGTACAATGACATGCTTTTGTCCTTCTTACAGTCTCAAGACATTCCAAAGCATTTTCCAGTAAATGGAGTAAGTTTTGAGGCGCTGTTAGTGTGGTACTATAGGAAAAGCATTAAGCAATTTGCATGACAGCTAGCTCCCGCGAAAGCCCGCCCACATTGCTGGGGTGGAAGGTTGCAATTTCCTGGCAACTCTGTCAATCAGACTGATTTTGCAATCTGTGTTGTCACAATAAGTGCAAAACCATCTGACTACTTGGAGCCCCAGACTGTTTCTGTTTCACTTGCAATGCTCACACCAAGAATGGGAAAGTTGCATGGTGTAGACCTGCCTCCAGACAGCCTTGAGTACAGGCCTCTGAATCATGGGGGTAAATTGTAACCTTTGCTGCTGGTGGAAACTCCCTCAACAGTCAACCAAGGATAGAGGGAAAATGGGTGGATGACTGGGTGGCTCATCTGCTTCCACTCAAAGATAAAATTTATTGCATACAATCTTATGGCATGAAAAAACACAGAAACATAGAAAATTCATGGGACTGAAGGAGGCCCATCATGTCAGTGCTGACTGAAAAGGAGCTCTTCAGCCCAATCCCACCTTCCAGGATGTGGTCTATAGCCTGCAGGTCACCACTTTTCTGGTACACCAGAAGTATTATTTAAATGTGATGAGGGTTACTGCCTCCTTTAAGGTAGTGAGTTGCAGACCCCTTACCATCCTCTAGATATTGAAGTTTTCCTCATCTCCCTCTTATTCTGTCACTTAATTTAAATATACGTCCCTGATTTCTGACCCCTCTGCTTATGAATGGATAGAATTCCTTCTTATTTATTCCAAATAGGCCCCTTTTTATTTTATGTTTAATCACTTTTCCTTCGCCTCTTCTGCTACAAATGAACAATCCTGGCTCATCAATCTTTTTTCATAATTACAATTTTCCAGACAAAGCAACATCCTCATAAATTTATTCTGTATCCTCTCCAGTGCAATATATCGTTCCAGTGACTGGAACTGTACAGGTAGTTGAACTAGTAGGTGTACAGTTGCAGTACAGCTTCACTCTTACAGTCCATGCCTTGGATAATAAAGGAAAGCATTCTATAAGCCTCTTAACTGCCTTATTGACCTGCCATGCTACCTTTAGGGCATGCACTCCAGGGGCCTTTGCTTCTCCATACCACTAAATACCCTGCCGTTTATTATACATTCATTTACTTTGCTGCACCTTCCCAAAGGCATTACCTCACAACACTCTGGGTTAAATTCCATTTGCCACTTTCTGCCCAATTGACCAGAATATCTGTGTTGTTCATAGCTTTCTTCCTCCCTATCACCCTATGGCCAATTTTGAATATATACAAATGTTTTCACTGAGCTCCATCCTTTAGGTTTAAATTATCAATATATTACAAAAAGCAAGAAGCTGAGTACTGAGTACTGGCAATAGATTTCTAGCCACAAATAACACATGTCAACCATCATTCTTTGCTTTCTACCCCAGTTTGTAAACTAATTTGCCACTCTCCCTTGGATCCCATGGGCTTTTACCTTTCTTGACCAGTCTGCCATGTGATTCCTTGTCAAAAGCTTTGCCACGTCAATCACACAGCCCTCCCCAACCCTACCGCTTTCCTCTTCAAAAAGTTCAATCAATTCAGTCAGACTCAGCTTCCTTTAACAAACACATGTGCCTGTTCCCGTTTAATCTGTATCTTTCTAAATGAAAATTTATATTGTTCCCCAAAAATGGGTTTCAGTGATTTGCCCACCAACAAATTTATACTAACTGGCTTGTTATTATTCAGATCATCTCTGCTAGTTCTTTTAAACACACCAGTAGGATATACAGACAATCACACTAGAAGCAAGGCAATTTTATTTCTTCCCCTATATCCATTAAAATATTGTTTCTCCCATATTTATCTTCTTCCCTTTTTAAAATGCTTGTGACTACAGTCTGCCTTCAGTAGTTGGTGATCAAATGACTAAATGGGTTTTCCTGACTAATCTAACTGAAACTCCTTGTAATTTTGATTGCATCACTGCCTTTATTTTTATTTTATCTTCAGTGCCGGGATCTCATAAGCTGAAAAAAAAAGGGAAGAAAAGAGTGAAAGAGAAAGGATGTCCCTGTACAACCACAGGAGGAATTGTTAGTGTCAGTGTGTTGTAACGTAGGAAGCATGACAGCCAGTTTGAGCACAGCAAGTTCCCACAACACAACATGATAATGAGCTGATTTATTTTCGTGATTTCATTTTGAGGGATCATTTTTGACTGACACGCAAATAAGAACATCCCTAGTCTTCCACAAAAAGTCTTATGGCATTTTTTATGGTTCTCATCACAGCCAGGACCATGATTTGCAGCCTAATAAAAAAAATCCTCTAACAGTGACACATTCCCTGAATTATGCTAACAAGGAACTTTCTCCTAGTCGGTACTCTATCAGGCCAAATCCATTGGTTAGCCATGACCAAGCAGGCTTCCAGGGATGCTTGAATAGAACCAGTCCCCAAACTAGATCCCCTGGAGTTGTGTTGGTGGTAGGAATTGATTGAAGAAGTGGGGGAGGGATCCCACAAAAGGCACATGTTGCTCCTGTTCACAATTATTAACACCAGCAATGTTTTAAATCTCAGAACATAGTTAATTAACTGAATGTTGCTCATGCAGTTAGTGGGCTCCAGAGACTAAACTTGGTGGAATTGTTGCTACACCTGAAATAATAAGAATGTGCATTGCATTGAAAAGTTTATGAAATACCGGATTCCGTTAAATTATTGTTGGAATCGTCTCTGAGCAGAGACCCTCAGTAGAGATATCACATTATCACAACATTCCTCTCTGCAGCAAACTTAGAAGCATGCCAAGCTTATCGGATTCTTCAAATTGGAACGTTCTTACACACAGATCATTTTTGCAGAAGATAAACTTTAAGGTACAACTCTTTTTTGTGATATTTGTGTTCCTGTGGCTGTCCTGATCCATATCTCTGGGCAGTCAGCATCTGTATTCTGATAAAGGACACAAGAACAAATGGTTCGGGAATGGAACAAAATGCCAAGAAGCAACAATTAATCCACCAGAAAGCAGTTTAACATCAGTTTATATGGAAATAATCTCTGTATATAATATAGAGGATAGCTGAACCTGTGTTTATTTTACATGGTAATAGGAGAACCTGTGCATGTTATAGAGAATTGATGCTCTGTATACATAATAAGAAAATAGGAGATGCTATGTAATACTACAGAGAGAGAAAACACTGGATACCACTGGGAATGGTGGACCATATATATTATAGAGTTCAACAAACTTTGTGGATATTTTAGGGAATAGCTAAACCATATCAGAAATAGCAATCACTGTACGTTGTGGTGAACAGCAAACCATGTGAATATTACAGGGAACAGATAAACCTGCGAATGCAACAGGAAAAACCAAACCACATCTATTGTGTAGGGAATAGCTCACTCTATGTATACTAATGGGAAGAGCAGACAGTGTTTATACAGTGGGGAAAACCAAACATTGTGTGCACTGCAGCCTATACAGGCCATACATATACTAGAGGAAATTGCTATATTTTTGAATACTTTAGGAAATAGTATACCACATATCTATTAAAGAGAGTTGCAAATTATGTATATGCCCTTGGGAATAGTAAACACTATGTATATTATAGGGAACAGCAAGTAATGAAGATACTACAGAGAGCTGCAAACCTTGTCTACATTGTAGGGAACATAAATACCATGTATATTCTGGAAAAAAGCAAACTATGTACATGCAATAAAGACTAGGCCCAAGGCCTCATGCACTACTCAATACATCATATATAACAAAATGCCATTCCCTTCGGTGCCGTGGGTGTGCAGAGTGTTTGAAGAAAAAGTCTTACATTGTGCAAATGGGTTATTCAAGATCCTTTACAAATGAAGACTATATCAGCATGTACCAGAAAGTAGAGCCTCCTAAATACCTGAGCTCCCCAATAGATACGAAAAGCAAGAACTGACATTCATCAGAAGCCCAGAGCCATCTTACTCAAAAAAATAGCCAGGTTCTTCCTTCATACACTCTCCATTCATCTTACCCTCACTCTCTTCTCTTTTTCTCCCAATCCTCAGTCTCCCTAAATCCTGAAAACACAACTGTGTGAATCTCCTTAACAATACATGCTACTCCCAAATTAATTGCTCTCCACCTAATTCCTCCCTGATCCCCAGGGGTAAGAGGTACAAACATAAGAATATCTGAATTAAGAGCAGGAGTAGACCACTCAGTCGTTCAAGTCTGCCCCGCCATGCAACAGTTTCATGACTCCATATTCCTGTCTACCTGTGGTAACCTTTCATCCCCTTGCCTATCAGGAATCTATCTACCTCTGCCCTTAAATTATTTAAAGATGCTACTTCCATTCCCAAGCCCCTCTCTCTTTTCATAGGTTCCAAAGATTCATGAACCTCTTAAAAAAAACATTCCACCTCAGCTCTGTCTTCAATGGGCAACCCCTTACTTTTAAAGAGATCAAGGCTGCTGTTTGTCTTAACGCATGCATCTTTGAAACCCTGGAATACTGTAAATTACATTCTGTGCACACTGAATAAAGAATTGTCTCTGGACACCAACTTTTCTCAGTTTATCCTGAAGATTTCATAGCTTTTAAACTGTCATAGAGTCATAGAGCATGGAAACAGGCCCGTTGGCCCAACTCGTCCATGCCAACCAAGGTCTCCACCTAAGCTAGTACCATCTGCCGATAGGTGGCCCATATTCTTCTAAACCTTTCCTATCCATGTACTTTTCCAAATGACTTTTAAATGTTGTTATTGCACCTGCCTCAGCTACGTTCTCTGACAGCTTGTTCCATTTACGCACCACCCTCTGCGTGAAAAGTTGTCCTCAGGTCCCTTTTAAATCTTTCCCCTCTCACCTTAAACCTATGCCCTCTAGTTTTTGGTTCCCTGTCTCTGGGAAAAAGACTGTGTGCATTCGCCTTATCTAAGCTGAGTTTCATTGTGTAGTCATCATCCTAATGTAAGGAACACCATAGGCATTTCATGCACAGCAAGCTCTCATATTGTAAAATAATGGTCCTGTCTTCTGATTTTTCAGCAAGTAGGTGGAGAGATGAATATTAGCCCAGAGAATTAAAGCAAATTTCCCTGCTCTTCTTTGAAATGGTACTGTGTTTTTTTTCCGTTTTCATCCATTAAGGCATTTTACCATCCCATCCACAAGCATCACTGGAGCATTAGCCCAAATGACATCCCTGAAGTGGGATTTGAACCTGCAGCCTCTGGGGATTCTGTCCACTGATCTACAACTGCAACTGCACACTCTAACAGGTAAATGTCATGCTTACTCACTTCCTCTCTTGAAGGGGTTCAATGCTGTGCTGGCAGGCAATGCTGGGCTGGACCCACTGTGAGCTCATGCTGGGTGCAGCCCGGTCCATGGTGGAATAATCCTGTTTTTAGGCAATAAGGAAATCAAGGGCTTAGGGGAAACAGATGGTAAAGTGGAGCCAAGGCAGAGATCAGATCTGATCCCTGTTTCTTGTGTTTTAGTTATTGCAGTTGGCATACTAACCCAGGGGATGGACGACATGCAGGACCAAATGATTATTGTAATGGTTCTGTTCCTGTGCCACAAATATCTCCTGAAAGAACACATCCAATTTCTTAAACCAGGCAACTGAGTGAAAAAACAAATGTCCCTTCAATCTCTCCACATCCTATTTATTTACTCCCTCCTCTCTTGTAGGTCAGGTCTGTCAGTGAGCCAGCATCTCACCCAAATGTCTGTACTGCTACTTGACTGTATGGTTTATCACTATATGGCTCTTTTAGCTCAAGGTCCTCGTATTCCCATTTTACAGCAGTGGCTTCGGGAAGGTTGCTTCCTGTGCATCTACCGAATATATTTTCTTTTTCTTTCTTTCCCTCCCTCCCTCTCTCCCTCCCCCAGGAACGTTGAGTTGCCACACCTAAGGTGCAGACTAATATGAACTGGACAGACCTGGACAGGAAACTGAACAATGGATCTCCCAGACATGTAACCAGATGAACATAAACACTGAGTTTTCTTTTAAACATGATGTCAATAAAAAGGGGAGACTCTGCAGTTTGACAACATGTTAAATTATTGGGCAGACCAGACCTGTAATTTCCTCATTTGCACTCAGTATGTACTCTGAATGCTAAAGATAAAAATCCTCACAAGTTTTTGTTTCTCTTCCTGCATCACCAGCTCTCTCTCAGTTGGCTTCATCTGCTCTGATTAACTTTCATCCTAATATAATTTTGGTTCCACTGTTTAGGAGTTGGCAATGTCTAATGCACTTCTTCCAGTTGTTTACAATTTCCCCATTAGACTGGCTAACATTACAAGAAAATCATTTTTTCTCCTGCACTTATGGAAAAGGGAAGTGATCCCAGGTGGCAGATTTTAAATGCACGGCTTGGTCAGTTACACACTGACAGCACTGGGAGAAAGACGGAGCTTTTGGTGCCTGCCTGCCTGCATTGATCAATTCCTCGGATGTGGCATTTGCTCTTCCACCACTTGCTTACTTAAGCAGCAGAATCAAATGCAAGCTCCTCTATCTTCAACATCACTTAACTTACAGGGCAGAGGCGAGGGATATGATTGCCCAGCTGAGTTGAGGAGGGGCAATAGTATTACATCAGCCATGGTCTGTTGCCTTTATATTGCTCCCTACAAACACCATAGCTAACAACTTTTCAAGGCCAAACAGGGATGGGTAATGAATGCTGGGTTTGCCTGTGGTGCCCACATCACCACATTGAAAAGAGGAATCACACTTCCTTGATCTGACCCTGATTTAAATAGGCAGAATGCAATGTGTATGACAAGTTCTAATTAACATCTTGTTAACAATGCATTGCACAGGAGTGGTGCTTCACACCCAGTCACTTGAGATAATTATTTACACCAGATGATTATGCACGTGGTCAAGGAATTCAGTTTTTAAGAAGTGTCTTAAAGGAAGAGTGGAAGATGAAGAGACAGAGAAGTTTTGGGAGGAAATTCTCTACCGTAACCTGGGCAGCTGAAGACACAGCACCAACAGTGGAATAATTATGTTTGTAAATGTGCAAGGGTCAACAATTGGAGAAGTGCAGAGATTCTCATGGGGCTGAAAGAGATTACTCAGATAGGAATAATATTTTAAGGATGAGAATTCAAGTCTTTTCTGGACAGGGTGCCAATGTAGGTCAGTGAGCAGTGGGTGGTGGGTGAGTCAGGACACAAGCAGCTATACTTTAGATGGCCTTGAGTTTATGAAAGGTGGAAAGGGGATGATAAACAGCATCTCAAACCCAACTTCTGTACAGGCAACTTCTGTAAATAGTGTTCAAAAATAAATACTCAAAGAATAAATAAAAGTGAAAAGGAGAATGATAAAGTGGAGATTCTGACTGCAGTTCTAGATGAGACTGAAGGTATTTGGAGAATGGTTGTGCAGACAGAACACAATCCAGTTATTAGCCACCAACTGAGCACCTCACAATTGCAAGCAGTTCCTAGTTCCACGTCCACTCTCAATTTAATGGCCACCAATGTAGGGACAGAACAGCAGCAGCGATCTCCTCCCATGTTAACAGTGCATGCTATGAATGATTTCCCTGTCTCACTTAGTCGGGCATGGTCTGGTTTACTGTGGGTAGGGTGGTTTGTGGACTGCACCTGGAAGGTTGTGCTTTTGATCTCATGCTGTAGGGTTAGCCTGGATTTTTAAGTTTAGTGGATTAGCTCTGTTTGAAATGCCTGATCTCAGCAATTTTCCCACATTGGTGGAAAAGTTCACAATCCAAGGAGCAGTTTGCCAAACCAGCATATTCAAAGAGGCAATGAAAATATCAGTGTGAATAAATAAAGGATTGGCAATAAAGCACGGTAAGATATAGAGCACCCTCATGCTCACACTCAAATGCTTACCACACACACACACACACACACACACACACACAGATCTTAGCATGACGCATCCTTGTGAGGAAAACAAAATGGAAAAGCAAAAGTAACTATGGAGGACCATTTTAACAGCTATCTGATAACGTGCTCAGCTCTTTTCTCCACTATTAACCACAACCTTAAACTGTTCCCCAATCTCTCCGTTCAACAACTACACATGCTCATGGGCATCTTTGACACCTCTTTCCTTCCCACATTGTAACCTCTGATATCTCTCATGGATCTCTCCTTGGCCCCCTCTTATTTCTCATCTCCATATTGCTCCTGGGTGGCATCACCCCAATATCTCATTCTAGTTGTTGGCAGATGACATCCAACTCAATGTCCAAATTGGGATGAATTGTAATTTTCTTTAATTATGTAATGGGAAGGTATGTGTGCAGAAGTGTTTGTGTGTCTATACAGGTGTGAGTGTACATGTGAACATGCTTTATCTCTTGCTGTGGTTTGTTGCCAAGTCTTTATTGATTCATAAATAGAATCATAGATTCATATGGTTATACAGCACAGAAACAAACCCTTCCCCAGGGGATTATTTGCTAGTGCTGTTGGGGAGGGTTCAAACTAATATGGCAGGAGGATGGGAATCCATGGAGAAAGACAGAGGAAAGCAAAGCAGAAACAAGAGCAAAAGTTAGAAAAGAGAAAAGTGAGAGTGGAATACAGAGAAGTCAAAAGCAAAGAACACAAAGTTTACTAGATTCTAAAAGGACGATGAGTGTAAGGGCACTTAATCTGAATGCCCATAGTATTCAAAACAAGATCGGTGAACTTGTGGCACAAATCAGTACAAAGGGGTATGATTTAGTGGCCATTACAGAAATGTGGTTGCAGGGTGGAAGTGAGTGGGAATTAAATATCCAAGGGTATCAGGTCATATGGAAGGATAGGCAGGAAGGTAAGGGAGGTGGAGTAGCGCTCTTAGTTAGCAATGAGATCAGGGCAATAGTGAGAGACAGTATAATAGCTAAGGACCAGAATGTTGAGTCCATCTGGGTAGAGATTAGGAATAGTCAAGGGAATCCACCGAATAATAACATTACAGTGGCACAGTC
>JAUZTB010000070.1:16732042-16745712 GCA_034780895.1 Rhynchobatus australiae
TCACAAGAAAAACGCAAATTAAACATAAATTATACACAATTTTTAAAGAAGAAAATTAAATCCCTTCTATTTTCTGATTACCAAGGAAACAGAGCAGTTATAGCAAGACGGTCTTTACGCGCTCCAGTCAAGGTAACCAGTTAGTGTTGCATTTGGCGCACTGCAGGAGACAGATTCCTACACGTGACATGTTTATAGTCCCTCCTCAAGCACGAGAAGACTCAGATAGGCTATCCTGGACAGAAAATGATTCCTCAAATGGAAACATCTTAAGCCCAATTCATTCCTGGTTTATTATTGCACTGTGACATGGCAATAGGAACAGTGCTCTCAACGAGGAAAAGTCTCTCAGAAACGTCTTTACAGAATCCAGACCTATCAGAAATCCTCAGACAAAGAGAACACTATAATCCAAGAGTGCAGAGTGCTGGGCAAACATGGATTTACTTTGACTCAGCCCTGAGCAATGGTACATATAAGGAGAGACTTGCTGTGCAGGGAGAAGGGAGGTAAAGGTCAGGTGAGGTATGAATGAATGCAAAGGTAATAAGGAAAGGTGGAGGTGGTGGGAATATGAACCCTATGGACCAGTTGGAGCAAGTAGCCCATTTTTGGGAAGTTGGTAGGTCCTTTTAAGGAGGGGGTGGTAGACCAGGATCTCTGTGATCCCAATAGATCAACTGGATTGTAAAGGCAAAGGAAACACATGGACCTTGTTCCTCTGCTACTGCCACAAAAGGTCTCATTCTTTGATCATCATAATGCCAAGTAAGTGGCTAGAAAATCAGCAATAAACATAGTAAGGAGGGTAGTCTTAGGCTACAGAATGATATTGATCAGATGATAAGACTGGGCTGGGCAATGGCAGATGCAAATTAATCCTGACAAGTGTGAGTTGATTCATTTTGGGGTGGTCCAATTAGGGTAGGTGTAATAACATGAATGGTAGAGCCCTAGGGAGTATTGAGGAACAAAGGGACCCAAGTCCAAAGATCCCTGAAGGTGGCAGCACAGATATATAGGTAGTGAGGAAGGCATATGGGATACTTGCCTTTGTTAACTGGGGCACAGTGTTAGAACACAAAAGTCTTGGTCCAATATTTAAAATTTTAGTTTGGCCACAACTGGAATGTTGTGTGCAGTTCTGGCCACCACACTACAGGAAGAAAATGATTGTATTGCAGAGCGTACAAAGGAGATTCACCAGGATATTATCTAAGGTGGAATGTTTCAGTTATGAGGAGAGACTGGATAGGCTGGCTTTGTTTTCCTTGGATCAAGGGAGGCTGAGGGAGCGTCTGACAGAGGTATGTAAAATTTTGAGAGACATAGATAGGGTAGATAGGAAGAAACTTTTCCCTGTGGCAGAGGTGTCTAAGACTAGAGGGAAGTGAGAAGTAAGAGATTGAGAGGGGATCTGAGGAAGAATTACAGGAAGAGTGGTTGCAGTCCGAAATGCATTGTCTGAAACATGGTGGAGGCAGGGACACTTACACTATTTAAGAAGCATCTGGATGAGCACTTGAATTGCCAAGGCATAATAGACTATGGACCAAGTGCTGGTAAATAGGATTAGTATAGCTAGGTTGTGATGGTCAGCAAAGACATGGTGGGCCAAAGGGCCTGTTTCTGTGCTGTGTGACTCCATGATTATGGCTCTCTAGGCTTTTCAATTTTATTTCTAAAAGCTTTATTTTAGAAATCAGTCTGTGGTTAAGTGACAATTGGATGCCAGTCCATGAATATATCACCCATAAACTGATTATTGTTTCGTTGATATCATTTTTCATTGCACATCTGCTGTTTTTCCCGAATTGTAGTCGTGTTCAGGATACATTTTCCCAATTTTTTTGGAAGACTTACTGATTTCTTCCCTATTTATATCTTAAAAATAAAATCTAGAAAGACAGACTCTTGAAGAATAAAATAAAAAAAGAAAATATGGGAAACACTTAGCAGGTCAGACAGTATCTGTGGAAAGAGAAGCAGTTAACATTTCAGGTTGAAGATTCTTCATCAGAATGAAGGCGCAGTTTGAAGAAACATCTTCAACTTGAAATGTTAACCCTGTTTCTCTCCCCAGATGCTGCCTGACCTGCTGAGAGTTTTCTGCATTTTCTGTTTTTATTTCAGATTCTCAGCATTTTCACTCACTCATGAAGAATACAAATTGTCTCACTGACAATAAAATTTAACCAAATTCCTTCACACTGTCTCTTAGCTCTTTGATAAGATCATTTAAAAAAAAAGTATACATCTATTCCTGTAAACTTAGTCAAGGAAATATAATTTAAATTTGATTCAAGCAAAATCATAAGTCTATTGAGGAATGTTCCAGAAAACGATATTTTGTGGAAATCTGTGGACATTTAATTAACTTCAGCCTAAATTAGAATGGATGCAATTGATATCAGAGTGACGGGCATGTTCCTGTTTCTCTAGTACTTCCTGTCACATGGTGATATGTACCAACACATTTCGCCATTTCTTGGCAGTTCCCACATCCTGTTGTACAGTAACCGGGTGTTCTCAAGCCTCTTGAAGTGACAAGTCCTATCACAGGAGTGGCAAATTAGGTGGTACGCAGCTCGGTAACAGCTTGCTTCACCAAGCTGGTCTATGCCTCTGATTGAAGTCCCTTCCCAACCTATCATGTCCAGCACTATCAGACAATGAAACAGGTCATCTACTGTTGCTAGCACCTCTCCCAAGGATCTGGGTCTTGCTGGGATTAAGTGTCATCCTGTCCAAGGGTAAAGACATAGCCACGGGGAGGTTTGCCTTACCATCAGCACTTAGCCATGAAACCAACTCATCTTCCATTAACTTCAGCAGGCCCAAAGTTCAGATGATGGGGTACTGCACTGTCAGGAGTGCTGCAATTTGTTCAGACAAAGTCTCATCTATCCTCTCAGGCAGATGTGAAGATTGGCAGCATACTGTTTCAAAGACAAAGGGTGTAATCTGCAATGCCATGGCCAACCCTTGGTTTGTAACCAATAGTTGGAATAGATTTCCTGGTCAGTATCTACCTCATTGCTATTTTTGGGATCTTGCTTTGCATAAAGGAACAACTGTGTTTCTTATGTTATCATGGTGACTGCACTTTGGAAAGGACTTAATTGGATCTAATTTTGAGATATACTAAGGTTATGAATGGTAAATGTGCTCTTTTCCTCCTGTATTATTCAGGGTTAGTTGGGGCAATACTTGGGGCAATGTAACAGGCTGAAAATGGGACAAAATCATCCACATTTCCCATTCCATCTTCTCATGGCCATACCTTGCATATAACCCTGAACCTGTCAAAGGCTGGGTCTCTGGTCCTGTATCCACTAGTCCAAAGTGAATAGTTGGAAGCTGCCAGAGGTCACAAGGATAATGATTATCCCTGGCACAGGATATACAAGGGTTGCCACTCTGATTAGAGATACCTGAAGATCTACTCTATGAGTTCCTACTTCAAACTGCCATACCCATACTCCAATTCTCTCACCTCAAATTGTTTTTACACTTACAAGGACTTCAAAGATTAATATTTTTAAAAATGGCAATTCTTTTACTACCTCAATGATTTTCTTCTCCTGGGATTGTTTGTGGCAGTGTTGTACAGTATTCCTGGGATCTCCAGGACTACCCTAACAAATTGGCTCCCAAATTTTTTCAAGTTCACTGACCATTAAGGGTGGAGGGACAGGTTGGTGATCAGGCATCACTCTCCCACTGACCTCCCCATGCCCACTTTTGCATGAGAGAAGGTCACAGCCACAGCGTTCCTCTGTCAGCATTCAAATACTAACCCAATCCTACATCCAGTATCCAACATCCATCAAATGGAGCTTATTCTTTTTACGTTAGGATATAAGAAAAAAAAGCAGAAGAAGGTTATTCAGCTCTTGTGCTTCCTTGGGCATTCCACATGATCATGGCTGATCACTTATCACGGTAGTGTAGCAGTTAGCATGATGCTATTACAGCATCAGCAACCCAGGTTCAATTCCCACCGCTATCTGTAAGGAGTTTGTACATTCTCCCCGTGTCTGCATGGGTTTCCTCCAGGTGCTCTGGTTTCCTCCCACATTCCAAAAAACACGTACGGGTTAGGAAGTTGTGGCCATGCTATGTTGGTGCCAGAAGAGTGGCGACACTTGCAGGCTGCCTCCAGAACAGTCTATGCAAAAGATGAATTTCACTGTGTGTTTTGATGTACATGTGACTAATAAAGATATCTTATCCTACCTTAGTGCCACTTTCCTGCACTGAACCCATATCCATTGATTCTCTTAATATCTAAAAATCTATCAATCTCAGTTTTCAATATAGCGGCTGAGCCTCCTCCGTCACCTTGGGTAGAGAATTCCAAAGATTCACCACCTTCTGAGTGAACAGATTTCTTCTCATCTCTTTCCTGAATGGCCAGCCCCTTACTTAGAGACTGTAATCCCTGGTATGAGACATCTCAGCCAGGGGAAACATCATCCCTGTGTCTACCCTGTCAAGCCACAGAAGAGTTCTGTATATTTCAATGAGATCACCTCTCATCCTACTGAATTCAAGTGGGTACAGGCTCGATCTCTCCTCAAAAGATACATTTCCCATCCCAGAAGTCAATCTCATGAACTTCCTCGACATCACTCCTCAGGTGGGAAGACCAGACCTGCATACTATAATGCAGATGTAATCTTACTGGGATTGAAGGAGGGCTGTATCTTCAATGGAACAGTGTTGCAGATGAGTCCAGACTGAGGTCCCATCTGTCCCCTCAAGTGAACACAACAGATCCAATAGTCTCTGTTTTGAGAAGAGCAGGTGAGTTCTCTCCAATGTCCTGGCCAATGCCTATCCTTCGATCAACACCTAAAGCAGATCATTTGGTCCTTATTATCTTGCAGACTGTGGGAGCTTGCTGTGCACAATAGACTGCCACATTTCCCACTTTAGTAACACATTTCAAAAGTGAACTTTGTTGGCTGTATTTTGGGAGTTCCTGAGGACTGAGGTTATAAAGGGTCCCACATGAATATAAATAAGTCAGGGTCAATTATGACAAGACTTAAGTCACTGCAAAAGGGCAGAAGCTATGAGAAAATCAGACAAGTTTCCCATCCCAGCTCACTCTCTGGTGATTTGAGTCCATCTGGTCAGGATCGGGGTTATAGAGTCATACAGCACCAAAGCAGGCCCTTCAGGCCAACTTGTCCATACAGATCAAGGTGTCCACCTAAACTAGTCCAATTTGCCCGTGTTTGGCCCATATCACTCTAAACCTTTCTTATCCATGTACTTATCCAAATATCTTTTAAATGTTGCTGTTGTACCTGCCTCAACTACTTTCTCTGGTTAGCAGTGAGGTCTTCTGTCGTTGAATACCTACCAACGTTCAAGTGAAGAGACTGCAACCCAGAGTTAGCACCCTCAGGAGTAGCAAAGAATAAAACCTGAGGTGAAATCTGGATTTAAAAATTCCCTGGTTGAACTGTCCCAGATGGGGCAACTTTACACTGTTCCCACTTACAAAGGCCACAGCACTGACCAGTGTGATCTAATAATAAAAAGGTTCAAGGGGAATAATGGCATCCTGCTGCTCACATGGCAGGGAAGACCATCAACTCAAGGCCATTTTAACAAGCTGCCAATTAAACAATAGCAGAATTTTTTAAGGGCCTGACAACAAATGGGTGACTCATATTCACGCTGCTCAAACCCCTCCCCAGACATTTCATATGATTTACTGTAACCTGTGGTTTCCCCTTTCCTCACAAGCTGTCCCATGAAGCCAAAAATAATTAACAGATCACACCTATGACATAATCAGCAGAACACCACACTCTGTTGTTGAACAACACCACATTCAGGGGTGGAACATGGGAATAGGAGGAGGCCTTCTAGCCCCTTGAGTCCAGACTGCCATTCAAAAAAGATGGCTGTCAAGGAGTATAGGTTACATAGTGGTTAAACTGCTGGAGCAACATCCAGAGACCTGGGCTATTAATCCAGAGACGTGAGCTTGAACTCCACTGTAATAGCTGGGGAGTTTCAATTCCAGCAGTTAAAATAAATCAGGAATAAAAATCAATAAAAGTAACCTTGAAACTACCAGATTATCGTAAAAATCCACCTGGTTTATTAAAGGCCTCAAAGAAATCTATCATTCTCACTCATCTGCCCTGTATGTGACCAGTCCCACCAATGTGGATTATTAACTGCCCTCTGAAAGGGCATAGGGAGATGGACAGTAAATGCTAGCCTTCCCAGTGTCATTCACCTGTGAAACAATAAAGAAAACCTCCATACTCCCAATTTGTCTTCATCTCCTAACCTTTTAGTTAACAAGAAAAAAAACAGAAGTCCAAGAATTAACTGCTGTTTGTAGAAGAGAATCACAAATTATAGAAATGTTTCCAAATTTCTCTCCTGAAAGGTCCAGCTTTAATATTTAGACTTTTTCCCCAATTCCAGACATCCCAACCTGCAGGAAGAGTTTATCTCCAACCATCTGTAAGGCAGTACATTATTGGATCGAAATCCTTCTCCAGTAGCCAGTGCTAAATGTTTGTTGAAGAGTTGGCCACTGAAATGGAACCAAACTTCCGGAGGGAAGTGAGGTGGTTGTCCCTGCTCCAAAACACACTTAATGCCAGGTTCCATCCTAATGATCCTAAAAGATGAATTCAGAGAGTGGATAACTCCACTTTGTGTCAGGACACTTGCCAGCTTGTCAAGCTGGAATACAGGCTCTTCCATTGAGGGAGTTGCCTTATTAACTCGGCAAGATTTTCCTAGGTGCTTTGATCTATCAACTTGTTTACCATTCTGGAAGAGATGGCTGAGGGACCAAAGCCCAGAGTCCAGGGCACCATCAAAGAAAGACTTGCACTCTATGATCTCAGGATGTCCCAAAGTGTATTACAGCCAGTGAAAGACATAGTGAAGCCCAGTTATGATTGAAATATAGAAAATCTAGCAGCCAAGCTCTCTCAAAGAGCAACAATAATAACTAGAGAATCTGTTACTGACAATGTTGAATGTGGAGTGAATATTGTCCAGGACAACTCTCACTGTTCTTCTTCAGTACAGTGTCATGGGATTCCTCTTGACCACATGACAGAGCAACAGACCCTGGATTAATGGCTCATCTGAAAAATGGCACCTCTGGCAGTGCAGTACTTCCTAAGTCTTGAACAGTGGGTGGCAGAGTAATGCAGCTAGTAGAGCTGTTATGTCACAGTTCCAGCAACCCAGGTTCAATCCTGACCTCTGGTGCCGTGTGGAGCTTGCACATTCTTCCTGTGACCGCGTGGCTTGCCTCTGGGTGGTCGAGTTTCCTCCCACATCCCAAAGACATGCAGCTTGGTAAATTAACTGACCACTGCAAATTGTCCCAAACATGTAGTTAAATGGCAGAATCTGGGGAGAGTTGATGGGAATGTGGGGAGAACAAAATAGTAGTAGTGTAGGATTACTATTAATAGCTGCTTGATGGTCACCGTGGGTTCAAAGAACCAAAGGGTTTGTTTCCATGCTGCACAACTTAATCACTCCATGGAATGTCCACCTAGGTATGGTGTACATCTGGTCAAACCTGAGACAAATGTCCAACTGAGTGACACCAAACTTTGCGTTCAGACTTAATAGATAACAGGACCTGAATCTGAGTGAAGTGAGCAGTACCCCAATCGTTAAGTATCACTCAGCAGCAAAGGTTTTGGTCTACATTTAGTGAATAATGTCTTAGCAATTATCCTTCAACTTCCAATCCAGCTGTTTGCATTTTCACTACTTTTTTCTTTATTCACTTTTTGGTATCTAAGCATCACTAGCAAGGCTGCCATTTCCCATCCTTTTCAGCCCTGAGAAGGTATTGTGAGCAACCTTCTTGAATTGGTGCAGTCGGGTAGGGAGTTCCAGGATTTAGATCCTGCAACCGTGAAGGAATGATGATATATTTTCAAGTCAGGGTGGTATGTAACTTGGAGGTGACCCTACAGCTGGTGATATTCCACGCACCTGAAGCCTTGCCCCTCTTTGGTAGAGGTCACAAGACTGGGACCTGTGGATTTGGCATGTAACTGCAGCACATTTTATAGATGGTACACATTGCAACCATTGTGCACAGGTGGTGGAGAGATGAATATTTATGGTGGTGGATGGGGAGCTAGTTGAGAATGGGCTGTTTTGCCTTACATGGTGTTAGCTTCTTGAACGTTGTTGGAGCTGCACTCATCCAGGTAAGTGAAGAGTATTCCCTCACACTCTTGACTTGTTCCATGTATATGGTAGAAGGGTCTGGGTGTTCAGTGATGAATCACTTGCTGCATAAACCCAGTCTCTGATCAGCCACAGTACTTATATGACTGATCCAGTTGAGTTTCTGGGCAATAGTGCCCTCATGGTGTCAATGATGGGAGACTTGCTAATGGTAGTGCCATTGAATATCAAGGACTTCTCTTTACTCTACCTTGTTGGAGATGGTCATTGTAGTGCAAATCTATCTTGCCACCTTATCAGCCCAGGTCTGTGCGTTGTCTAGGTCTTCCTGCTTCATTTGATGAGAAGTTGCAAATGGAAGTGAAAATTGTGGGATCATCAGTGAACATCCTTGTTTCTGACCTTATGATAGAGTTTATTGATGAAACATGGTTGGGGTTATGGATAATAATATCAGGAACTCGACTGGTTCCTTTTACCCTTCGCTCATCTGAATAGCTCCTTTCCTGGACATTGGGCGGACTTGATTTTTTTTCAGAATTCAGATATTCTGATTACAGTGCAAGCAGTGGTTTGTTCCCCCTTTCCCAGCCTCTCAAAATCCTTTCCTTCCCTCTTCCTTAAGTCAAATGAATTTACAAAAAAGGAAGTACTATTGCCAAGCAGTGACTTCACTTTTAAAACATTTTTTCCAAACTTTGATTGCTAACTTGCCAGAATTCAGAGCAATCATTGCTCATCGATTGGTTCAGAATTAGCCCTAAGGGATATCATCAGATAAACTGTGGGGCCAAATGGCAATCATGTTAACAACTTGAAGGGAAGGTACAGATTTGATGGTGTAACCTTCTCAATGTAGGTAGTTTCCCAGGGAAGGAGGATAGAGACTTCTCCCAGTATCCTGGTCAACATTGGAAGCAGATTGGGGAACGAATTTGTCTCCAATCACTGAACTAAATGGAACCAAGTGTTAGAAGGGATGCGCAGCACCGGTACACATTTATCACTAATCACCATTACCCAGTCACTTGAAATAATGATGACCCTGATATAGAATGTAAAGGAACAGGAAACTTTCCAATGAGATAAGCATTAGCTGTTTGAGAATGGTGTCAAATCACATAACAGATTGGCTGCACCATGTGTCAATCCTTCTACATGGAAATATTGCATATGATATAGGAGTACAAGGATTTGCTCTCCACTTTGGTGCTATGGCTTGACTGCTGTCAAGTGATAAATTTCAATTTGGTCATGAGAAAAAATACTGTCCTGGAATCAATCAGCCCGAGACTGGAATATATTTATTTTTCGGAACTATCCTGCCAAATTAGGGACAGTTGGTCATTTGGAATTTGTGGGACTTTGCAATGTGTAAAATGGCTGCTGTGTTTAGTCATGGAACATCAAGCAAAAGATAACTATTAGGTAAATACCACCAAGGGACATCCTGTGCACATCCAAGGAAGCCCTATAAATGCAGGTTTGACCGTTCTTAAACAAACAACAGCTGGATGCTCGATGTTATGCACGTGTTTCTAAGCACTTTGCTCCAATTGGCTCTGCTTTGGTCTGTGATAAATCACTAGTCTAACTTGCCTTTTATGGTCCTTCTGTCTTTCTGACTCAATGAAACAGCCTGTGTCTGCTGTGAACCTCAACATTCATCACTGGAGCCGAACTTGTTTGAAACGTTGCCCATCTATAACAGCTGGAAGAGAGAGTCCTCTTGCAGTCTACACCTTCAACACAAGTGTTGCCAGCTGCAGTATGTCCCATAAGTTTAATTTTCAAACTTTTGCAGGCAGACTACAGGCAACATCACTTTTACACTCTGAAGAAGGGCAGCTGTGGAAATCATCGAAGGAAAAAGGCCCTTTAGGAGTTTTCCCAAATCACTCCAATCATGTTGCCAATTCCCTGGGAGCATCCAGAAATTAAAGATCAAATTCCCAGACACTGCAGCAAGAAACTTCATGAGAGGGGCATTTGGAGAAAACAGTTTTCAATTGCACGTTTTCCACGACATCTTTGGTGTCTTAAATTTATCCGTGGGATGTGGGCTATGGGCTGGTGACAGGGCAACCCATCCCAGATTGCCCAGAAAAACTGGTAGTGAGCCACCTTTCTGAACCTTTCAAAGTGACTTAATACAACTGAAAGGTTTGTGAAGCCATTTCAGAGGGCAGGAAGAGTCAGCCAAGCTGCTGTGGATACAGAGCCACTGGATAAGGCTGGCAGATTTCTCCTCTGTCCACAATATTAATGAATCAGATAGGTTCTAATGACCATCTTATAATGGTTCAGGAAGATGTACCATTACTGATACTAGCCTTCTATCAGATTATTTTAATTGATTTAATCATTTGAACTTGTATTCCATAGGTGCCATGGTGAGATTTGAACTCATTTCATTGAACTGGATCATTAGCTTCGATTTCAGAAAGTTAGTCCAATAATGTTGTGCTTTCCCCTTCCTTGGACCATGACCTTGCTGCAGTGGAGAGGTTTGTGCCTTCCAATGATTTGCAGAGCCGCACTGTTTGGGGAGTTGTGTTCCTGTTGGGGTCACCATTGGCAAACAGGTCTGTGGCGAGGACCCTGCCAAGCACAATCCAAACTCCTCAAGAGCCCAGCAGCAAATCAGCCTAGTCTGCGGACCTTGTCACTTCTCTGTTGCCAAGAAAGCAGATGAGAGCTGCAGCAGGTTTGTGAGGGGTTGTTGCACACTGCCTTCCCTCCATTTCAAGGTCTCATGAGCCTCCTCTAAGTGTGCTAATGCTCACCATCTGATCCTATAGTGGGGAAGGGGTCAGTGGTCTCTGAGAGAGCCAAGGCACCAGCAGTGTGATGCCTGTTTTGTGCTTGGCCTGTTGGACAAAAGCTCAGTTTGGCAACTGTGGTCTTGTTGGAGAAGGATCTGTTCACTTTGAGTGGGGAAGGGGTTGAAGAAGTTGGAGAAGTTGGAGAAGTTGCCCCTAAACACACTCTACTAGGTAACAACTTTCTTATCAGTGGAAAAGCTTCTAGAGAATGGACCAAACTTCTCAGCTATCCTGTCCCACCAGCGACTTCCTTTCCCACACTCAGCAGTCATGAGATGCAGGAACCCCAGCTGTTATCTGCACCTCACAGCCACAGGTAATTTAACCGTAATCTCCCAACAATCACCCCTATTAAGCCTTGTCCAAAAAAAAAGAAATCCCTCATTTATAAATTTCACAAACTCAGAACCAAATGAGATACGTTGGAAGTATGGTTATAATACATTGAAAACATCTGAAACCCTAACAGATAATGACATTATCTAAAAGAGATAATCATTTAACTTGTACACACTGTTGGTGGAGCCTTTGTCAATTCTTTCCATAACCGTGAGCATCTTGTGATGTCACTGAATTTCTTTTCTCAAGTAAACAAGTCAAACTGCCCTCGTGCTTTAGATTCCTCATACATGGAATCACCTTCATTGATCCCCTCTCAAGTTTAAAAATAATTTCCCTGGAACAGGACACTCAGAATCCTTGGGCACAAAATTTAAATGGGACAAATTCCTGTTACACCAAAATGGTTTGATTCACTGCCCCCACCTTGAATCATTCTGGATCATTCCTCATCAAATCAAGATCGAATTCCAAGGCAAATCTTGCACTCTAGAACTAAGAAACCCAAAGGTCCTCATTAACTCCATCTTTGGCAAACAGGGAAGGATGGGACTTGGCATGCTGTTGTCCTCAATCAGATCTCTAGACAATCTAGAGTACACCTATCCCTGGTTATTCCATTTGATCCAAATGGTCCAAACTTTCATTTATAATCTCCACCGATCCCCTCCAACTGATTCAAGAACACAAGGGCATAAGAAATAGAAGAAGTAGGCCATTCAGCCCCTCACATCTGCTCTACTATTCAATAAGATCGTGGCTGATCTTTTACCTCAATGTCACCTTACTGAACTAACCTCTTGATTCCCTTTATATCTAAAAATGTATCAAGCTCATCCGTGAATATATTAAGTGATGAAGCCTCCACATCACTCTAGAGTACAGAATTCCAAAGATTCTCTACTCTCTCAGTGAAGAAATTTCTTCTTATCTGTCCTGAAAGGCTGACCCTTTGTTTTGAGATTGTGACTCATGGTTCTCATCACCCCAGCCACAGGAAACATCATTCCTGCTTCTACATCATCCTGTCAAGCCCCATAAGAGTTCTGTATGTTTCAGTGAGATCACCTGTCATTCTTTATGTAAGCCCATCACAATATCACAATATTAAAGAAATTTATGACACAGGAAGTGGCCATTCAGCCCATTCTAGTCCATTCCCACGGAGCAAGTAATTCTACTTCCTAAGTTCACCCACAGGTTAGATTCCTTCCAACATTTGATTTCTTTTTCTTCCTTACTGATAACTGCTCTGCTACTTGCTTGGACTCATGTTTGATCATTTTAGAGGTGGCTGAAGGCCTCTGTTTCCCTTCATGTTTGGCTACTCTCCAAGTGTCAGTGGGGACGGCAAAGATCACTGAAGATGTCACATGCAAGTCCCATTCTGCTTTATCCAGCATTCACTGGTGCATTTCCCAAGGGATATTCCAGTCAGAATTCCACTCCCTTCTCCACACGACATTTGCCTCTAATCCAGCCTCCCCAGCTGGAATCAGTAGCACAACAAATAATCAGGAAAAAAGCTGAGCATTCCTCAGCGCCCTGGCTCAGTAAAGTCTAGGTAAGGCCTCCGTCATCGGAAAGACTGGGACACTTTTCTCTAGAGGGTAGACTGAGGGATGATGGCATTAATAAAGGTCTTTTGGATAATGAACATTCACTTAGGCAGATAAGGAGAGAGAGTTCCATGCCAGGGGTGCAGGGAAGAGAAGCACTACGGTCACCAATAGAAGATGGGTATTCATAAATCCAATACCAGACTCAGGAGAAACAAAAGTAAAATAACGCAGATGCAGGAAATCTGGAACAGAAATAGAAAATGCTTCAAACATTAGTTTGATTTTCTTTTCTTTATCTGTCCTTTTATCTCACCTCTCTCCAAGTACCTTCATCTCTTTTGTATCCACTCCCTGCCCTAGCAGTCTCTTCATAGTAGAGAGTTTTACTCTGTATCTAATGCATGATGACCCTGCTCTGGCAGTGCTTGATGTCATTGTATAGAGGGAGCTTTACTCAATATCCAAAGCAGTGCTTAGGACAATTTGATTGGATACCTGGGACTGTCTGATTGGATACAGATCTTTTGAAAATTCTTTCTCTGCTATTTTGACACCAGCATTAATCCAAGTATTTCAGATACCTAATTCCATTTTCTAACCCACACACTAATATCTTGCTGATTATGTCAGTATTAATAGTTATAGAGCCTAACAGAAACCAGGCTAATCCAGCTGTGTTGACTCCCTGAGCAGTCTCATTCTTTCTGCCCTTCCCCATTATTTTCAGCTTTGTATC
>JAUZTB010000070.1:16904168-16929115 GCA_034780895.1 Rhynchobatus australiae
CTGCTGGTTCTCACCTCCATCCTGTTCACACTCCAGACCATACGTGACTCCAGAACTGAGCTACCTACTCCACATTTTTCCTATTCCCATTAAGCTCCACTCTCTTCAATTTTAGGGTCACTTTTATACTAATGCCTTACACAGACAGAAGCAAACTCTGCTTATGCACAGCATTAGCAGTACCTTGCTATGTCAGTATTTGACAATTTTTGTAATTCGGCCTCCTCTCCTATGCTTTTGAGCTGACCCATTAAGAGTTTTTTTTACACCAATTCCAATAAAGAGTTTTTATCTGAAAAATTAACCTGTTTATTCCTTTTTCCAGAGACTGACAGAGGTTGCTGTGTACTTCCAGAACTTTTTTTGGTTTCTATTTCGGCTTTACAGGAATGTTTTTCCATCTAAATCAAAGGTTTAAAAAATTAGTTTATCCTTACCTGAACTTCACTAAATTACAGCCTTGACACAACGGTGCCAAGAATTAAAAACAGAGAGGTTCAGTTTTGTGCATGACTTTCGGCCCATTATTTATCAACATGTCTGCTAGCATGATCTGCTATTTTGACATTCACTACAAAGTTTTTTTAAAATCATAATATATCAATAAATAATCCAAAGCAGCAAAAGCAAAATACAAAAAAACTTACATGTGGCAACCCAAAATTCAGGAAGTCAAGTTAGATGCAGTAACTAGGGGTGAATTTAAATATTGATCTTTAAAAAATAAGTGAGTTTAAATATACATCTGTTGCAAGTAAACTTAATCGGCTACACAGGCTTAAGAAATATAAAGTCAATGTTGGTGGACATGGCTGTTGAAGCAAAAATTAGTGACATGTGTACATAATTGTACAAGAAAGAAAGAGCAAAAGAGATCACCTCCAAATTTCATTGAGCTTGAACATTAGAAAGGGATTAAATATTCATAACAAAATGCTAAGAAAAAATAATAAATGCATGAAGTGGGGAAATCCAATAATCTGTCCGAAGTAAAACTTGGAACATGACAAACATTCTTCCAAATTTGAAAAGAAATTCAATTGTGGCAAACTTAGGATATCTGTGGCTATTTACAGTTTCCACCGAAAACCAGCCAGTTTTTTTTGTCATACAGGAATCCTGGCGAACCACTGATAACACAGCCCTTTTAAAATAAAATTATAAGGATGCTCTGGAGACCAGTCCCATTGGAGCAGCCAGATCCTGTTGCAGGCCAAGCAATTATTTCCCAGTAATATTTTAGTGCGGCCATCACAACAATATTAGCATCTCCATGGGAATGGCAGTAAAATGGAGAGGAGGTGAATTGTGTTTCCTCCTCACTAATTTCAAATGGATCAGCTGATTCATTTATTAATTTTGTTTATCTTTGTGGTGACTCATATCATTGTCACTTCCTTCTATTCAAGGCCTGATTTCAGCAGGCATATTATCATCTCATGAATGGGCTTCTACATGCAAATCAGTCAAGCGCAGATGTAGAGTGCTTGCTACGTGCTGAAAGTAGGCAAGTAGGCAATGAGGAATAAGCTAGTTAATGGTATGTTGGGAACCAAGCATTTTCTCATTCCCAGTACACAAAAGCAGGTTTCTTTTAATATTTAAGCAAACTTCCACAAATCTTTCAAGTAATACTCACTGAAGCTCTTCCTGTAACAAATGCAGAAATACCTTTATCTTGTGTAAAACAATTATGCATTATCGCTCCATAATTAATCCCCATACCTGGACTTGCATCACATCTGTGTTTGTGATGCAATGGTTCTTGATCAGTGAGGCCAAGGGAAAATACGAATATTGGATATATCTTCCACCCTCCTCCCAAGTCTAACTTTATATAGGAGTAGTTGATGCCAAGATCCAAGTTCAACGCACTTTTGTTTTCTCATCCAATGCCATTGTTTATTTGTGCAAGTGAGCAGTTAAGTATGAGTGAGACATTAAACTTCAAGGGCTCATCACTGTTAATCTCATGAGTTACATTCCACCTGTAGACTAGGGTAACACACACCGGCCTTTTAGATCTTCACCTTTCTGCAGTCATGACCCCTTCAGTCTCGCTATTCTTAAATGCCACACTCAGTCTTCCCTTAGTTCAGGACATCTTTGGTTTCATCACTGGTTTCCCTTCTAACATTATGTTGGCAGTGAGAATGAAGCAGCGCATGTTCTCATTCCAGCAAGACCAGAAGAGATTTAGGCTTAGGCTGGTAAGTGACATTAATGCCACACAAGTGCCAGGAAACCACCATCCCCAACAAGGACCCTCTGTCTCCTGTGCTCATCCTAAATTCATAACACAATTATTCCTGTCTCTCATGCTCCTCTTAAACAAATCCAACCAGGCCAATTCCTTTTCCATTCAACCACTTCCCCAATGACATTCAACTGCATTACTATCACCAGGATCCTGAAGGGTAGTTGGTAGCCACCACCAAACAAAAACTTGGATTTAAGTGATTGATCCATCTAAAAGCAAAAAGCTGAAGATGCTAGAGCCAAAATAAAAACAGAAAGTGCTGGGGTCACTCAGCCAGTCATACAGCATCACTGGAGAGAGAAACAGAATTAATGTTTCAGGTCAATTATTATCAGTACCTACATATAATTTTGATCTCCAGCATTTTCTGTTTTTAAGCCTTTTGAATAATGTAGCTTGAACAGTAGGCCAGACACTGCGAATACTTATGGCAAATGACTCACCCTACAAGATACAAATGACTGATGGCACATAGACCACTTGCCTAGATGTGAGTAGCTTTAACAATATTCAATGATCATCCTAGTTTATCTTCAAATTGTACAGTGAGGATTTATATCTTCACTTGACCAGGCATAAAGAACCCTGGATTCACATCTCATTTGAAAGTCCGCACTTCATTACAGTGGAACTTGTGCACTGGAGCATCAGCCAAGAGGTGAGAGCACTACACAGCCATGCAATACAAGCCCGACACCTTGAAATTACTTGATAACCTGAATCTTTTAAGAAAAAGTATTTCATTTTGCTTAATTCAAATTATTTAATGATCAAAGATTTTGTATTAAATAAAACAAATTTGAACTGTCAAATTTGTTTTTGAACTGAAATACTACTGCAAGTTCAGACAATAAAGTAACAGCTGAGAGTCAGCTCGATGCATGACACCCATCTTCTCTCCTGCTCCGTTCTACAGTCACACTTACTTGCTAAGACAACTTTATCATCCTGACAAAAGAACCACAAACCAGAATGTAATGTGCATTTAAGCAGAGAACATGCTGTGTGTGTGTGTGTGTGTGTGCGAGAGAGAGATCGATCTTGAAGAATTCACCATAAAAATAACTAAATTTCATCACCAAAACAGTCAACGCTATAGATGCTGGAGCAAATCAATAGTTATTCTTCACAATCCTCCTCTCAACCCTCTTCATAACACTCCTATTCCTTTCTCCCTCATGTGCTTTTCCAGCTCCTTTCAAATCCACATATGCAATGGCCTAATTAATCACTGATGTAGTGACTTCCAGGCACTCATATCATTTGATTAAAGAAATTTGCTCTTTACCAAATTCTTTATCAGATTTATTACTGACTGCACTATATTTGGACACCCTCACATAGAAAACAAAACTGTTCTACATAGAAACATAAACTCCCTCAAAATGCTGCTCCCCATCCCTCCATCCAACATCAAAGGATGCTAGGCGTACAAAAATGCACCAGCACTTTAAGTGTCCGATGACTGTGGCATCAGTACGTTCATTTTAAGCTGTTTTTTCATTTGGGTCTCTTTTTAATGCAAGTCCAATGTTGTCGATGTCTTTCTGTCTTTGTGTCTCTTGTTGTCTTTAATGTGACCAGCACCTTGGTCTGTGGAGTACAGTATTTCGCTCCCATTCATGCTGTAAGCGTATATGGAAGTGACAATAAATTGATTCTGCTTCTGATGATTCTGATTTACCCCATCAAATTTGAAAAATATGGTCTCATCTGCACCACTGCGCTAACAAGGCCAGTTTTAAATGCAGTGCTCATTACGTAGATGTTGTTCTCTTGTAATTTATACTGAACAAGCACTAGATTTAAAGAGAAATTAAGAATAGACTGCCTTGGAAAAATGATATACCAAAGAGCCTTCAGACTACGTCTATACCCTGGCAATTTGGACCACCAAAAGGTAGTGAAACCAAGCACAGACTAAGTGACTGTTTTGCAGAGCACCTGTGCTCTGTCTGCAATGGCCATTTCAAGCTTCCAGTTGCATATCATTTTATCTCTCCTTCCCACTCCCACACCAACCCATCTGTCCTAGGCCTTGTCTATTGCTATGGAATGGCCAAATGCAAATTGGAAGGACAACATCTCATATTCTGCTTGGGTAGTATATAACCCAATGGTATGAATACTGAATTTTCCATTTTCAGGTAACCTAAAACTCACCTGTTCACTTAAGTTTTCTTCTCTCTTTGTTCATCCCTCCCAGCTACCCCTCCCCAAATGGTTCCATCTGTCCATCATCCCCTCCCTAATAGATTCCACCTATCACCTACCAGCTGCTATCCCACTGCACCTTATACTGCTATATACTGACAATCTTCCTGTTTCCTCTCAGTCATGATGCAGAGTCTCGACCCAAAATGTCCACTTCTACCTTCTTCCTTCACAGTTGGTGCTTGACTTGCTGAGTTCTTCCAATGTTCTGTTTTTGTTGTATTGGAATTTGATAGAAAGATGGAAATAATTTTTTGTGGTATTTAGAAGTAATAAATCCTTGCTTTTCTTCAATAATAAACATTCTTGACTGGATTAGTGGTTATTTCCAGTCACTCCTGTTTTTTAAAGATCTGGGGTCAGTCTTCTGAAAGACCATAAATATGTATTAGAATACACCTGGTAAGACAGTTTAAGTTGATCCTTTTATTCCTTGAAACTGGTTTTACAATAACTACAAATTTTCTTTCTCACTTCTTGTTTTCAATGCTTCATAAACCTTCACTGCAAAGGTGGCAATTCAGCCCATTCTGAGCAATCCAACAACAGTCCACTCTCCCCATTTCACCTCACTTCTTTTCAAATATTTACCCACAGAAAAAGTAATGGCTTCTGTCTCAACACTCCCTGTGGCAACAATAGCACAAACAATCTTGAAATTTCTCCAAACCTCTCTCCACATTCTCTACTAACCATTTTATATTGATTATCCCACATCACTACTGTCTAATGATCAGTGTCTTCCCTCATTCAACATGTCAAGACTAGAATCATTCATCACAAGAGGTAGCTATTCAGCCCCTCTTTTCTTCATCAGCCTTTAGAAAGAGCTATACGATTAGGATTCCTTTCCATGTTTACATCCAATCCATTTTTGTCAAGAAGAAAACTGGTTTTTAAAATCTAAGGATACAGAAATCAAATTTGTGCAACTGTTATACACATTCAAGTACCCGGTCTATGCAGAAATATCATGACTACAATTACCTCTGATACTCAGGACTGAAATAGTGGACATGAGAAAGGTTTGAATCACCCACAGCCCTCATTTCCTACCCTGTGGCCCAATGGGAAGTGCGTGCATGGATGTCAGTTAATGGCAGGGTTGGCTGTGACTGTGATTTCCTTTCCTTTCTCTTCCTTCCCCCACCCAGAATTTTGAAAGCCTGCCAACCTTCATTGGAGGGTAGCTCATGTCCACAGGAGACAGGATAACTGAGGAAGGGGAAATTCACTGAATAGCACGAAGACATTATTGGATCCAATCCAATATCAAAGTTCACACAAGGCAAATTCTCTGGACCAAAGTAGCAAACGTAGTTCAAATTTCAGAGAAAAAAAAACTTCCCTAGGTTGTCACAATAACACATAGAGGTCTTCGCTAACCCATGAAGAAAAACAGATGCAACTTAAAGGAAAGTTGGTTGCTGAAGATGATTGTTATTTGTACCCTAACAGATACTTATGCACTTATGCAGAGAGCAGAAGATTCAAGGAAGTACTTAAAGCTTCCTTGAAAAAAAATGCAATATTGCCACTGACTCAGGATTCCCTAGGCCATGACCACTTGAAGTGGAAATAGCATTCAAGGTAGTATTGAGAATCTCAGGTCCATTCCTTAGGAGTATATGGAAGCTCTGCATAAATAGCAGAAGGTGCGCAAACACCCCAATCTCCTTGTCAGGTACCTCTTGCCCCATCTCTGGAAATAATTAGTATCACCTCAGAATTCACAGAATGGAAGAGCAAGTCATCCTCAATCCAGAAGGACAGCTATATTTGAGACAGGAATTTAAGATGTATTAGGTTTGTAAAAGAGGAGAGGAGTGGGGAGCATAACAACAGCCCTTTGGCCAAATACAAACCAGACAATCTGTAAAAGCGTGTTCTTTGAACAATTCTATTAATGGCGAGTAATGGTCAATCAGAACACTAAGAACCAAGATCTGCTTGTGATTTGTCTTTGTGGACTGCCTCTGTGAAAAGTCATGGTCCACAAAGACAAATCCCAGACACCACCTCAATAAACTGGTCAAGGGGTAAAGGCAGAGAGATTATGTTCAAGGAGGACAGACAAAGAGATAAAAATGAAGGTCATCACTCAAGGGATGTAGGTAACAAAATAATACTGGAACCAGCTTTATCACAGGATCACTCTGTTGACTGGGCTTACGAGGTAAAGGCACTCCAAGAATGAATTCATTTATTTGATAAGTGTCTTCATCCGAAGATGTGTCAATAAGAGTAACCAACAACAGGCATCTTCAGAAGTCAGCGTTCATGGAATGATATCATCTTGTGACACCCTCCTGGCACAAAAATCATGTCAGGGAACAAGGGTCCCCCTGTGCCAGGAAGTGGCAGGGTTACTATTATTTTCAAAAGATCATTGATAACCCCAACACCACCAAAACAGCATTAGGCCCCACAAAATAGAGTGGCACTGCCAATGGATGACAGAATTTATATACAACTTCAACATCCACTTGAAAAGTACTCAGGTAAAGGTTTAATTAAGTAGGAAAGCACAGCAATAAAATGGAATGTTAAAATCTTTCAGAAATGGCTCAACATCATTTTAACGGACTTTGAACGTTCCTCTTTTTCAAACTGAGAACTGTCAACAACAAAGTGACCTTTGGGTTTTGTCATATAATCAGCCAGCCTACACTTATTCTTGCTCAACTCCATATGAAATAGCACTTTGATACCAAATTTCCTATAACAAAAGACTAAGCCTGGCGTACCTAGCAACAGTGCAGAGCTGTGTTTTGAAAAACACTTGTTTCAACATTAGATCACGTTTCCTAATATAAGAACAGCACATGACCCAGAGCATATAGTAACTTGCAGCTCTTGCATGACCCCCATGTGGGAAAACATTTGGGAGATCATGACATTTCCTACCACACAAAGAAAGCTGAAAAAAAAAGGTGACCATTCTGAGATGGGCTCTTTGCCACGAATCAACACTGTGCTACTTCAGGCTGGGAACAACACTGGTTGCTAGTTTACATTGGAAAAACTAAAATTAAACAAATACAGTTATGCTGCTTTCCTTTTAACACTCAAACTGGCAGCTTACTTACAGCAAAACAAAATACAAAAGCTTCCTTTGTGACCACAACAACAGTAAACCCAGTATCATTCAGAACACTTCAATCTCTATTCTTTCCTACAAATAGAGAGATTGTACTGTGGTCGCTAGGTTATAGGATACAAGCACAGCCCTATTTAAGCCAACATACTTCTAATGTTGTGTGACATGCTCCAGAGCGATCCTCAGAGTTCATCACACTAAAGCTGAACCCCATTAGTTCTTCATCCTGATGTGAAGAAACAGTAATTCATAATATCAGCACCAGGAGAAACCAATGCAAATGCACCAAGGGCAAAGACATTTTTTTTCCTTTAAACAGTTCTACCCTGGTAAAAATCCAACAGTATCCATTCAAGATCCTTGATCCAGGAGTCAGAAATTAATTAACAACACAAACATAAGTTAAATACCGTTATAAAAAAGGTCATTGACAACAATTGCAAGGCTATTAAAAAATCTTCAAAAGATTATCTCTCTCACATGACTCAAACGTTAAAGGGCAAATTCTAAATATGGCATATATAAAACTAAATGCCTGGATCTTTGCATAGTTCAAGGCACACTACGAATATTCCACACATCCACCATTACACACAGTGGCAACATGGTTCTTAAAACAAGACTTGGTGTAGTAATGGAACTTAAAATAATGTAAGACTTAGTTAAGTGTCCTTTTTAATCTTCTTGCTGAAATCAAAGGATCTTGCCTCAACCACATCTGCAAACAATGCATTCCAGATTCCATCTACGTGCTGTGTAAAAAAGATTTTCCTCATCACTATTAATTCTCTTCTTATTTTATACCAATGACCTCTAGTCCTTAACAATGAAGCTTCATTGGCCATGTATCTGCCCCTTCTACCAGCCTGGTTATATCCTCCTTAAATTTATCACTATCCTTTTCACACTTCCCAATATTAAATAGTCTTGTGTCATCTACAAATTTAAAAATTGTGGCTTACACCCCCAAGTCCAGATCATTAATGTAGGTCAATCAAAAATCAATGACTCTAGAGCACTGACCCCTGGGGATTGTCACTATTCACTTTCCTCCAGTCTGAGAAACAACAATTAACCATGATCCTCTGTTGTCTGTTACTTAGCCAACTTTGAATCCATGTTATCAATGTCCCTTTAGGTCATGCACTTTAACTTTGCTGCCAAGTCTGTTATGTGGCATCTTATCAAAAGCCATCTGGAAATTCATGCAACCACATCGACTGCATTACCCTCATCAACTCTAACTATTCCCTAATTTTAAAAAAATCCATCAAATTAGTTAAACATGATTTGTCCTTAATAAATCAGTGTTGGTTCCAAATTCCTTAATGAATTCATCTTTTTTCAGGTAATGATCAATTCTATCCCAGATCAAGGTTTGTAAAAGCTTTCCCATCTCTGAGGTTAAATTGACTGGCCTATAGTTGCTGGGGTTAATTTTTTGAACAAGGAAGTAACCTTGCCACCCTCCAGTCCGCTGGTACCATACCTATATCCAAACAGCATTGGAAGATTATGGTCAAGGCCCCAAATGATTTTCTTCCCTCAGAACTGGAGGATACATCTCATCCCAATCTGATGACTTTCCTGCATTAAGCTCACCCAACTTTTTTTTAAACAGCTCCATGCCATCAATTTTTAATATATCTGGTGTCCCAACTGTCTCTTTTTTGTCTATTATTTTTAAAGCACCTCTTTCCTGGAGATGCAAGTTATTCATTTAGTACTTTAACAATGCCCCAGCATCCTTATGCAAATTCCAATTTTTGTTCTCAAGAATCTCACTTCTTCATTACTCCCTTCTTATTATTTATATACTGACAGAACACTTCTGGATTCCCATTTATGTTAGCAGCTAACCTTTTCTCATATGTTCTCTTTGCCCTTTGTATTTTACTTCTTACTTCCCCTCCAATTCTTTTGGAATCAACTGGTTCTTGCTCACATTCACAAACCCATTACTTGCCTCAAGCAGTCCTTTTCTGCTTTAACCTTTTACTCTATTTTTTTTGTCATCCATGGAACTCTGGGTATTTTTTTGTTCTTCTTTTGCTTCTCATGGGAATGTGCTTCAATTGTACTAGAACCATCTCTTCCTTAAAAGCAGACTATTGTTTTGCTACAGTTTTGCTTGACTATTTTCAGTTCCAAATTACCTGGGCCAAGTGTGCTTTATAGATTTGAAATTGGCCATCTTCCCAATTATTTTGTTCTTTTCTTTAAACAAACCTAAATCTTATTATGCTATGATCACTAACTCCTCAATGTTCCATTGAAGCCTGCTGCACTTGCCTTAATTCATTCCTTACAACCAGATTAGCAATACCCCCTTTCTTGTTGGACCAGAAATAGGCTACTCGAGAAAATTATCTTAGACACATTTTAGAAACTTCACATCTTCCCTGCCCTTAACATCACTTTCTCAATTTTCATTGGAATAACATAATATAATCCTGTACAATGCACAAAAAACCAAACAAAGAAGTTGCAGAGACAGTGGTCTCTTCGGAAAGTGAGTGGCGGGGGGTGAAGGGAAGATGTGCCTGGTGGCAAGATCCCATTGGAGAGGGCGGAAATTGCGGAGGATAATGTGTTGGATACAGAGGCTCATGGGGTGAGGACAAGGGAAACCCTGTCCCTGTTATGTCGGCAGGGGGAGGGATGAGGGCAGACATGCAGGAAGTGGAGGAGATACGGGTAAGGGCAGCATTGATGGTGGTGGAAGGGAAACCCCAGTCACTGAAAAAAGAGGACATCCCTACAATGGAAAGCCTCATCATGGGAACAGATGCAGCGGAGGTGGAGGAACTGGGAGAAGGGGATGACGTCCTTACAAGTGACAGGGTGGAAAGAGGTGTAGTCAAGGTAACTGTGGGAGTCAGTGGGTTTGTAGAAGATGTATGTGGTCAATCTGTCTCCGGAGATGGAGACAGAGAATTTGTCTCCCTTCTGCACTTCTCTGTAATCTCTGAGCATATTTGCTTGTGTATATTTCTCCCACTCATTGGTGACCTATAGAATACACCTAACATTGCAATATTCTCCCAAATGTTTGTTGGTTTTAACCAAACGGATTCTCTCTTTGACACCTGTGCCATATTCTCTCTACAGCACTGTTATATTCTTTTTAATCAACCCTGCTGTCCTCCTTCCTTTCCTATCATTCCCAAACACTATAACCAGAAATATTTATGCCCTTTTTTGAGACAAATTTCTGTTATTGCCACCACATCACATTCCCATCTCAAATCCATAAGTCATAAACATTATTTACCACATTCCACGCATTCACTTACAAACATGGTAAATAAAATTTTGTAATTAATTCCACATTCACTGATGCCCATGTTTGTATGCTTTGCACCTTCCTGACCCACTCTAGCTATTGTTACCTTACACTATTGCATTTTCCTTCATTAATACCCCTTTCATCTGAACCTCCAATTCTGCTTCCAGCTCAGTTTTTCTCCCTTCTGCTTCAACTGTCATGCACCCACCCACCCCTGCCAAACTAGTTAATATCACCATCAACCTCCTTTACAAGGACACTGTACTTTTGAGGTGCAACTTATCTCTCCCAGAAATGGCCCCAATTCCTCAGGACCTCCCCCCCCCCAAGCTATTTTTGTATGCTAAAGATTACTTACATAACTGAACAAATAAAGGGAATTAAGAAAATTGAGATGAAAAGCAATTAATACAGTCAACGTAACCAGAGAATTCACAGAAAAGAGACTTGCCCAACAATAAACATGAAAATTCTGTTATTGCTTTTGTTAAAATAGCTTTGGAAAAATAACGTCTTGTTGCAATTCTACCTCTTTTCTTAATCATATGATCATTGAAGAAACATTTCCTAAGCATTAATGTCCATTCCTCATAGTGGCTCAAAATTACAAAGCCACTATGAGGAATGAATATTAATGCTTATGAACCATTTTACTTTGGGGTATGCACCACCATAGCTGCTCAGTGTAATAAAAAGTGTGGATGGGATGGATAGAATGATTTACTGCAGAGGCTGCAAATCAGAAAATACTAGACACACAAGAAAGTTAACTTTTCAAAATGTGAAGCTTTGTTCTGTACTATTTCACACAAGAAGTGATATCTCACAAATACCAATTTAAAATCACCCATCTGCAACAATGTGTGAAGGATTTCTACAATTAACACATGTGAATGAGGAAACATTATATTTTAATAAATATCTGTATGGAACTGTCACCATAGTAAATATCAGGTGTCGATGATTTGATGTTCATTGCTGCCCAAATGTCTGACCTCACAAATGAACTGAAAAATCCTCATTAGCCCACATGTGGCTCTGAGATAGGCTGGATGTTTTAAGTTATTACTGAAGGTTGCATAAGCTGTAGACCATCTACTTAATAGGTCAAAACTGAAAACTAATGGTATTTCTCAAATGACTTAGAACTACAATTATTGTGACAATCAATAGACTACAGCCTCGGTATAAAGTCAATGCATTCACTGAAATCATTGGGAAACCTTAAAGTTTTAACTCAAGAGGCAACTCCAGTAAGAAGCACTCTTCCTCACTCTGGGACAGTGGATTTAAGGCTGTGCAAGGGGATCCCTGCAAAACACTGATGAACTTAGGGCACTATATTTTGAATCATGCACACACCTAGGATCCACATTGCCCAACTTTCAAATGAGAACTTCAGCTGATAAAATAAGAAAACATGCATTCTTAACATCCATTGTCAGAAATAACATACAGGCAATGTAAAAGAGAATGCAGAAATGTTTAGAAGTTGACAAGCTGGACAGGGGTCACTGATCATCCCATGGACTGCCCAACAGCAAGCATGGCTTGACTGTCTTTAAGTTGAAACCAGTGTACCTGCAGCATTGTAGACATGTACTTTGCTTGTTTTATCTGTTGGTCAACCTCAGATTCTGCCTTCTGCCTATCCAACTTTTGCCTATCCAACTTGATGCTGCTTGAAGGTTGTTGGCTAAATGAGCTAGGATTTCCTTCATATCACTGTCTCCCGCTCCTTATTATAACCAAGAAACACATACAAGAGGAAGAGGAAGAATGGCTTTCAACCTAAGTCTACACACCTTGAAATCAACATTTGATAGGACCACATATGCTAATTCAGTGCATTCCTTCCACTGTTTATTGTACATTTCTATGTGCTTCCAAAGGGATTCAGGATTTTCCAAAATCACCTTGGGTACTCTTTCACCATTTTAAGCAGTTATGGGCCAGGGTTTTCCATGAGTCAATGGGGATATTACACTTTCACAAGGAGGTTTTGAGAACATCCTTAAATCATTTCCTCTGTATACCTGGCAGCCTCAATGTTGGGAATGCTGGAGTGGAAGAGGATACCAACTTTGGTCTACTTATCTGTTCAGTGGATTTGAAGGATGTTGCAGAGAAAGCATTGATGGTATCCCTCCTGTAGTCTGAGATGCTTGCTGCAAGTAGTCCATATCTTAGAAACATTTTGGAGGAGAAGAATTACTACTATCTGGCAGACCATAAAGCTTTATGCTGGGTTTGGGGTATTGATATTCAAAAACATTTTTCCCTTACATGGCCAAAAGGCTGTGCTGGCACACTCAAGATGATGGTAAATTTCATTATCCAAGTCTGCCTTAGTTGAGAGGTGGTTCCTGAGGCGTGGAATGTGTTTCACATTCTTGCTATGCACCCTCATTTACTATAAAGTGCTGGGTGGCATCTTGGATTGTTAAAGGTACTAGATAAATACCTTTTCATGAAGCTGTCACATGAAGACATTATATAAAGCTGTAATAAAATGTAATTATGTACAGTCATTTTCACAAATTAGGAGGGCTATTTAAACAGCAATTCAAAATATTTATTTACTGATCAAATCCAATGCATTAAAAGGGACTGTAAGAAAGACTGTGCAAGGTGGGGAGGGACTCATGTGGAACACAAACCATGGCAGAGACCAGTTGGGCCTAATGACACTTATCTGCCAAATTCTACATACTGTGAAGCAAAGATAGTTCAGGAAGTATGTGCTCCCAGTGTGCTCTGAATCCCTTCCAGACAATGGAGGTTTGTTGCACAATGTATGAATGGCTCTAATATCTCAGCTCTGGAATAATTCAGCAGTGCCATAGAAGCAGTTAAGGATGGTTGGTTTTAACACACACAAAATGGTGGAGGAACTCAGCAGGTCAGCCAGCATCTATGGAGAGAAATAAACAGTCAATATTTCAGGTCGAGACCCTCCATCAGGACTGGAAAGGAAGAGGGAAGAAGCCGAAATAAAAAGGTCAGGGGAGGTAGAGGAGTACATGCAGGCAGGTGATAGCAACTGCAGAATCTCATGTCTCCATTTTGCTGCTCCACTGTGAAGTCTCTTTGTGGTGTGCCTACCCTGAAGAAGTTTTCCTCCTCTCTTCGAAACAAGTTCTGTGAAGCCCTCCCTCATTGCTCCCCCTCTGTGATCTCTGCTGCTCTCTAGCTCTTCAACCATGTGCACCTATCACCTGCCTGCATGTGCTCCTGCCCCTTCCCCGACCTTCTTATTACAGCTTCTGTCCTCTTCCTTTCCAGTCCTGATGAAGGGACTTAACTTGAAACGTCAACTGTTCATTTCTCCCCATAGATGCTGCTTGACCTGCCGAGTTCCTCCAGCATTTTGGTGTGTGTTGCTCCAGATTTCTGCATCTGCAGAATCTTGTGTCTCTGATAGCTGGTTTTAATTCAGCTTCAGGGTCTGTGAGCCAGCTCTCAGCTGATTACCCATTAATCAGCAATCAGTGTCCAACCGAGAGAATAGGAAATTGATAGATACACTCTTCCAGAATCTGTATTAAAGAAAAGTACAAAGTTAGGGAATGGAAATAAAGACTAATCGCAATCACATGCAGTGATTTTGTTTTGGTATGACTTTTAAGTCAGCATCATTCAAGTCACTCATGGATTCTGCACCTTCACAGGTAGTTATACTGGGATTCCAGATCATTTCAGACAGCTATGGAAATTGAAACACCAAAATTGCAGTCAAGCAAGAAAACTTTGTCCTAGACATATTCCATGCAAAGCAAAAATCAACAACCAAAAAAACCTTGAATGCTATACAGTTAAGTGCATTATGCACAATTCACACTGCTATCGCTGTGAACCTCCTGAGCCACCAACCCCTTTCCCACCTCAGCATTCTTGAAAATCTAACAGAATCCCACTGCTCTTGAAGCAATACTATAAATTATGCACAAGACCATTACTTCCAGCTATGATACAAAATTAGCACTAATGAAAATGGCAATTGAATTGTGGGCTAAAGTAACAAACCACTGCAGACAACTGTTTAATTTTAAACAATTTTGTTGTCACATAATAATAATTATATTGTTATTAATGCATTTGTAGTAGAGTATTCAAACAAAATGCTCCATAGTTTTATTTGATATATAAAAAACCTTGAATTTATATAATGTCCATTATATCCTCAGGACAATGCAAACCAATTCATATCCAATTAATTACCTTTAAGGCGCAATCACCATTGTTATGTAGGCAAACATAACATTTAAGGTGCTAATTAAATGCAAAATCTTATTTTAATAATAGTTTCTTCAGCACTGCATTGTAATGTGCATGGCAACTTTGATCACCTACTCATTACATAGTATTATATTACATAGTAATTATTCCCTCATGTGTTTATGTAACTTCCCCATAAAAGCATCCATGTTAATCATCTCAATTACTACTGGTGATAGTGTGCTCCAGGCTCCAAGCAATCTCTCAATCCACACTTTTATGCTCAAATCATTACTGAATTTATTAGTAGCTATTTATTTGTAGTCTCCCGAGATATGTTACATGGTACAATGGTACTTCGCTTTGTGCAGAGGATGGTTCCCAGGAACAAGAGGTCAAATGGAAGTGGAGAGGAATTGCCATTAGAAGGAGATTCCAGGATCTAAGGGCACAGCCTCAGAATAAAGATGAGGAGATAGAACTGAGATGAGGAGATAGAACTGAGATGAGGAAGAATTTCAGCCAGAGGGTGGGGAATCCATGGAATTCTTTGCTACAGAGGGATGTGAAGGACAAGTCATTGAGTGTATTTAAGACAGAGATTGATTGGTAAGGGGGTTAAAGGTCACGGGGAGAAGACAGGAGAATGGAATTGCAAAGCAAAAAAAAGCAGCCATGACTGAATGGCAGAGCAGACTTGATGGGCCAAATGGCCTACTTCTGCTCCCATAGAGAGCGAGAGAGAGCAAGACCACTGGCCTAGTACCACCGCTGTGTTCGGAACCTGGCATGATCCCCTGTTGCTGTGCTAAGAATCTGCATGAATCTAGCAGTGAACCATCCCACAGTGTGGCTGTGATGGCTGGTGTTGGGAAGGCTGGGGTAAGCATTGCAGCTGCTCAGCATTGAGATGTGAGGCTCAATCCTGGCAGGTACAGTGAGTGGAGGCCATCGTTAGGAGCTAGCAGCTCCTGCCCCACGCTTTGATAGGATCCTTTGGTCTCTAATCACTTCCTGTTGGATGTGATGGAAGCTGCTGATTCTCCCCTCTCTTTGTTTGGCGACACAATTATCCCCAGTTCAGAGACTCCTCTGTGGTAACAAGCTAAAGGTGGTCATTGGCAGTTGAGTGCCTTACCATAAAGAAATCTGCAGTCCCCAGCAATTCCTGCACTTCCCATGCTAGCCAAAGTGCAGTCTGAAGGCCCATATCTCAAGTTCGGCCACACCACTCATCCTGGAATGCCCTAAACGAGCACTCACAGGGAGCATCTCCACAACCAGCCATGGGACAGTTCGGTCCTGGGGGAGTGCCAATGAAGGACACGGTATTTACACCAGGTTCCTGCCACAGTAGCCCAAGAAAATGCTTTTCTTTGAAAAAAATACATCGAGTTACATACCTTTAAATACACGGGCATTCAGACTTCAAGAACAACAGCACTATAATCAATCAATACTCTATGGAGAAGCACAAAGCAGGATGTCAGTGTACCAGCATATTCCACAGTCAGGTTGAGACTATGTAGGCATTGTTGCCCAGATAAGAAGGGCATGAAAAAAGATATCTCAAGAGGCAGATGATTTAGCTGCAAGCCAATGACCATTTATACCTGGAGCAGGATATCACAATCTGCTCAAAGAATCACTTATGATGCAGAGTGATCCAAATAACCTTGCACCGGCTCTAGTATGGCCAGGTCAACAATGCCAACCAAGCATAGTGTGAAGTGGAGGAGGGTTGCTTCAATGTTCCATATACCCCAAATGTTACTGCAGGGTCTTGAAATATTCTTGATTAAAGTTCTGGTCTCAAGTGCAAGTGGAAACATTTTCTCAACAGATAGCTTATGAAAATCATGAAAGTCTGCTCACTACCATTTTGAAATGAAGTTTTGGTCAATTCAGTTTCTGCTTACAGCCTTGAGTCTTTCAGTGTTCTCCTGAGGCATCAAAGTATTTAATCACCTGAATGTCCCAAAATGATTGCTCTCAAACCCACTGCAACAAATCATACTTAAGTGTCAAAGATGGCTCTGTGTCTAAAAACAATGTACTTATATAAATAACAGAAGGGCTCCTACTCAATCTAGATTTAAACCAGGATGCTACAATTGGTCTCATCTCCTCAAAGTCAATCTGAAGCCCATCTATCAGATATGATTTAGATCATCCCCAGTTATATCCTCTCTCCCACCATTGTCTTCAATAATGCACAATACAAGAGGGCCAGCCATAAGGTGTAGGTTCAAGTGAAGTCATACCCAAAGCAAGGCATCAGCACCTTCAAAGTAAAAAGGTAGAATTGACAAAGATATACAAAAAAAACACTCCCCATAGTACTTCCCCCATTCATTAACTGTGGAACATCTCAATGTTAAACATTAACACCATTGCAAACTACTCGAAGTCATAAACAACCTATTCTAATAAGAAAAATATCATGTGCAGCCCAGCCCATTTAACCACTAAAACTAGGCTGGGATCTCACTCAGATAAACATTGAAACAGCAGCTTCCAATTCTAGGAAAGCAGTCCATTTGCAAAGAGAAACCATTAATCAGCCAATTCCTCAAAAAAAACCCTGCATCAGCCACAAGAAGATAGGCTACTGTAGTTTTTTTTTCAGTGTAGTGGATCCTTCCCCACCCACCATATTAAATAATCATCATTAAATCTTATTATATACCAGTCATGTTTTTCAGAGCTGAAATTCTCATTTTCTCCTCACTGTCCCCATCAATATTCCACAAAATTTACTCATCTATTTTGCTGTGTACCAGATTTCTTCCTCAAATTCCCACAGAGAGTAGCTACAAACATGCATTTTAGAAAAAACATCAATATACATGAAAGGGAAACTAATGAAAGGTTCTGACAGTTTAGTTAGCCAGTGAAATTTAGGTGTAGTATGGACTAAACTGAGTCAAATGCCCTGTTGCAAATGCTACAAAAATTCAATGTAATTCTCTGCAAAATATCTAAGGTGTTAACTCCTGGACTACAACTTCATGAACACTGGGTCACTGGAAGTCATATTTTCAATCAAAAATTGAAGCAATGATCAGTAATCCGTCATGGAGGGCTGCAGGATCATATTCTCACCCAAAGTCCATCATTTCTCATCCATTCCAGCAGAATCATAAACTAACCAAGGAAAACACTGGTTGATAATCTTCTCTGTCCCTGGACCACTTTACTGCTACCCAGATTGTGATGAGCAAACTAATCACAGAAGAAAGAACAGACCTAGCTTCTTCTAGTCAAAATGACTCAGTACTATGGCACGTTGTTCCACTTAGGCTTGGAGTCATCAACAAAAACAATCTGTCTCTTTCTCACTCTGAATATTGATCATGTCACATCACAAAAGAATAACACATACTTACATTTCAAAAAAGGTGTGGAACTAGACCAATATGAGTCATTGCCTCCAGGAAGGAGGGATGAAAATAAATACACACATCGTCACTCATCGTTACCCATTAACAAACTACATACAAAAGATCAAGTAAAAACTCCTTTACAACTCAAGTGCCAACTTGGCTCAGTTCAAGCTTCATTCCAGAGACTTAAAAACACAATCCATATTGACACTTCAGTGCAGTACTCACAGCGCTGCATTATTAAAGGTGCTGTTTTTTTTCTTGGATGAGAGGCAAACTGTGGCACTCTTTGCCTGTCCGGATGAACATGAACTACTTCCCACAAGCACTGGAGCCAAGAAATTGGATCACATTGCACTGTTTATAAAGTACAATGTGATCCCAATTCAATTCAACCCAAATTGCATTTACAAGCATTTCTGAGGAACTTCCACCAATTGCAAAGCTCAGAGCCATGGAGTCATACTTGAGCACTTGAATTTTTCTGGAGTCTTGTTTTTCCCATGATTTAAAGGGGCGCTAATACTGGCATTGGGAAAACTAATTGGGTAGCCTCAGAACTAAATATGAAATGCTCAAATATTTCCCAAAGTCCACGGAGTGTGCTAAAATTATCAGGAAGTGTTTTTTTTTCCAGCCATTTGTAAGTGATCTGCTCTTTCAGTAAGTGCCACAACAGCAATGGACCAGCAGCAAGCCATTACAAGTGGCTTCAAGAAAGCTGCAACAGCCCACTCAGGATAAATGGGGGATTTTAGTGAAGGAAGCAACAATATAATGATCTGTGAGCAGCCTATTCCCACACTTGACAGACACCACCTGAAGAATGATGTATTCACAAACACCAGTTTTCAAACACTGTCATCACAAAGACATTGGAAATTTTGCAGACGATGCTTGATATTTGCCAGAACTGTTCAGGTAGCCGATGACAACACATGTCCATAAGGGGTCCCAGTAATAATCCTGACTTTTCTACCAAAAGTAAGGGTTCTCATTCCCTGAATGTACTGTGATCTTCAACTGTGAGAAGAAGTTACCCATGGTCAATGCCATACTCTCTGCCAGCACCCATGATTCTTAATTCCCAGGAGTATGCCAGCACTGCTCCATGGGACAAGGGTTACCCTTGTCTGCTCAGCACCAGTTCACACTCCAAGCACAGCAGCTGAGCAACGATACAGGAGTCATCCAAGTATCAAATTGGTTATGGAAAACATCAATAGCTTTCTTAAGATGAAATTCCATTCCCCGAATCAATTTGAGAGGACTATGTAATCATTTTCATCAATCATGTGCAAAACTTCATCATGCACCACATGTTCTACAACATTTCCAATGGCAGACAAGAGCCAGAGCAACATGGGGACTGGAGTCTAAAGATCATGAGGCAGACAGAGCAGCAGGACAACCCAGGTGTTGCCTTAGCTCAACAGCAGCAGCCTCATCCCCCCCAGCTAACTCATCCTTAATGTAAACCAAGTAACCCTCTCCACGTTCTAACTGTTAACACCAACAAAGTAAACTAATAACCAGATGGAAAGCCCAGATGATGCATAAAACTCACTCACATAAATGTTCTGCAGTTTCACCTGCATTGATTATAACATTTCAATGAGTTCTTGATCCTATCAGTTAAATGCCTTACTGCAATATCTCCATATTTCTTGATGATTAGCACCTTGCTTAAAGAACTATGACCACTGCCAAAAATACACTTTCTTCAGGTGTGGCTCCACTCTGCATGTGTAAATATTGGTCGAGTAGCTGAACATTTTGGACTGATGCTCAACATTGATTGGTGGCTAGGAACAATTGCAGCAATGCAGCTCAAAGTAATGCATATCATAATATGTTGATAACATTGCATCAATGGGTAGAGAGAAGCACTGAGGAGCTGTCAATTCAAGCCCATGAAGTCCACATTCAATCAACGATGTAATTCGTGCAAGATTAATTTTAAAATCATTTCAAGATTCACAATAGAGAAAATAACTAAAGAACTCTCAGTGGTCGTAACACTGTGTTTCATTCAGCTCATGATAGTGGGAGGTAATTGATGTATAGTCATTTTTTCTTCCACAAGCAATCCCTTTTGACTAATGCTGTCACTTATTGCTGTTAGTTTCAATACTGCACATGAAAGGGAAGGGAGGGTAGAGGAGAACAAAGAACAGCACTTAAATTTCACCAGCCAACCTTGCTTATTTTCTTCAACCTCTCATGGATATTCTCCCTCAGAAGTTGCCATAATAAGTATTATAAGAGTGATGAATCCCAAGATAGGATCCAACTTCACAATGGAGATTCCCCAAAATAACATGGCTGTTATGGCATAGATCAAAAAAGTTCAGTCATGTGTCACCAGGGGACATAATTATAATTTTAAGGTGATTAGAGGAAGGTATAAAGGGGGGATGTCAGGGGTAAGTTTTTTTTTACACAGAGAAGCGTGGGTGTGTGAAACGCATTGCCAGCAGAGGTTGTGGGGGCAGATACATGAGGGACATTTAAGAGACTCATGAATGATAGAAAAATAGGGGGCTATGTGGGAGGGGAGGGTTAGATAGATCTTAGAGCAGGATAAAATGTCAGCACAACACTGTGTGCCGAAGGGCCTGTACTGTGCTGTAGTGTTCTATGTTCTACGTGCTCTATTGTAGTGAGGTAATATTTTCAATGGAAAAGCATCATTCACTGTCTAGGCAAAAATCAACATTTTGCTCAGGCAATGAGAACAGCAATTTGCTCCCTAAGTGCATATCATTGAACAGCTTCATGATGCTCCCAAATGGCAGAGAATGAACCTCCAGCTGGATCAGGTGAGACAGCATTGAAGCTTCCACAGTAGCTGTCACCTGAACCAGACGATGCTGTATGATGGAATTGTAAGACCAGCCCTCCCAAAGAAGTCTGCATGACCTCCAGATTAACAATGAACGAAACATCTTACAGTGTTTTCACATCAGCCAAGGCACAAAGTCATCCCAATTATGATCCTCATCTAAGTCTCAGGTGCAGTGCAGATGGCCGGCCATTACATGCCCATGAAATTAAGCATCTCCTCTAGGTTGGCAAGGTACTGAATTCATACCCCCACCAGCCCCCATACCCTTCCTCCCCCCAACATGTACCTTCCCTCATTTTCACCACCTATTTAGCCTGAAAGAAGGAGATGAAGGATACTGAGCATCTTTTCATTATTGTATATTTGTAGAGTTGGTGTGTGGTAGGGAATAAAATGTCAAGGGTGAGGCAAGGGTGGGAGAAGAACAGAATATTGTGTTTGAATGAAGAACACTTTGTATGAATTAAGAGTTTGGAAAAATGCACATATGGGTATCTGATGGGTAAGCATGTCTGTATGAAAGAAAAGAATTTTCAGTGGCATATAATTGACCTTGACTTACTTGTAAGCTCATGAAATTTCTTGCAGCATCACTCTATTGTCTATATATTCTCATTCCTGGAGAGGACCATTCCAGCCAACTCCTGCCAGGCTCTTATATTGGTCCCAGTGGGTCTCCTGGCACCCAAGACACACAGGACTTCCTGCCTTTCATTTATGAGGTTGTCCCTTTCAGAAAAATGAAAAGCTCTATCCCTTTCTCCACAGCCTCTCACTCTCCCACAGCACCCATAATTTACTCCTTATCTGGTTGCACTGAACTTAGTGTGGTATTATCCAGAAACAGGTGTAAATCATCCTAACACTGATTCAGGTTTACTTTTGGTTAATTTTGTTGGATTCTGAGGGAGACTGATTTGCTACTAGGGCTACACATGACAACATATTAGCTCAAAAAAACAGGTAAAAAATCTCATTTCCAGGAATGGGAATCCACAGATAGGGTGATCACAAACACAAGTATATAATTTCATAACTATTCCAACTCAACATAGACAAGTCTACAATTTCTGGAAGGGGAAAGGGAGTGATGCTGAATTTCTTCCCCATTTCTGCCCTCCCACCTCCAAATTTTAATCATTATTTAATATTTTAGAACTTCATTAGTCTTCTTTAAATATAACTCAACACTCTGTAACCAATCTCGTAGCTAATAACTCAAGACCCTGCCTAACTTCAATGTCAAGAAAAGTCATAATCTCAACCTTTGGAACATCTTAAGTAATGCACAAATCCTCCCTCACTCAATGAACTGGAAACACAGCTTAAGAGGAAGTGAGTGAATGACGCACATAGCTGCTTTCAGCAGTATTTACAGGAAAATATTTTGCTTTTTAAACTAAACTTCAGAAGCAATTAAGATCAGGTTAAGATGGTTTAAGCAGAACAGAGGTCTGTGTTTATACATTGCTGATTATGGCAGAGTCATGCTGGTACTCTTCAAAGTGTGAAAATAGTTTTGTTTTGAAAACAAGTGGGCTTCTATCTGGGCATTGCTTAGTGGAACTAGCAGTCAGAATGGCGTCTGGTTAGTTACAGATGCCAAACTTGGAGATGAACACACATGCCAGAGTGTTGCAGACAGGAAGGACTTACAGAAGCCCCTGTTCAAGTGGAGGGTTTTGACTGCACAGCAATTAATAGGGATTAAGACTGGTTCAAACTGAAAGATGTAAATAGACCAATGATGTCTCCTTCATACACAGATCAGTGAGTCCATATACACTTCATAAGATATGACTGCAAAGGGTATCTCATTCAAATCAAATCATATCCTCCATATTGATACTTGGAGAGATGAGTAGGTCAATCAGCTCACTGAACTATCCAGCCATACAGGTGCATGCTGATCTGTACTTCAATCCCATTTATAATAAAATTCCATAAATTCAGCACACTCAGGCCTTTCATGGTGATGGACTGGCAGAGTTTCCAGACTATTGTAGATTATTTCAATTAATAATCCAACCCACTTTTAATTCACCTTTTATTAAGTTTACACGGTAGTATAATACATTTTCCAGCAAGCCCAGTAAGTTTAAAGGGAGCATGAGAACCAAGGCCTCAATGTGCTAAAGGGAACAAAGGAACCAAGGTTCCAATGTGTTAGATGGAGTGCCGGAACCAGGACCCTGATGGATTAAAGGGAGTGTGGGAACCAGGGCTCCAATTTGCATGGAATCAGGGCCCTCGAGTGCTAAAGGGGGTGCAGAAACCAGGGGCATGGTGTGTTGAATGGATCAGTATCCAGTGATCCAAAAGCCAAACCACTGGGATTTTTAATTGGACAGTTGATTATAGAGTTTTACTGCACCTCCATTTATTCTTTATCACCTGATACTCTTCATTAAAATCTTGTAACTTTTATCAAATATGATGTTAGGAAGACAATTCTTGCAAAATCTTCAACAAATGCAAATGAGGATAAGGTGCTAATCTGAACATCTGCTACATTGAACAAAATTTAATCCCACATCAAAACAAATTGGGACTTCCAACTTTATCTTGTAAAATGAACCTTATCTGCTCCAGAGGCCCCATGTAAAACCACAGAAAAAATATCTAACCTCAGCAGCTGCTTCTAACCCCAGAATTCAAAAACACCCTAGCCACCTCAGTGAGAAGCTTTGGGCAATCATGTACCTGAACTAAAGCTATAAACAGTCTGACTAAACATTAGTTGTGGTGAAAATTAGAAAATTAGTGCAGAGACCAATGTCAGAGAGTTCAATGTCAGGAGAGGGTTCCCATTCCTAAATATTGCCCCATGTTCCTGCAGATCACTGTCAATTGGGTCCAAAGACCTCAGCATAAAAGTGTAAAGACTTTCTTAGTAGAGAATGGAGAAAAAGGTGCATCATTGCATGAGCTCTTTTTCAGACCAGAGTTAAAACTGAAGCCCCATCTGCCCTTTTGAGTGGCCCTCCATGATTTCAAATATTGGAAAGAGGAATTGTCCTGGCCAATATTTCATCCATAATCAAAAGTACTGAAAATAAACAGATCATCCATTTGTTATCATGTTGTTGTTGGTGGGACCTTGCTGTTTGCAAATTGTTTGCCACATTTCCAACAGTGCTAAGTTTTAAAAGGGCTGAACAGTATATTGGAATGATAGAGCTATATACATATGCAAGTTTTCCTTTCTTAAGTGTTGTACTCATGGTCAAATGTCCTGCATGGACTTTAAGCACAGGGAAAGAATGACCACTTGGGCAATAAGTTGGATAGTATCCTGACAGAAATGCCACTCAGGGTGGAGGGGAAAATAATTAATGGAAGCTTTATTAAAAAAGAACAAAAATGCAATTCAAAAACTCAAAATTTTCTCTATATGCATATTTCCCTTAGCAGTTTGTAATTGGTAGAAGGATTAGAGAGACAAGGAGAACTTTGTTTACCCAGAGCACAGTTGCAATCTGGAATGAAATTACGCTGAAAGGGTGCAAAAGGCAGAAAATATTTATTTTCTTTTTCTTTATCTAATGGAGCATAATCGATGGCCCAAATGGCCTACTTCTGCTTCCTTGTCTTGTGATCTTTTGATACTGGGTATATAGATGAAGTGCAGT
>JAUZTB010000070.1:17128847-17140302 GCA_034780895.1 Rhynchobatus australiae
GGAATGCTGTGAAACTTAATCCCATCAAGAGTTAATACTGGATGGAAAGAAAGTCACTTAAAAATACTTCACATTAACAAATGAAGACCTCACGTGATAGCATGAATTTATGTACATCTCCCACATAGCTTTTGGTTTATGATTGATATCAAATTGTTAAAACAGCTACTTCTCTTAAATGGATATCACGAAGAATATTTTCTATTATATAAGATTTTCAGAGTTACTATCATAAATATTATACTTTCATTGCTCCTTCAGTGTCCCTAATGGCTCAGAATTGCTGGTGCAATTACATCAGCCTCGATCTCATTGAATAACAGAGCAGACCCAAGTGCTGAATGGTTTTCTAGGTCTATCTAGACATATTCCTAATGTTGGAAATATTGGCTGGCAGGGCTTAATTTGAACACATGTTGTAAATTTATCTTTTCAAAAAATATATAATTTACCATGTTACCTAATTGGATTTCCTTAGTTCCTTCTGCAGACTGACTGTCCACCTCCCTCCATTGATGCTGCCTGACCCAGAGTTCCTCCAACATTTTGTGTTGCTCCAGATTTCCAGCATCTGCAGTCTTTCGTGACCCACAATTCTTTTGTACCAATCAAAAAGTGCAGAAAACATTGTATAATATTCAGTGGTGGCTCAGAACTTCCAAGTGTGCACTAAAAGCCTGCAGAATAGAACCACCATTTTGTGTTGTTTTGATATATTTTGTGTACATCTTACTTGTATAGCACCACACTGAGACCTGCACATTAGCCTGTGTATCCTTGTCAAAGTATTATTCTCTTGGGATGTGATCAAGATCTATTCTGGAAAAAGTGAAGAAGGCCAACAGAAAAAGACTAGTATTTTAATCCAATCAGGGTCCAATGTACAGAAATAATTTAAAGTTAGAATAACTGCAATATAACTGGGAGAATGGAAAATCTACTGGCACTACAGGAAAAACTTTTCTGAAGCTGGTATTAAGCTGGTTTTCAGCTGGTGGCTGTGACAGGGACCAATTATAATTTATCTTCAACCCACCCCATGCACATTAGTGTCTTAAAAAAGCAATTTAATGAAATTTAGGATATTGCATTTGGTGTTCCTGCTGTGGTCTCCTCCATGAAGAAACAAAATTCAGATTGAGTGACCACTTTGCACACACCCATTAAGTTTGCAAGGGCGAGCCCAAGCTTCTCACTTTTGATTCTCCATCCCACTTTAACCTGTCTTGCCCTCTACACTGTTCCAACTAAGCCCAATGCAAGTTTCAGGAACAGCACTTCATTTCCCTCCAGGCATATTTCTGCCCTCATTATTGAATCCAAGAGTTTCAGACAGCCAGCCTTTCCTGTTTGTGTCTGAACTGCCAGTTCTGATACAACATTATGCACCTGCAACATTAACTCAATTTTTTACCCTCTCTCCACACATTACCTGATCTACTGAGTATTACCAGCATTCTCTATTATTCCAGATTTCCAGCAACTATATTCTGCACCTCACAGTTCTGGCACTTCCCGTGCACCACCACCACACCCCGCCCCCCAACCCATCTAACTGCCCTCATTCATCTTCCTCTATTTACACTCCTCCAGATAAATCAACTACAATTAACCAGCATTCACTTGCCTCCCTAAGATAGCACCAAAAGCCAATTGTGTCACCTGGACTATGTTGATTTTCATCCAAGTGCAGACATTCCTTTTGTTCTCTGCCTCCTCCCCTTCTCTTCGATATAGTGCATGCTCATCTTCTCCACTTTTCCAGAGTCAGTAAAATGTTAACCTACTTCTCTTCACAAATGCTGCCTAACCTGGTGAGTATTCCCAACATTTTAATGTTCTTACTCATTGAATGACATTATTGCACCCCAGGGACTTCAACATAGTAGAGAAACAGACCAAGGGCATTGCCTAATAGCAATCAATAGTACGAAACCAGGGCACATATCCTGATTATGTAGAAAGAACAACAATAAATAGATTAGTTATTGTGACTATAGAATATATGCTAATAATGTTATACAGAACAAAATATTCTTTGATCACTTGGTTAAGCCACCCAACTGATTAGGATCAGCCATTTCAATTAAGTATGACTATTAACAGCATGACCATCAGTCAAAATACTGCTGTGGTCAAGAGTTCTGACAAACTCACATTGAATTAAAAATGAATATTTAATTTGAATATTATGAAACTGATCATTCTTTTCACAGCCAGTGCCGATTCTTGCTGAAATTCAATTTCCACAGGCTAGGCTACCAATCCCCAAGACTACAGTTCAAAACCAGGTCAACAAGGTGTGCCGTCAGCTTATTAGTCCCAGACCCAATGTCAATATTCATAATGAGCAGACGATTACAGTCAGCAGAAAAATTACCAATTATGTTTTTTCTCCTTCCAAGGTCAATAGCATCCAGTCCAACTAAGTACAATCTAACTGAATATCAAAAATGTTGCTGGAAACCTGAAATAAAAGAAAGAAAATATTGGAGATACTCAACAGGTCAGGTAGCAATGATGTGAACAGAAACTGTTAACATTTCAGATCTGAAACCTTTCATCAGAAGGATGCCAGACCATGAAATGTTAAAGATTTCTCTTTCCACACATGCTGCCAGACCCTCTAAGTGTTTGCAACTGTTTCTGAATAACCCTTACAGCTATTCTAGTGGAGATCATGAACCACTGTATGACCTGTACTTTGAACCTGGACCCTGCTTTTAGGTGGTGGGTAGCAGATAACTTGGTTAAACCAACAGCTTAACAGAGCACCATCACCACAAAGGCTGCAGCACTTCAGATTATGGGCAATAAATGTAAGCTTGGCAGTGCAACTCAAATCCTGTGAACAGATAGCTGGGATCATGATGATTTTATTAACAGTATAATTCTGAAGTTATTATAACTGACATTAATTGACAAATTCGACGACCAAAATTAACCTCAAATACAACACAATCTTTAATATTAAACAGTAGAGTCTCAAGCAAATGCTAATTGGTCTCTAGTCACTTTATACAAGGTTTCCAATCCAAAGACATCAGTTTAAACGTTCTTCTATAGATGGGGTGCTTAAAAGAAAAAAGTCCAAGAAGTTAATTTCTCTTCTCTCCATCTTCACGGATATCATTTCCATTCTTCTCATGCACTCGGAGCATACTGCAAAACCAATCGATCAAATTCATTCTCCTGTGGACAGTTTAGAACACATTTAGTTTTTTTTAAAAAGTGAACATATGGGTTAGCTCTTGCCTACTTAGTACACCTTTAGTATACATACTTGAGAGGATTGCATCAGAAACTCAATTCACGTCATTACCATTGAACATGATTCACAATCCTTCATAATCCTTCCAGAAGGCACCACCCAAAGGTGACACCTGCTGGAGGAGCTGTACCTGTTTATACTAAAGATGCTGTTCTTTTTAATGTGTGTGCTGCACTCACATCCCTAGGAATTCCCTCTGGGATGAATAAGGTGGCTGCACTTTGCTCGACATTCAGTTACAGAATCACAAAGTACAGTCAATAAACAAAAAAATTATACAAATCTGATGCTGAACATGTCCTTGGAATATAGCCATGCAAGGTCTTGTTATTTATTGAAATACAGAACCACAACCATATTTTTTCAATTCCATTAATTCAGTGTGACATATGTGTCACTAGAATTGTATCCAAAGTCCCCCAGCATGTCAGTTACAGCAAGTTACAGTGTGTGTTGCAGGAGGAAAAATACTCTATATCCTAGAGCAAAATTTCTTAAATAAGTGGATGTGTCTCTTGGTTAACATCACCAAAAATAAATAATCTATTCTTAGCTGGCTGTTTCTTGTGGGATTAAGCTCCACTTACATTGCTTCCTGGCTTTCCTTCTACTACTAGTGACTATAATGCTAATCAAGTACTTGCAAAATGAAGCATTTTGGAATGTCTGATGACTGTAAAAAGTAATGAATAAATAACAACACTTTCATTTATTAAGAATATTAAGGCATGGATTAATCCTAGATGGTCACACAAGACACTTTGAACAAACCAACTTTGATGATGCAATCAAAGACGCCATGAGCAGAGGTCCCACAGTTTAGCAGAATGCTCAGGAATATTGACAAAGCCCAGCATGCTGTATCTGCAAGGTCATAGTTATTTCATGAGTCAAAATATTAAGCATTTGGTGGTTTCTTCTAGGGTTTTTAAAATCATAACTTAAGGTACATAAAGGATTTATTATGGGTATTTCTGAATAGCAATTAGGAACTGCTCCTCACACTGTTATCATTTCCTAACAAAATTTAAGTCAATCATAAATTTCCCAAATCACTCTTCTATCCAACATCATTTCTATTTAAAGATTTGAGATCAAACCAGAGACTTCCTGACCTCGACTGAAATAAATATTTTTTTATCTGAAACCAAAAATCTTCAGTAAATTTGGAGATTTGTATTACAAGCTGTTTTCACATACCTTGGCCATATATTCTTTAACAAAAGGGTGCCCTCTGTGTCCATCCTTCAGCTGAGAGAGGTAGCGGTTGCTAACCTGTTGATGAAAAACAGTGCACAGCGTATAGGCATCATCACCAGTGATGGACTGCATGTGGCCCAAAATCTCACTGTTAGTTATATTGGTCAGAGCAATACAGACAATTGCACAAGAAATCTGTAACAGCAGATGGTGACACCTGCTGACGAATTTGTTATTACAACACAGGTTCATTCTGTGTACTTGCACAGGCCATTTACCAAAGTTAATTCTGTCCCTGTATCCACTGTCACCAATTTCACCCTCCTTCATGACCAGTCAGCAGTTATGAATGATGCTGTCAAGTCCCAGTGCAAGGTCAGCACAAGATTAATTTGACTTTCACAGCAGCGTTGTCCCAAGGAGAGAATAACATATGCCAATATCCATGTTTACAGCCTTGAAGGCTCAGACTAGCACAGCAGTGAAAATCCTATTCTGATGCCTCACTGAAGCTGCTAACAACTTGGCAAAAAAACATATAGGAACTCCACTTCTACCATGTTTGAACAACTGGTTCAAATGCTCTAAAGTACTAGACTTGCTTAATATAGTTAAGATGGAGCAAGTGTATTTGACAACTATGGCACGTTATAGTGGTGACTGGGATAAAAGACTGTGGAAGAGATGGGGACTCTGCTGAATGGAGTTTGGTTCACATGATGCACATATATTCTGCACAATTTTGCAACCCTCCCACTGCCCACTCAAACATGGCATCTCCATACCAGGGATGCAAAATGCAATTTAAGTATCCCTTATGTTACTCATGGTGGATGTGATTTTGTTCAGCAGAGATTGGGAATTGAAAATGGGGCAGTCAGAGGTGTTTATTTCAATAATTCATAAAGGATTTACTCACTGGCCAATGTGGGGAGATCTAGTGAATGTCATTATGTCAAAATTTTCAGAAGCCTTACCTCAGGAGCCTTGCCCAGATGCTGAGATAGGACGATCAGATTGATGAGTGTTTCTGGATGGTTGCTATCCTATGGGAATTAAAGTTAAGTAATTATGGTTTAACATTTGAAGTAGATAACAAACACATGACTCAGGTTTGACTTGCAATGCAAAGCAGTTTAACTGTTTTATTGTCCAACTGATCAGTGTACAAAAATGTACTCAACTCCCAAGGCTGAAGAATGAAACACTGGGACCAAAAGGAATCTGCCTGCAGCAGAACCCATACAAAATGGATCTGAACAGTCAATCACGGTGTTCATCTCCAGTCTGTTTTAAGATGCTGGCTTGAAATTTCAGCTCACTTCACATACACGCCTTCACATACAAAGTTAAGCTAAATTAGAAAAAAAATCTTCATAGTTTTTATTTTAACTATAATAAAACGTTAGTTTTAAGTTTAGCATTAAATCATCCATGCTCCACGTGAGTTAATGCTCATCTAATATGCAGCTGTGCCAGTAAGAAAATTCTAGGTATGATTGCCATTCTGTGAAAAAGCTCCTGGTACAAGCATGCACTTGGGAAGGACAGGATTGACAGTGGTAGATCTGTTGTGGAACAGTCAATTACTGTCAAAGCTCATACATAAAGATCATTTGAGAGAAATCAGTGGAGTGTTATCACTTCTATGTGTGGCAAATCCTAGTGAGACTTCAGGGAGTTCAGGAGTGGTCAGTAGATAAGGGAAAAATCAAGTCACCCAACTCAAAGGCCTGCGTTTAAATTGTTGTAATTTATAGTAGATTAACAGAAATATCAATGAAACAAAGTAAATTGGTATGAACTTTTGTGACTGCTTTACCATTTATTAAGATCATGGCTCATCTGACTGTAACCTCAACTCTGCATTCCAATCTACCAGTGGTAACCTTTCACCACTTTGCTGATCAAGTATTTATCTCGGCCTTAAAAACGTTCAAAGATCGTTTCCACTGCCATTTGAGGAAGAGAGCACCAAAGACTTATAAGCCCTCAGAAAAGGGGAAAGATATACTGGCTTTGGAGGCAGTGCAGAGGAGGTTCACCAGGTTGATTCCAGAGGTGAGGCTGTTAGCCTATGAGGAGAGAGCGAGTCCCCTGGGACTATACTCACTGGAATGCAGAAGAATGAGAGGGGATCTTTAAGAAACATAAAATTATGAAAGGGATAGATAAGATAAAGGCAGGAAAGTTGTTTCCACTGGTAGGTGAGACTAGAACTAGGGAACATAGCCTCAAGATTTGGGGAAATAGATTTAGGACAGAGGAGGAAATACTACTTTTCCCAGAGAGTAGTGAATCTGGAATTCTCTGCCCAGGGAAGCGGTAGAGGCTGCCTCATTAAATATATTTAAGACACAGTTAAATACATGTTTGCATTGTAAGAGAATTAAGGGTTATGGGGAAAAGGCAGGTAGGAGGAGCCGAGCCCACGGCCAGATCAGCCTTGATCTTATTGAATGGCACAGCAGGCTCGATGGGCCAGATTGCCTACTCCTGCTCTTAGTTCTTATGTAAAAAAAATTAACTTCATCGATCTTAAATGGGTAATCCCATATTTTTTTTAAACAGTAACCCCTGGTTCTAGATTCTCCCACTAGAGGAAACATCCTCTCCACATCCACACTGTCAAGAACCCCCACGATCTTATACTTTTCAATTAAGTCCCCCTCATTCTTTTAAATTCTAGCAATACAAACTAGCCTGTCCAGCCTTTCCTCCGAGAACAACTTGCCCATTCCTGGTATCAGTCTGATAAAATTTCTCCGAACTGCTTCCAACACATTAATATCCATTCTTAAGGAGATAAATACTGTACACTATACTCCGGATATGGTCTCACTGATTCCCTATATAACTGAAGCATAACCTCCCTACTTTTTTTATTCAACTCCCTAGCAATAAACAATAGCGTTGTTAGTTTTCCTAATTAGTGCAAGGACACCCAGATCTCCGCTTCTCAGTTCTGCAACTGCTCACCATTTTGGCAATGTGCATTTTCCCCCAAATTGGACAATTTCACCATCCCTTTCTCACATAATTCTCCATTTGCCAGATCTTTGGCACTTGTTTAAGCCATTTCCTTTTGTAGTCTCCTTATATCCTCTTTATAACCTAGTTTCCCATCTACCTTTGTGCCATCAGCACATTCAGCAACCATAACTTATGTTCTTTCATCCAAGTTATTGCTACAAATTACAAAAAAGAATTAAGACCCCAGCACCAATCCCTGTGACATTCTACTAGCTGCATCTTGCTTACCAGCAAAGACCCATTTATGCCCACTTCCTGTCCTCTTAGCCAGCAAATCATCTGCTCATGCTAATGTTACCTACTGCATCACAAGCTTTTATTTTCTGTAAATGCCCTTGAAGCCACTGAATGCTTTCTGGAAACCCAAGTAGAATGCATCCAGCTAGTTCTCCTATAACACCGCATACATTACTTCCTCAAACAATTTCAAGAAATTGGACATACACAGTTTTCCTTGTCTTTGCCCGAATACCTCAAGTCTTTCTAAGTTCTCTGTGATAGCACTTTTATTAATAGCTTTTAATATTTTCATCATGTCCGATTTAACTGGCCTTTGTTTTCTTGAAATCGGTCTTCCTTCCTTTTCTCAAATAAAGGAGTTACTTTAACTATTTTCCAATCTACTAAAGCCTTCCACCAAATCTAGAAAATATTGGAAAGTTAAAACCAACTAGCCACTTCTTTTAAGACCCAAGCATGAAATCCATATGGACCTGGAGAACTGTTAGTCCAGGGCTCCAATTCTGTTTTCTTGTCCTCATTACAGGATTTATCACTATCCAAGTTGAATCCACTTTTGTCTCTTCCTACTCAGAGTACTATAATCCTACATTGTAGCTGCTCTAGACACTACATCTGAGAGGCCACACTTCAGATGCAAGCTTGGATTATGAATAATTTTGCTTGTCCTCTGAATTCAGTGAATTGAACGTTCAGTATGCATACTCTCTTTTAAACGGCCATTGTTCAGAAAAATTCTCAGTTTAGAGTGGACCACGTAGGATTCCATTTTAAAGAACATTGACAGCATTGAATATGCAGCTTTGATTCACCAGAGTGACAATGACTAGAAACAACAATTAGGTAAAAGCTGTGCTATGGAGTGATTTTATAAGAGTTTTGATGAAGTACATCTGACATGAGAAATTAATGCTGTAATTTTGAACCCTGAATAAGAAGTGCATGCTGAAAGATCTGGACCACTTCTCACTTGAAATCCTTGTCAGCACAGCATTGTGGAATTATCTTTGCCACATTGCAGATTAATCCAATTTTCTTCATTGCAATATCATCACTAGGTGGCACCAAACCTCCTTCTGTACATTATGAAGTCAGACCTACACATTCATATTACATTAAGTAATTTTACTTATAAATATTTAAAATTGTCACAAATTATCTCATGGTTGCATCAGCCTACTTCTGATGCAACTTTAAGCAACACACTGTAAACTCATGAAGAAGCTGTATCAGCTCGCTGATCTCACCTGCCCCACCACCCCATTCTACTTTCACCATTCTCTGAATTAAACGCTCACCTTGACAGTGACAGAAACTTGACCAGTTAAACCAGACATCAGTCAAGCCCAATTCATCCAGTGTTCCTGTGCTTTCTTTTGCAAGGTTCTTCTGCAAGGAAGCAGCAGAACAGGAACTTTGCCCAATTCTCCTCTCCCTTGATCAGGTGGCCAAGGTTTGATTTCCTACCTTGAGTGGAGATCAACTAACTCAAAATCAGGGGATTGAACTTTGGACCTTTTGATGTGTATGATCAAAAAAGGAAGCTCAGTGCAAAGACTCTGAAGCATCAATATAATAGCCTCCCCACCCCACTACTTCCAAACCCCTTAACTTCCTGACTCCCCAAAATGTAGATACTATGAACAGCACTTCCAGAACACGGTTTTGGCCACTGTTCAGAGAAATGCCCTTAGTTTAGAGTGGGCCATGTAGGATCCCATTTTTAAGAACATTGAAAGCATAGGATATGTAGTTTTGATTCATCAGGGTGACAAAGATTGGAAACTATAATTATTAAGTGAAATCTGAGATTCGGAGATTATTTCCACTGGAAGAGTATTTTTCATGAAAGGTATTGATGTAAAGGAAAATCCTATTTCCTCTGGTTGGAGAGCTTTCAGGAAAGGGTCATTAATTTAAAATCAATTAGAATAAAAAGAGTTTGATTCTTTTTTCTTAAAAAAAAGTGCACTGGAGCAAAGAATAATTTGCCAAAAGTAGCCACTGGAGCTGAAACCATTTCATCTCTTAAGGGAAGATTTCAAGCGAAGAGTGATAAACACTGGACAATGAGACTAGTTGTAGATTTCTCTAACAAAGAGCTCCTTCATATACAATGGCCCAATTTGTCAAGTTGAAAGCTACTACAGTTTCATGGCTTTTTCCCCCCACTCAACTACTTTAAGAGCCTTCCTACCTTGTCCAGTGCTTCCTGCAGAACTCCTTCGGCATCATCCCACTTGCCCTGTGCCATCTGACAAGCAGCTTGTCCATTCAGAAGCAACAAGGTTGCTGTGTACTTATCTGCCATTTCTTGGAAAATGTAAAAGGCGTCCTGCAGCTTGTCCCCACCCTGCAGAGAGCAGTCAATAAAATAGATTCACTAGGGGAACAGCAATTAAACAGCACAGTATGAATTCATAGAACATTTACAGAACAGTAAGAATGGTTTCAACCTATCAATCCCACCAATTAGTAATAATGTTGTAGGTGCTTGCATTCATATAGAATGCTTAATAACATAAATAGTAGATCATCTCTGCCCCATCACTTTACAGTATTTTGAGCATGGTCTACTTTCCCATCTAATCTGATCCACTGACCTAGTGTCTAAAAAAATTCTTTGAACTTAGTGTGGTGTATTCTTGATAACTAAACACTCACAGCCCTCTGGGATAGAGACAACCCTCTGCATAAAGAAATTTCTCACTTCAATTATTGACAGCCAACCCCTTATCTTGAGGCAATGTAGAAAAAAAATTCAAGGTACTTCATAGACACACAAGGAAACAAGATGTAGAGCAAGCCAAACAAACTATAAAAGTGGTAACCAGAAGCTGCAAAGACATGTTGTGAAGTACAATCAAGGAGGAGGTCATTCCAGACGGTGGTATCAAGGCCACTAAAGGCATGGCAGGCAATTGTTGAGATAAAAGAGAGCAGCAACACACAAGAAGCCATACAGAACTAGGGTTCAAGGGAAGGGAAGGGGGTTTTGATGTCTGAATAAGACTACAGAGATTTAAATACTGAGATGAACACTTTATTGGAACATTGGAAAAATAGTCACTATGAGTTAGATACCAAATTAAGAGAACATCAAAAGGTAATAATCTCTAGGCCATGTGCACATCTGACATTGGGAAATAAGATTAGAAAAATGACAACGACAAGTGCAGAAGCAGATTCTGGTTGTGGGCATGGGCACCAGTACCGAGGAAAATATACTGTGGGAACAGTCTAAACCTGAACTATGCTGGGCCTAATGTTCTTGTGAAATGCATATCTAGGACAGTATAGAGGATTTAAGAGCAGGGAGGTTATGCTGCAACTGTACAGGGTACTGGTGACGCTGTGCGCAGTTCTGGTCTCCTTACTTGAGGAAGGATATACTGGCTTTGGAGGCAGTGCAGAGGAGATTCACCAGGTTGATTCCAGCAAGGAGAGGGTTAGCCTATGAGGAGAAATTGAGTTGCCTGGGACTATACTTGCTGGAATTCAGAAGAATGAGAGGGGATCTTATGGAAACATAAATTTATGAAAGGGATAGATAAGACAGAGGCAGGAAATTTGTTTCCACTACTGAGACTAGAACTAGGGGACATAGCCTCAAGATTCTGGAGAACAGATTTAGGATGAAGCTGAGGAGAAACTGCTTTTCCCAGAGAGTAGTGAATCTGTGGAATTCTCTGCCAAGGAAGCAACAGTAGC
>JAUZTB010000070.1:17146190-17157308 GCA_034780895.1 Rhynchobatus australiae
CGTTTTGGCCCATAGCCCTCTAAACCTTTCCTATCCATCTACTTATCTAGATGGCTTTTAAATGTTGCTAATGTGCCCGCCTCAACTACTATTTCTGGCAGCTCATTCCAAATACGCACCACCCATTGCACAAAGAAGCTGCCCCCTATGTTCCTTTTAAATCTCTTGCTTCTGATCTTAAACTTATGCCCTCTTGTTTTTAGCATCCCCTCCCTGGGGAAAAGACGATGTGCTTTCACCCTGTGAATGCCTCTCATGATCTTATTTTCCTCTGTCAGGTCATTCCTCGATCTCCTACGTTCCAGGGAATAAAGTCTTAGTCTACGCAACCTCTCCTTGTAACTCAGCAGATCCCCCGTCCCCTCCAAGTCCAGGCAACATCCTGGTAAATATTTTCTGCATCCTTTCTGGATTAATAACATCTTTCCTATAAGAGGGTGACCAAAACTGTACACACTACTCCTAATACAGCCTCACCAATACTCCTAGTACAGCCTCATATCTTATATAACTGCAACGTGACTTCCCAACTTCTTTACTCAATGCCCTGACTGAAGGCCAGCATGCCAAATGTCTTCTTCACCACCTGTGATCCTGCTTTCAGCGATGCATCTTGCACTACAACCATGCACTTGCACTCCTTGGCCCCAGAACACTCTCCAAGGCCTTACCATTCACTGTACAAGTCCTACCCTGGTTTGAGCTCCCAAAATGCAATACCTCACATTTATCTGGATTGAAAGCCATTTACCAATCCTCAGCCCACATACCTAGCTGATCAAGATCCTCCAATTTTTCATAACCTTTTACACTATCTACACAACAACACCTATTTTAGTATTACCCACATGCTTACTCACCATGCCTTGTACATTCACATCCAAATTGCTTATATAAATTGCAAACAACAAAGGTCCCAGCACCAACCCTTGTGGCATACCACTAAACAAAGGCCTCTAATTTTGAGCCTCCAAGCTACTGAGATATCAGATCAATCACTGAATGGTGGAGCAGGCTGGAAGGGTGAAATGGTCTGTTCTTATGCCTATTTCTCTATGTTTCAATGTTCCTAGAGTATGATCTCATGATCTAGACAGACATCACATTGCTGCTTTGTCAGAAGATGGTCCTTTACAGGAAATATAGAATGGAAAGTTCATCTGCATTTTCAACTGCTCATGTAAATCTTAAAATATCTCATTTAAAGATGAACACAGTTTACTAATCATCATCTTCCTTTAAACTAATGCATTAAACTACAAGTCAGCTCTCTGCATTTCTGTTGAATGTCTGCTGACAGAATGTTGAGATAATTCATTGTTTACAAAATACACAAGAGATTTGTGGCAAGCAGTATCTACACATCCCTACTCACCATTCCAGACTTTCTCCTTGGTGTAACGTACGCAGGGCTGCATCAGTATTTTGTTCATGTAAATAGATTGAGGCTGCCATCAACAAGAATGTTGTATTGCTAACATCAACATTCTTTGCCATCTTCTTGTCCAACTCTGAAATAGTGGTATCTCTGCAAGGCATATGACATCAAGAATTCTCTATTTACATTATAACCAAAGAAATTTTGTAAGAAAGTCCAACACTGATTATTTTTAAGTGACCAATGTATTAATTATGCTCAATGCCAAATTAGACCACAATAGCCAGGACATGTCAATTGCTCTCATCGTCACTATCTAGAGGACAGAATGACAGAAATTCCATTCCTGATTGTTATCCAGTGATATGTTCTTTTAAAAAAAAATCATGGACTTTACTGATAATAATGTAATTGGGCCTTGATGTAATGCCTACATACACACAGCAACCAGATAATTAGCATCTGCCATTTTGTATCCTGAGTATATTACTGGATTAATAACACAAGAGGCCAAGAACAATGACCTGAAGGTACAAGACCAAACACTACTGCAATACTGAGGAATTTGAAATTCTATTAATTGAATATCTATTTAAAAAAGCCAGTAATAGTGATCGAGAAAGTAATAGATTTTTGTCAAAATTCAACCACTGCATTTTGGTAAAGAAATATGATGTACTTATTGATCTGGGTTTTAGTGATTCCAAACCCCTATCAATGTAGTTGATTCTTAACTGACCTCTGAAATGGCAACTTGTGTGAAAATAGGGGCAGGCAATATTGACCTTGTTCAAATCACAGCCACTTGGGCAATTTAGCAGAAGGTAAGGATTTCCAAAGCAACTATAGCCAATCAATGTGCACTGCGACCACATTCAAGCCTGATCACACCTGAACCAGCATCCACACATCACACTTTATATTAGATGTGCAAGGATGCTTATTGAGGCTGATTGCTTCAAGGTCAACTATCGCACTGCAAAAGTGAGACAACTTTATTTAGCACAGGTCAGGAAGAGATCCCCACCCCATCACCAACAAACAAATATGGATTAAAGTATGGCCCCTTACCTTTGATCCTCGCTGGACAAATATTCAGCAAACATTCTTACAGCCTGTAATTCAGGGGGAGCTCCTGGTTTGATATCATCCAATACAACACCATACTTTCGCTAAACAGGAAGATAAAACAGAAATAAGTCTGTTTCTGACAAATCAGGATTTAAATTCAGTGGTTTTGGTTGATACGTTCCCACTGAAAAAAGATTAAACATTCCCAGTTAGATCTAGCACAATATTCCCACTTCTTCAATAATATTTTTATTCTTTCACGCATGGAAAGAAAACCAAGCAACTACACACATTTTCATAATTCTAAAGGAAATTTGCAAAATTACTGATAATTTTGTGCTGTGAGTTTACATCCACATGGAATTGGAAGGCAACTGTCCAACATCATCTTTTATAAGTTTTCACATTTACAGACTGTCCCCGGATAATGAATGGGTTCCATCTTTACAGACATCCCTAAGTTGATTTTGTCCACAAGTGGGAAATCACACAAAAAAAAATCACTCAATATGGTAACCATATTACCAAAAGTGGAGAGAGAGGGGAAACTAGATCTGTCATTAATAAGGATGAATATATATAGGTACATTGGACTTCTGAATTTAAGATCATGGGAGCTCGTTCATGTGTATGGGTGTCCACAAGTCGAGAGTTCTTAACCCAGGAACGGCCTGTAATCAGCTGAAGAAACTCTCATTGCGTTAGTCAAGGCTACATTGAATTAACCCAAAAGAAAGCTGATGTACCATTGGTGAGTTTAAATAGTAGAGCTTAACTGTGCTAACAACTGTGCATGACCTAGCAGTATCAGCTGAAAAATCAGGACAAAAGCAAATGAATAACTTATTTCCTAAGAGCAGCATAGAAAGTCATCAAATGTGGAAAGCTATTTCAAAAATCCATGTAATTACACAGTATAACTATCCAACAGCAAATGCCAAGCACTCTAAAATTGGGTGTTTATTTTGCATACAACCAAAGCTAAGTAAAACACAGGGATTATAGATTGCAACTGATCACACATACTCAATGGAATAAATTAATTATAATGTAATCTCCATAAACAGTAAAGAGATTTAAAAGTACCAGTGAGCAGTGGTACAATAAAAGTTTGTTATACAGCACACACTGAAGTTGACAGGTGCAGGTTAACCCTATGCCAGCTCTGGAGCTCCCTGGATACTTATACCAACCAATCTATACTAAAGTAATTCTCATTACCTTACATTATAATCATACACCAGTTAATCAAGCCAATTAAACATTTTTAATAGAGAAATTAATACCAAGTTCTTGGACCAACATTGCTGCCCATTCAACATACTATATTGAAATAAGTTTTACATCTCAGGAAGCCCTGAAGGTAGTGCACTGAAGATTCACCTGCATAATACAGAGAATAAACCATGATGAAAATTTATACAGGTTACACTTCCACTAACACATAAAATTGTGATTACTAGAGGTTTTTAGAATGAGCAGAGGATTTGACAGTGTAGACAGAACTATTTTCCCTATTGGAGAAGTGGGTTTAAGTTTAACGACCCAAGCCTTTCAATAAATGGCTTGATGTGTTACATGTAATGAAGAACCATACAAATGCCAGGAATTTCTCTGTAGGAAGTGGGGAACTGAGGAAGCATCTGTCTTGACCTATCCGAATACTTTTGCAATGGAAGCCTCAATGAATAACTTATAATTTCCATCTCTTGAAAATGAGGGGACAAGGATGTAAATGAAAACACTTAATAAAAACCTGATTCAATACCAAGAAATATTATAATGAATGCTGTTCCATACCTGTGCAATATAAGCTCTATAAAGGAAAACATCGCGCTCAACTTCTTTCTCAGGACTAGAGAGCTGAAAAACAAATCAGCCTGTTACTACCACAAAAACAAATAACAGCATTGATTGATAATTTAAAAAAAACTTGGTTCCATTCTCTCAAAGAATGCTTGACCTTACAAAACATCAAACTAATCAAGTACAATTTTGTTCTAGTCCATTTTCCACAAATCCATACTTCCAGCAGGGTAGTAAAAATACTCATGAGCTTTCCCTCTTGATATACCTGATTAATTATATTGTCCTAAATGCCACTTCTGGTTAACATCAGCATACGCAGTTGAACTGAAATTAAACCTTGATTTCTAGGCTGTGTTCTGCATTAAATGGTGCCTTCACAAGAAGAGCATCAGGTAATTAAGCAATTTTATTTTAAAGTGATAATCACACCATCAGGAAACTCTGTCAATAAATTGGTGAAAATATATATTCAAATTCTGCAGAGGAAGTTCTGATAGAAGGGCAGAAGTTATACAGGTGGTGATATTATTTTTAGTGGGGGGTGTCTTTACTTTAGCATTTATAAATGTATTCTTTGTTGTGTGTCGATGGGTTTATGTTGCAGCAATGACCTCATTCTACACTTGCTTCAGTAACAATATCTTTCAAGGCAGTTTAAAAGAAAACTCAGTCAATGAGCAAAAGGTACAAAGAGCAAGGTGACCAAAAGCATTACCAGAGATATGAGGAGACTGGTCAAAAGGAGAAATGGTGCAACAACATACAGGTTGTGGACAGGTATTCTGTGGTACACAGGTGAACAATGATGGTAAACAACAGTGTAAAAAGAGCCTGCAGAGTTGGCAGGAGCTGGTGGAAGAGGGGAAAAAAAAGAGAATCTCCAGGGCAGGTGGGACCTTTGATCACGCTGGCTGCTTTACCGAGGCAGCGAGAAGTATAGACAGAGTACATGGAGGGGAGGCTGGTTTTCATGATGTGCTGAGTTGTGTCCACAACTCTCTGCAGTTTTGGTGACAAAATTTTGATGTTAGTGTACTGGGATACAGCGTGCCAAAGTACATCAATCTACATTTCTACCCAGGTAAACGCAGCCAGCCATGTTTAAAAGTTTGAAGTGAAAAGAAACTGAATTTTACAAATATGTGAAGATAAACAGAATTAAGCTTTAAATTCATAGCTGGATAAAGCACTGAAAAGAGTGATTGGGACGATTGAGTCGGGGCTGACAGAGAAGTTCATCAAAATAAAATGTCAATTTCAGTTCAGACCAAGCAGTTTACAATATTAATCCCCATATTCAGATTACATTTAGGATTATTCACTCTTTCTAAAAGAATAACCAATAAATTCTCAGGCCTAATGTCCTGCATCCTAGGTGGTGGCTATGGAGGAAGAAGATGCACTGGTTGTCATCATCGAAAATTCCATAGATTCTAGAATGGTAGCAGCTGCAACCCCATTATTTAAATGGGGGAAAAGAGAAACGAGGGAGCTACAGGCAAGTTAGCAGTGGTGGGAAAATAATTCAATTATTAAGGAAGTTGTTACATGGCACTTAGAAAATGATAATAAGATTAGGTGGAGCCAACAGAGATTTATGAAATGGAAATCACATTTGACAAATCTGTTGAGGTTGTATGTAGCAGAATAGAAAAGGGCAGTGTGGATTGTAAGGAGTACTTAGAGCCTTATAGACAGGCCAAATGAATGGGCAAGGACATGGCAGATAGAACATGTATAAGATATGTAAGTATGAGAAAACATCCACTTTGACAGAAAAGATAGAAAGGCAGAGTATTTTTTAAATGGTGAGAGATTGAAAGATGTTGATATACAGGGGACCCGGATTCCTTCTGAATAATTGAATCAGGTACAGCATGCAATTAGTAAGACAAAAGATACGTTGGCCTTTATTGCAATATGGCTTGAGTACAAGAATAAAGATACTTGGCTTCAATGATACCAAGCAATGATCTTACCAAATCTTAAATATCGTAATCAAATTTGGTCTCCCTATCCAAGAAAGGATATATTTGTGATTAGAGGAAATCTAGCAGATATTCACCAGATTGTGTTCCAGAATAGCAGGTTTGTTGTATGGAGGTACAATTAAGCATATTAGGCTCACATTCTCTAGAGTTCAGAATAATGACAGGTGATCTCATTAAAACATTATTTTTAAAATATTCTTAGAGTTGAGGTGGGTCATAGCCTCAAAAATGAGTAGGCTATTCAGGGCAGAGATGAAAAGACATTTCATCATCCAGATATTGATCAATCTTTGGAATCCACTACCCAATAGGCTGTACATTTTCAAAGCAGAGATCAAATGATGCTTAGATATTAAGGGAATCAAGGGATACAAGATTAGCAGGCAAGCGACACCAAAGTGAAAGACTAATTATGATATTATTGAATGATGGAGCAAGCACAAGGAGCTGAAATGGTCTGTCCCAGTTCTATTTCTTACATTCAATACTTCCCTAGCACAGCTGTAGAGTTGATCAATCTAACTGTAATAAACCATTTGAAAGCCAGCTCAGATTTTGTCAGCAAAGCTAATGGATTTTATCCAATGTTGTCTGATTTGACAGGGCTCAATATTGATGCAAATGCCATCAACCAGCCCTACCTGCGTCAGCCCCTCTCCAACAGGTGTCCACTACTCAATAAAGTCCTGAACGCACCCCCACGACCCCAACCCCAACCCCCATTCCCCATTCCCAGGTAACGCCAAGCTCATGGGAATGAATTTCTAAAAACAACTGAAACGCTACCAAACCAAACCGGCCACAAGGAACCGATGGGTCCCGGAGCCCTGAGCCACCACCAGCCGGGTCCCAGCGCCTCCCCCCCACGGTCACCGGCCTCGTTTAACCTCCTGCCTCTGTTTATTTTCGATCCGACTTCGGCCACCTCACCTTGAGCTTTTGCGCCTCGTTGATGCACTGCTGGTAGCTGCCGATGTAGAAGCTGTTCCTCACATCAAACAGCTGATCCCCCTCCCCCTGCTGCATCGCCGCCATCTCCCCGGACGAAGCCTTCCCAGTGCGCAGGCGCGGCACACGTGGCGCCGGAAGTCCCCGCGCGCCAGCTCCGCGCATGCTCCGCGGGACGGCGGGGCCGGGCCGAGTGGTCTGAGCCACCGGGAAATGAAATGTCCTTTTGTTGTGCCTGTAGCGCAGGGTAACGTCCCAAAACACCTCTCAGGTGCGTTACAGGACAACGCTGAACGTATAAAGGGATCCAAAGGCCCGAAATCATGGTCAATGAGGCAGGTGTTGAGAGCCAGAAACTGCCGGAGGAACTCAGGGTTATTGTGTCGTTCAATGTGTTGTGCGCAGTGCCCTGCCAGTGCAAAGATATTCAATCACTATAAATTACAAAATAAATAAATAAATAGTTTGAAGAAAGGAATAACTAAGTGCTGTTCATGCACCCTACTGACCATCTTGCCTCTCCACTTATCAGTTCTAATGCAGAGTATCGACCCGACACGTCGACATTTCCTTCCCCCCACCCAGATGCTGCTCAACCCACCGAGTTCCTCCAGCTGATGGTTGCTCCAGATTCTGTCATCTGCAGACTCCTGTGTTTCCAGGTATTGGGAGAAATTTGAAAGATGCAGCGAAATTTAGGGAAGGAATTACAGAACTTCTGCCCTCAGCAGCTCAAGTCAATTTCCAGTTTACTGTCTTGTGCACAAGTACAGTGAGATAAAAGTACAATGAAAAACTTGCTTGCAGCAGCATCACAAGCATGTAGATTCAGACATATACAGCCAACGTAAATTAGCAATTACTATCTGGCATGAGCAGAAGTCTGGAAGTGGAGGAGAGCAAAGATGGTACAGTAAAGGTGGTGGTAAACATCCCTGTTTGTTCAGATCTGTCCCAATCTACAGACATCCAGTCCCAGTCCACTGCTGCATGATTATGGAACAGTATTTGTCCCGCCACTGTTCCACCTCCGACAGACATAGCCCTCGAATGACTCGCCAAAAGGGGCAGCAGCATTGAGAAGGGAAATAATGCATTGCAGGGCAATCCTGGTTGCCTTTTCTCCAACCTAATTGCAAGTGAGGACATCTGTAAAAACAGAATAGTAATCAAACCAGGAAGTTTGTGTTATCACCCATTGAACTAACAGGGGAGCTTAGACCAAGCAATTAACACAGTAGACCTTAACCTGTAATCTTTTTAAGCAAGTATAATAAAATATCAAAAAGCAAATGCTGCAGATATGATGAACATTTTGATGAAAGTTCATTGATCTGAAACAATAACCTTGCTTTTCTCACTTCAGACCTGCTGAGTATTTCCACGATTTTTGTTTAATGTAGAATCAAAATGCTATTACGTCAGTTTTCTGCTGCTACAAGAGTACATTTCAGCAGGAGCAACACACAAAGGCACTGGAGGAACTTAGCGGGTCAAGCAGCATCTATGGAGGGAAATGGACAGTCGATGTCTTGGGTTGAGACCCTTTATCTGGACTGAAAAGAGGGGAGATAGCTGATATAAAAAGGGGGGGGGGGCAGGGGTGGACATCTTGGTTGTGGTTCATATGGTGACCGTGTCTCTAAATTGATGAATGTGAGCACAAAATCTTGACCTACACTCCTTGTGCAAAGTATTTTACATTTTCAACATCTCTTTTGCTGAATATTTATGAATGTACACAAACATTCTATGATCCCAATCTATTGCCAGCTTTGATAGCCCATGAGTTTGAGGGCAGGGCCGTTTGTTGCACTCAGCCACGCCTAAGTACCAAGAGCTGGGCTGCAGCAGAAGACTGCACCAGGAAATAAACAGTGGAACAGGAGAAGGTGGCCAGCTGTTTTGGAAGACCTGTCTCATTGGGCTGAAGCCCTTTCTACTATTTCAAGTGGAAGTAAAAGTGTCATGACATTATTTCAGTGAGAAGCAAGGGAGCTCACTCTTATAATCTTGACGAAATATTCTCTCTCAATCGATAGCAAAAAAACTGATTATTATCACATTGCTGTTTCTGGGAGCATGCTGTGTATAGATTGGCTACTGGGTTTCCTGCATTATGACTGTGACCACACTTCAACTGCATTTTACTGCTTTGGATCATTTTCAAAAAGATGTTAAAGATGCCATAAAATCACAGTGAAGATTTCATGCTTGCACATGGATGGAGTGTTTAGCTGGATAACTTGTCTTCAGATGCTGTTTTGCAGTCTTTAATGTCCTCGTGAATCATTATTCCACCGGAGTTTAACATTTAATCCCCTGGACAGTATCTCCAAAAATGCAGTATTTCCCCTAGAGTATTGCTCAAGTATATTGGATCAATTTCTTTTGTGTGAGTTAAACTTACAACCACCTGACTTAGGAGCAAGCATGATAACAACTGAGCCAAGCATATTTTGAATACACTGAAGGAAAATGAGATAAGACTATACTCTCTTGGTTAGGACTCCATTTGTTAACTTCAGAGCTGTTCAATCTATTTTGACACAATAGCATGTCTGTTAGGCTTTACTTTGTTCATATACAGAAATTGCCTCAGGAATATTTTCTAGAATTTCAAATGAATACAGACCTTTTGAAATGGAGACTATTCATCTTTCTGAGAGTTCAGTATCCCACCTTAGAATCCCCATAAAACTACAAACAAAAGCTTTTGATCTTACCAAGCAGACTACTGTGGAAGTAGGATTAATCAGCTATGATATAACATTATACCATCTGTGGGAAGAAAAACAGAGTTAATCTTTTATGTTGAAGACCCTTCCCCAGAACTTCATCTTCCAGGAATACCTAAGTTGGAGATGGTCCATTGTTTTCTCTGACAGGATTTCCATCTGTCTGTCTTGCTTCGTTCACCCTCTATCGCTGAAGGGTCATTGACCTGAAAATTTTTAACTCTGTTCCTCTTCCCAGAGATGCAGCTTGACCTGCTGAGTATTTCCAGCATTTTATTTTTTTATTTTAGATTTCCAGCATTTGCAGTTTTTTTAAACCTTTATCTAATCTACTGTGCTGTTGGATGTGTCATCTTCTGGATGAATCTCTGGACTGAAATACAGTTGAGAACATTTAATTTTGAGTTACAATCATATTAGGTGCAAGTGGTTGCAGTGAGAATCCTGATTGTCAGAGCTTTTTGGTTTGCGGATGATGGGAGACTGGTGCTGTATTTATGAAGGAGGACATCATCACCCTCATCTACAAGTAGAAGATGGAGAGGGAAAAGATTAGAAATTTGTGACCCATCTCAGTGTTAAATCTGGATACAAGATTCCATCCAAAGCCGTTGCCAGTCAAGTTAAGGCTGCTATTGGACAAGTGATTCACCCTGAGCAGATCAGATTGTACCCAGCAGGAAGATCACTGACAATCTTGACCTACTCAAATAAATGATCACCTATATTTAGGACAGGAAGGTGGACTGTTGCCTTGGACCAGGAGAAGACCTTTGAGCGAATGGGCTCTGGGGAGGGAATTTGTAATTGGATATAACTGCTTTACACAGACATTGTTAGTGCAGTTTCAGTTAACAGGTGGGAAACAAAAGCTTCCCAATCAAATCTGGATTCAAGCAAGACTGCCCTCCTTCCCCTTGTTTGTGTTGCATTGAGCCTTTTGTCAAATCCATCAGGAAGGACTGGGATATAAGTGGGATGATGAACCCAGGCAGCAGGTGCACTCAGGTTAAAGCCTCCCTGTACACGGGCAACATTACTGTCTTCTGCTCGGACTCATTGTCGGTTCACAGATCAATAATGATCTGTGTTAAGTTTGAACTGGCTTTGGTGGCCAGAGTCAATTAAACCTAAAACTAATCCATTTTCCAAAATGAATTATGTCTGTAGGGAGGCAATATCC
>JAUZTB010000070.1:17298818-17313824 GCA_034780895.1 Rhynchobatus australiae
ATATGAGGTGATACATTTTGTAAAAAAAAGTTAAAGGACAGATATTATTAAGAAATCAGTGCAGTTTTCAATATATGTACAAACAGAAACCATATACACAAACCTTTGAAAATGATTGATAGGTTAATGAGGCTGCAAAATAGCAATGCAAGATCTTGTATTTATAAACCAAAAGGTATACAAAAACTAAACCATTATACTTTAATGGCTATATCTTAGCTGGAGCTTAATGTTCAGGTCTCCATTCTGCACTTTATGAAAACTGAAGATTTCAGAGAAGATCCACATCAGATACTAATCTATTATTAATTCAGAAGGGAAACTTCAATAGCTCTATTTCAAGATTAAACTTAATAGTTATGCTCCAAACTGTGTAAATATTTTGATGCAGTAGACAAGGAAAATGTGTTTCCTGTTGATATAAATTGCTGGAGACCTCAGATTTAAAATCATTGGTTAAAAAAAACAAAACTGAAAAGTAGGCATTGGATTAGGAGGTAGCTTTCAATGCTAGATTATTATGATTTGGAATTCAATACCTGAAAGAATAATGAAAGCATATTCAATAGTAATTTACAAAGGATTTTGTAGGCATACTTGAAAAGAAAAAATAGTGACATGGGAAACGAGGTGATTGGGAATAAACTGAAACACTATATCAAAGAATTGGTACCAGCAAAAACTGGTTCCTTCTGTGCTGTGTGATAAAATGGAATGTAAGACTCCAACTAGTGTCAAAGTGAATTCAGTTAATACAACAGGAGAGTTTTCTTTTCTTTAACAGTGCAATCTGATATCATTTTATGAGGCATATCAGTCACGGTTGACACAATGGATAATACTCCATTTCTTTGAGTTTCTTTTCCAAGCCAAGATAAAGATTGCAGATAAAACAACCAAATTAGCAATGCTTTCCTAATTTTGAACCAGCTTCTGAATCCAGCCTAATTGACCCAAAATTCTGAAAAGAGTTCTTAGATGCCTCTACTACTGAAGGGCATACTTTGATGCTCATGGGTGGTTTTGACACAATAAACTCAACGAAATCCAAGCCATCAGCATCTTTAAATTTTAAGTTTCTAACACACAAGATCCTCTAGTCCAGAGTTTGTATTAGCTTTTCAACTAGACAATCTAAAAACAATCGAATTAGCCAGCTTTCTCTCCCCCCAACAGCTCTATATCTTCCTCAGTTTCAATTATTCAGAGCCTTGAAGGAGGACATTCAGCCCATCAACTCTAAATAGCTCTATCTAATGAACAAGATATCTATTTATATAGCGTTTAACATGACCTCAGGTAAATCCCAAGCTCCATTAACAGCTTGGTAAATATTTTTTGAAATGCAATCATTGTTGAAAGTAAATAAAAAAAACACAGCAAGCTCCCACAGTGAGCAATATGATAAGAAACAGAAGCTAGCTATTTTGTTTTCTATGGCGGCTCTTCCATTCATCAAACTTCAAAAAAAACCTTCTGGAGGAAGACAGCATCTGTGGAGGCGGAGGGATGGTCGCCGTTTTGAGTTGAAACCCTGCATCAGGACTGAATTCAAGCACCTGCAGTCTCGTGTCTCCATCATATTTCAAAACCTGAATTTGCAACTTTGATAATGGGATAAATATTTGTTACCACACAAGAGATCAGCAATCCCATCATCTTGATTCCAGTGATGTTGCAAAATTAATGGACGAGTTAGTTAATTAAATCCCAGGACGTTGCAACTCCCGAAACCTTCACCTCCCCAAGGCCCCATTCATCACTGCCCCCACCCTCACCCGTGTAGTCCACCTCGATGTCGGCCAGCTCCTTCAGCGTGTTCTCGTAGGTCACCTCGGCCAGGTCGAGCGAGCCAACGCGATCGTACACCCGCCTTGTCCTGCGCATCAGGGCCTGGGCCTCCTCCTCGATTTGCTGTTTGCCCCGGTTCCAGCACAGGCGGTTCGGGCCTGCGGGCTCTCCTGTCCCGCTGCCGCTGATCAGCAATTTGTCAGTGGGAGACATTCCGCTTTTGTATTTTATTTAAATACAATCAAATATATATTGATACCACGAGGGCTGCCTGCAGTTGGATAGGCTTTTGGTGAAGGAAGCTGAGGGACAAGGCCTCCATCAGCTCCTCGTCCTGAAATGAGAAGCAGATTGCAGAGGTAATGCATGCCAGTTCAGTTGCTATTGAGATCTGATCAGGTGAAATGCCTTCTATGTGTGGAAGGAAAGAAAGATCCTGAAGAATACCATCCTTGGATCATGTTCATTCAGCTGGATTGAACCATAATTGGAGGCACCCCTCCCTCAATACCCTGATGCAATCTGTCTAGGAAGGTCAGAGATCTTGAGGATAGCTTCACAATCACTAAAACCGCCTTAGAAACCAACATTAGCTAAGAAGGTGTGTTGTCAGGACATAGGATAGATATTACAAAAGTGCAGAGGTTGAAAACCTGAAATAAAAGCAAAACATTGGAAATACTTATTAAGCCATAGGACAGAGGATGGGTTAATAATGACCTTGAATCAAAGATGGAAAAGAAATGTGATATGAAAGCTACTTTAAGATGCAAAGAAAGGGAGTAGAGGAGGAAAGCACACAAGAGAAGCATGAGAAGGAGAGATTAAATGGCATAGATAATGATGCGAGATTAAAGGGGATAGTAATATGTTAAAGAAATAAAAGCTGCAACCATAGAAAGGCAACTGGGAACAGTGGGATCAGAATGTAAAATTGTTGTACTTAACTATTGAGTCATTAAGGCTGTAAAGTGTATGGTCAGAAGATAAGATATCTTTGTTGGTCACATGTACATCAAAACACACAGTGAAATGCATATTTTGTGTCGTTTTCTGGGGAGCAGCCCACAAGATTTGCCACGCTTCCAGCGCCAACATAGCACGCCCACAACTTCCTAACCTGTACGTCTTTGGAATGTGGGAGGAAACCGGAGCACCCGGTGGAAACCCATGCAGACATGGGGAGAACGTATAAACTCCTTACAGGCAGCGGCCAGAATTGAACCTGGGTCGCTGGTGCTGTAAAGCGTTACGCTAACTGTTACACTACCATGCCTCAAGTTCACAATGAGTATTAGTGGAATAGAGTAAGAGGTCAAAAATAGAGACACCATGGGGATTCAGGGAGCCCTACAGTAAAGAAACATGCCCTTTGGTCCACAGAGTCCACACTGATTATCAACCACTCTTTTACACTAATCCCATATTAATCCCATTTTTAAAAATTCTCCCCACATTCTCATGAACTCCTCCCAGGTTCTGCCACTCGCCTACACATTAGGGGCAATTTACAGGAACCAATTAACCTACCAACCCGCACGCCTTTGGGATGGGAGAGGAAACCAGAGGACCTGAAGGAAACCTATGCAGTCACAGGGAAAACATTGCAAGCTCCACACAGACAGCATCCAGTATCATAATTGAGCCCAGGTCTCTGATGCTGTGAGGTAATGGATTTACTAGCTCTGCCACTGTGCCTCCCAACGACGTGGAAGTAGGACAATAGGTCAGGGTCATGCTTGCAGACTGAACTGAGCTGTTTTGCAAGCTGTGTGTTTTATCTCCCCAATGCTGAGGAAACAGCATTGTGAGCAGTGAATGCAGCATCCTAAACTGAAAGAACTTTTAGTGCTTCACCTTGAAAGAGTGCATGTGCCATGGCTTTATAAAGGGATGACAAAGGACTTGCTTTGGATCTTCTGCACTTTCTCAGGCTGGTGTGACAGGAGGCAATGGGGATATTGGTGACACTTGGAAAACAAGAGAAATGCAAAGGGAATGCTTCTTATGGAATACGGAAAATGGACAGAGAAAAGGATATGTTTGGTTGTAATGTAAAACTGGAGATGACGGAGGATGATATGTTGAAATATGTAGGTTGGTGGGGTGTAAGGTGAGGACAAGAGGACAATCCCATTGTGATTCTGGTGTGAAAAGAAGGGATGAGGACAGAAGGGCATGGATATGCGATAATCAAGCATCGGAGGGAACGCATACAATCTTGTGTAATTCTCAGCAGCTGAGTTATATTCCAGTTTGAAATTCAATATAATATCAAGAAAATATTGGGGTTGACAACTGCGGTTTAGAGAATTGATATAGATGCAAGGTCACAGATTACAAATATACTGAGCTCAGACTGGGGTGCAGACCAAGTTGTTGTGGGTTCAGCCAGTCAAATCTGAGTACACTTTTTGAAAGGATAGATGATATGAGGAGTGCCATGTGCAGACTGTAGATTTGTTTGTAGAGGTGTATGGGCTAAATGGCTTCACACTTCAATAGAATTGCTCATCAGGGATTGGAACTGGTTCACTCCATTTGCCCCAGTACCGGTTGGTTAAGGAAAAAGAAGAATATGCCAGGATTCTGACTTCTGTCTGTTGCAGTGCGACTCTGTCTTGAAAGTATATGGTACTTGAAGAATACATACTAGGCAGGCTGGAATGCCCTTCATGGTAGAATAGTCAGACAAAACTCATGGAATTTGACTTGGTGGACTCATGCAAATGAGATCTTTTTCTTCTGCTTTTTGTGTCTATTCACCAAAGTTATGGATCTTTCAGTTGACGGATGGTGAATCATAGCCCACTTTTCTGCTTTATCAAATATTATCCTGCAGGCTTGTAGACATGAAAGCCAGCCAGTGTGGCAGTTTCTTCCAAGATGCAGCTCCTCTGAACATACAGCATCGTCTCAGTACAACATTGAAGTGCCAGTTTAAATCGTAAACTCAGGTCAGCAGCAGGAGGTAAATCCACAACAACAGCTTCTACTTACATTCATATACCATATATAACATAGTAAAATGACACAAGGCAATCCAACGGACTGTTATCCAATAGGCTATGACACCCAGTACATGTGGCCAAAGAGGTGTGTTCAAAGGAGTGTCATAAGAGAAGCGCAGACATTAAGAGCGGGAATTCCAGTGCTTAGAGGAGGCAGTGAAGATACAGCTGCTAACATTAAATTATGAACTAAATTGAAAACGTGCAAGAGCTTAGAATTGGAGGGGGGGGGGGTGGGGGGGGGGAGGGGTGTGTGTGGGGGGCCAAGTACAGAAATCTCAGAAAATTGTAGATCTGAACGAGATTACCAAGGCAGGGAGTGGGTGAGACCATGTAGGGATTTGAAAACAAGGATGAGAACTTTATTCTTTTCTCATATTTGCCTTTTGTCTGACATAATTGTTTTGCAATCTATCTTTTTAACAAAAGCATCTGAATGGGGAGGTTCTTTGTTAAAACGGAGACTATTTGCAGAGTCACCAAGTAATTTATAATAAACATAACTGCCAACAGTAGTGGAAAAAAAAGCAATTCATTCCCAAGGACAAAGGATAATTTTGTACACAATTGAAAAGCTGATAGATTTGAAATTCTCACAGACTGACAAAGGACAGGTCTTACTGCAACTTAAGGGTACGAGAGTGGCGGAAACTCCCTCTGTTTCCCAGCATTCTGTCTCTCTCCTCAGAGGAAGTGTATGATTGTTCTCACGTTCACTGTCAATTCCAGACACTGCCCTTTCACAGGCCAACCTGGTGAATACAAGGCAGGATCTGGAATTGTTCACAAAAGTGACCACACCATTGAGAGTGAGATACAATGTAAAAAGAATCATTAACCCTTGGTTAACTTTGAAAAGCATTTGGAATTTATAGAGTATGGCATTCAAAGAGTGAATGGATAAATCCTGGAAAGAGAAAAAAAATAGGGCTCAGGGAAAGACCAGGGGATTAATTAGATAGTGCTACTGAATAAGGAAGTTATGTAGGGACTTTCGAAACATGGGACATTCCAAATATTGATTCACATAATATAAATACTAATGATAGCCAACTAGTACATAGCAAACTCCACAGGGAGCAAAATGATAATGGCTGCATACCGTTCTTTTACTGATGTTGATTGAGGGATAAATATTAGGCAGATAAACTGGGGTAGCTCCTTGCTGTTCTCCAAAATTGTGCCATAGAATCTTTCATGCACTTGAGAGGGCTCAACTTAATGTCTCATCTGAAAGATGCCCCTTCTGAGGGTGCAGCAGATCCTTCCAGCCTTCACTGAAGTCTCAGCCTAGATTTTTGAGCTCAAGTCTCCCAAGAAGAGTATGAGCCCACAAACCTTTGGACAGAGTGCTGCACCATGATGGACTGAATGGCCTCTTTGCTTGCTGTCATTCTGTTGCTGTAAAGTGAGCATCCAATCTGTGCAATCAGCCACATGCCTCTCCAGCAACAGCTTGGGAGGCCTCTGTCAAATTGTTCTCTACGGGTGAAGTTTGGGAACTAATTATTGGTCCCTAATTATCTAGGATCACACAGGAATGCAAATATTGCTGCTGTTTGTCACCTAACATGGGAGAATCAGCAGGGGGGAAATGAGAACATTTGGAAGTGGTGACCTGAATGCAGCAGCTGGAGAAAGATGTTCATTAATTTTTGTTTAGAAATGGCATAAAAAATTGTGTTTTCCTCAAACATTTTTCATTTCATTCTCTTGTGATGATTCCTGGAAGTTTGTTCTCGGTAGTGCTTTGTCAAGAAAAAGTCTAAAAACTGGTTTAAACTTCCTAGAAACATTATCACATATGCTGCACTGTAACAGCCTAGAGTAGGATTAATTAGTGAGCTCAGTGTGGTTGTAATACATCTTCAGTTTGTGGGAGGATCTCAGTTACACTCCTACTGCTTCTGAATTGGTTTGTTACATAGCCAGAATAAATAAGAGGACTCAATCCCTGCAGAGCAAGCAGAGGCACTGTGTGAAAATAAAGGCTTTTCCACCATGAGTGAGTTTTACAGCTCTCTTTTTTTTTGCTGGGATCAATAGAGGCGTGGTGAATGGGAGGAGGGGAATGAGGAGACATGCCTGGATAGCACACAGAGCTTCCATAGGGCTCTCAGCTTCTGGCAGTGACATCCCCTCCCCTGGGGTGGGAAGGAAACAGGGCTTTCCAGCTGCAGAAATCTAGTTCTTGCAATTAGGAAGTGTCCAGAAGCATTCATTCTGCCATGGACCATTTCCAGACTGGGCACAGCTTAAAGCTGCAGATGCTTTAGGGGATGTATTCGTTGCATCATGTACTTCGGTAATATTGACGTAATTTTGTGTTGCAGTTAATTTGCACAATGTGACTGCCCATTGATCTTTTGTCATTTCCTAGTTTACATTAAGAGGAAAGCTTCTTGATGCAATAAAATTCCTCCATATTTGCTTGGAATTACTTGAATTTAATCGGTGTATTTCAAGGCCTTGAGACTTCAATTTGGGCACCACAAGCTCTAAGAGACAGCATATTGATAATTACCAGATGTCCTCCTCTGAAGATATTGTTTGAAGATGCTGTTTGAAAAAGAGAGACTGGCCATGTGATCTTTCACCTGAGAAGGTATATAAATCTGGTTTAGAACCTCATCTGAAAGGCAGTGTTCCCTTACTATTGCATGGGAGTGTCACCTAGATTTTATACACGTGTCAAGAGTGGAACCTTAAACCACAACCTTCTAGCTTGGAAGATAAAATACTTAAGAGTGTCATTTCAGATTCTGACAGTGTCATTTGTTTTAGCTCAGTTTATTAGTCTCTTGTGCACTGTTTAGGCAATGTGTGGTTAATTTTCCTTGTGATGATGCAAGACAGAAAACCTTGTGTTAGTGACGGAATTAGAGATCTGTGAGTACATATTCCCATCAGACATCTTAAACGTGAACCTTGCCAATCACTGGAATATTTTCTGTGGGAAAATACATCTTTGCTACAAGGGTCAGCCTGGAAGCTGAACGCTGCTCGGAACTGGACTGGATTAATGCAGATCAAAGTAGAAATCATAGCTTGGCCTCTTCAAGCAGCATTGAAGAAAAACAAGAAAAAAAGAAACTGCTTGCTCTTTAGGAACATAAGAAATAGAAGCCCTTCATGCTGCTCTGGTGTTCAAAAAGATCATAGCTGATCATTTAGCCTCAGCACCACTTTCTTGCATCAACCCCATATCTAAAAATTATTAATCTCTGTGAAAGAGGTTCTACAGCCCTCTTGGATAGTGAATTCCAAAGATTTACTACCCTCCAGATGAAGAATTTTTTCTCATCTCAGTTCTGAGCAGCTGACCCCTTAAACTGAGACAGGATCACTGATTCTAACCATCCCTCCCAGTAGACATGTCAACTCTACCTCTGCCCTGACAAGCCCCTTAAGAACTCTCATTCTTAAAAACTCAAGAGAGTACAAACCTAATCTATTTAATCTCTCCTCATATGACAAACCCATCATCCCAGGAATCATTCTGGTGAACCCTCACTGCACTCTTTATCACAGATATATCCATCCTTAGATAGGGAGACCAGATGTTTACATAACATTACAGATGTGGGTGCACTGGGGTTCTATATAAACAGAGCAAAGAATTTCATAGGACTTTTCATGTCTTCATAATGTTCCAAAGTGCTTTGCAGCCAATGAAACATTCTTGAAATGTAATACCCCTGATTCTGCTCTCATTGCCGAAGGTGTTGAATCTTATTGAACTATGGTTCAATTGGTATTCACCTTGCCCAAGCAACCAATCATGCTTGGACTCTGACTGCATGTGAACCTGATTTGAAGTTGAGTGGGTTGAGGTTAGTGTCAGGCTGATTCCAATATCAATATCAAGGAAGCTCTTGTCAATGAAAGCACCTTCAAGTGAGGGGTCATTCCAGTTGAGGGAGCAAATGGATGATATAGTTTTTGCAAATTTTAGAGGTCTGTAACATCTCAACCCTCTTTGATGCAGGGAAGGTGGCTGGTAGGTAGTTCTAGGAAATAAATGAGGAATTCTGCTTGCTGGTTGGTAAGGAGCATTGTAAGGAGAAATAGCTGAGGCAACGAGTGATTTGCATGGCCAACAGTGCAGAATCTTGTGGTAGATTATGATCAAACAGGCAAAGTTACAAAGCTAGTCACATTCCAAGAATGCTTTGTATTCATTACATCTGTCTCCAACAATCAAAGCCCATACTGAGAATTGTTTTGAATTTACAAGGAGAAACAATTCATTCAGCCAAACGAGTGCATTCTGGATTTTATTTTGTGTCTTTTCCCACCTTTTCTCCCTGTAAGTATCAGCATAACTTCTTTCCATTTGCCTCCGGTCTATCCAGCCTCCCTTTAAATATACACTGCTGTTCATCTCAACCACTCCCAATGGTAGTGAATTATGAGTTCCTTATTCTCATTAGTCTTTGAAAGTTTCTTCTGAAATTTTTAATGAATATTTTAAAACAACAATTTATTGATGCCTTTTTGTTTTGTTTTTTCCCCAGAAATGGAAGCATCCTTTGTATTTGCTCCCAAAATATGTGATGATTTTAGAGCTGTCTATTAATTTATGCATTGATTTTCTATTTTCAAGGGAAAAGAGGGATTCCTAGAATTGTAGATTAATTACAGCAAACAAGGCTATTTGGCCCATCAAGTCTGTTGTATAACCTTGGATTACTAATACCATTCCTCTAAATTCTTTTTGCACCTTCTCAGAGTGCCATTAAATCGAACATCTGCACATGTTTGTCAGGTGTGGTTCGGTGGATAGCACTTTCAACGCTGAGCTAGAGATGATAGAGGTGTTGGCTTTAAGTTCCTCTCCTGAGACCTAAGCTCACAATCCAGATAGATATGCCAATGCAGCACTGCAGGAGTGGCAGAGGTGCTGTCTTTTGGATGAGAATTTGAACTGAAGCCCTGTCTGTCCTCTCATGGTGTGCAAGATCCCATGGCACAATTTTGATGAGCAGGGGAGTTCTCCATCATGTCTACATCAATAATTACTGTATCCCTCAACTACCATCTCGAAAACAGATCACCTGCTACTGTTTGTAGGAACATACTGAGCAATTCTCTGCCTCATTTAACCATAAAATCCAGAGACTGTGAAAGACATTGTGTATATCCAAATCTTTCTCTCTGTGTTAAAGTGCTTCCATTGCCAACTGTAAACATTCATGCTGCCCTCTGGAAGTCTCCCTTTACTCACACTCTTACATGGAAGCATCCCAATAAGGACACATGAACTGAATTTCTTGATTGTTGCAGCACTCATCAGGTTGTATGCTAATACCTGGGTTCAGCCAAGGTTTTTTGTTCATCTCTTGCAGGCAACATGATTGTCGCTGGCGGGTCCTATCGTTTGTAGTCCTTGAAATTGCAGTGAGGCAGTTATTGAACCAATACCAACGATGTGCTGAAGGTACTCTCACAGTGCTGGTAGGTAGGGAACTCTGGGACTTATATCTAACAAGCATTGAAGGAACAGCAATATATTTCCAAGTATGGATATTGTGTGATTTGTAAGGGAACTTGGTGGTGGTGGTGTTTCCCTGCACCTTATCCCTCATGGTGGAAGTTACGGGTCTGAGATTGTCATGATAGCCTTGGTGAGGAGCTGCAGTACATTTTGTTGATAGTACAAAGACCAGGTGGCTGCCTTTGACTTGGAGGGAGAAAACTGATGGGTGAGGTTAGGATTATGGTACTGAGGTACTAGAACAGATCTAAATTTCCCTTTAGTAAGTGATAGAGAATTTATTTTGTGTGAAAATAGGACTATGTATAAGGGCTGTCTGGTGATAGTGCTTCAGTATTGTATTGGATAAATTGAGAACAAGGTCACCACCTCCTGTGGGTCTAGTCTGGTAGCTATTCCTTAAGGATAAAGCTGGCTTAATCAGTGGCGCTGTTGGTCTCCCCACATCTGGATGTTTGTTTAAATGTGTTTTTCAATGTGGAGGGGCATTGATTCATCAGCTGAGGAATGGTGATATAGGTAATCAGCAGGAGGTTTCCTTGGCCTATTTGATCAGAAATTATGGGACTTCATATTAAAGTTCAGGCCTCTCCCTGTGGCACAGTATTGTAGTGGTTAGCGTAAAACTATTACAGTCCCAGTGACCTGGGTTCAATTCCAGCCACTGTCTGTAAGCAATTTGTACATTCTCCCTGTGTCTGCGTAGGTTTCCTCCGGGTGCTCCGGTTCCCTCCCACATTCCAATTACATGCAAGTTAGGAAGTTGTGAGCATGCTATGTTGGCGCCGGAAGTGTGGTGACACTTGCGGGCTGCCCCCAGAACACTCTACGCAAAAGATGTATTTCGCTGTCTGTTTCAATGTACATGTGACTAATAAAGAAATCTTATCTTACATCACTGAGTTTAGCAGTGGGACAGGGAAAACCTGGGGAAACTGAGACAGTGTCTAGGATACTCATTGAAGATGTATTTTAGTGAGTAGGACTGTATCGGACTATTGCTTGACTAATCTGTGGGGCAGCTCTCCAAATTTAGACATGTCCCCGGATGTTTGTGAAAAGGACTTCTGTAGGATTGACTGGGCAGGACATATCTGAATCTCAAATCGGAGACACAAGAGATTCTGCAAATGCTGGAGTCTGGAGCAACACATACGAAATGCTGGAGGAACTCAGCAGGTCAGGCAGTATGTAGAGAGAGAAATAAATAGTCGATGTTTCGGGTTGAGACCCTTCATCAGTACTGTAAAGGAAGAGGGCAGAAGCCAGAATAATCTGAAGGGTCTCAACCCAAAATGTTGACTGTTATTTCTTGCCATAGAATCTGCCTGACCTGCTGAGTTCCTGCAGCATTTTGTGTGTGTTGCTTAAATCCATAATTACTTATTTTGCTGAATTCAACTTCTCCAGCTGCCTTGTTGTGATCTGAATTCATCTCACTAGAATTCTAGCCCATCTGCATTAACCCCAGTAATTTAACCATCAGGCTACTATTCTCTGCACAGCACGGCAAAGTTTTGTTTAATATATCTCGAGAATAAGAAAAGAATAACCTCCCAGTTTCCTGAACAGGTGTCATTAAACCATGGGTGCACAGAATAACATCATCTTATCTGCAAACCATAAGTCAGGAGTGTGAAGGAACACTTCCCACTTGCCTGAATGAGTGCAGCTGCAACAACAGGAGTTTGAGACCATCTTTGACAAAGTAATTGATTTGATTAACACCTTAACCACTTGTCTAAACATGCACGCCTTCCACCACTGATGCAATGTAATGCTGTCCACAAAGACCCAGAGATTTAATGGCACCAAGTGCATGGGAACATCATCACCTCCACGTCCCACTTTACCTTGATATATAGGCTATTTCATCATTTTCTAAATTCTGGAATTCCCTACTTTTATAGTGCTGTGGAAGTTACTTTACAATCCAGACTGAAAGAGAATGAATACAAAATTATTTTGAGCATTGTGATATCATAATTACTTAAACTAAGCCTTCAAACTACTATATGGGTTAGTCATTTATTTTGAAGTTAGTTGAAGATTATAGCTTAAAATTAATTGTAAGTCAATACAGTAATTATGCATTGGTATTTATACATAGTGGGTGCTGAATGGTTGGTATAGACCCACTAGGCTGAATGGCCTATTTCTCTGCCATGTGACTCTATGACATGGAATTAACCAGAACCAGGTCCATGCCTTGGCTACAATACAGTTGCAACAGAAAGAGACAAACATGTGCTATGAATAAGAAACAGGCCAGATTGAGAAGTGCTTAATTCAATTGTAAACTACATCAGGCACATGCAAATGTGGGTGAACAAATGCTGCCAGGAGGCATGTCCTCTGTGTCTGTGAGTACAATGAGTGGTGGGTATTCCTTGCACTTTTAAGTTTTAGTGTTGCTTAAGTTAAAGGTGCCCCAATTTCAGCAGGGTTGAGGGTTGTGGACTCTCGTGATCCTAATATTAATCATAATGCTGCAGGAAGCTAGTGTCTGTGTCTGCCTGTGTGGGTCTGTCTGCTGAGGTAGGGGAAGGCAGGAGCAGACATGTCTACGAAGCCCTCCCACAGTCAAGCAGCCTTCCGACACTCACTGTCTCGGCTGCCCTGTGATGGGAGGGCAGCCAGAACCAGAGAACTGCGTGTGAGTCACAGCCTTAAAAAGAGGAAGCTTTTTAGAAACCAGAGGAAATTGTGGGAGTTTTTGTACTGAGACCCATGTATATTGGATCAATTACTGGGTCTGCACAGCAGGTACAACACAGATGGAAACGGGCTTTGAACTGTCTTCCTAAATTCTATAAATAAAGTCGGCCACATAATGATAATCAGGGCATGTTTTGAACTCAGGAGCCTGGATTACAAACAGAACATCCTTGTCCTGGCTGTTTTATTTTCAGACATCACCTGCTATGCCAGCGTCTCCCTTGTTTACATTACTCCTTGACCCATAAGATGCCAACTGGGCACAGCTGCTGCTTAGTGAGTTTGGAGGCTGTGTGTGCACAGACCCTCTCCACAAAATCCAGTCTCACGCTCCACTACAACACTGAGGGAGTGCTGTACCTTCAGAAGTGCCACCATTCCATCCCTGCCATATCACGTGGAGGTAAAAGATCCCATTGTATTATTTTGAAGCTGAACAGGCAATTTATCCCTCGTGTTTTGTTCAAATTTAATCCTGCATTTGATATAATTAGAAACAGATTATCTGCTCTTTATCACATTGCTGGATTAAGGACCTTGCTGCTGCACAATGGTCACTGCATTTCCCACATTAATGTAATCATCTCATGGCAAAAGTGCTTCATAAACTGTAAAACACTTGAACTGGCCAGAAAAGCACTATGGAAAGCAAGTCCTTTGTTGTACTCCATGTGTGAATGATGTTATCATAAATAAAAACAGAAAATGGTGGAAATACTCAGCAGGTCAGGCAGTATGTATAGAAAAACAGTATCACTGTTTCATATTGATGATCTTTCACCAACCAAGGAAAAGTTGGAAATCAAACAAGTACTTTTTCTATTTCTAATGAAAAATCACTGAAAAGTTAACTCTGTTGCTCCTTCCACAGACACTGCTTGACCTGCTGTGTATTTCCAGGATTTACTGTTTTTATTTCACATTTTCAGCAGGTGTAGTTTTTTGCTTTTTGATGGTATCATAGAGCTTGGCTTTGGCCCAAATATTTCTACCCTGTAGCTTTAATGTACTGCTGTCACTTACTGTCATTATGACACCAAATATACTGGATGTCATAAATCAGTTACTAGCAGACAGAAGTCTAACATAAGTTTAAGGAAACACCTAATTAATAAAGGGAAATTAAAATAAACATTTTCCATCAGGGATGCAAGCTAGAACAAGGAAGGACCGTTCAACCTCTTGAACCTTTTTCACCATTCAATTAGATCATAGATAATCTGTGTCTTATCTCCATTTATCTACAATGAATCTAAGGCAATACTTTAACCTAAAAAAGACCCACTAATCTCAGTTCAAAACTTTTCATTTGATCCCCCAACTTCGTAGTAACTTTTTAGGAATAGAGTTCTAGATTTGCACTCCTTTTTGGGTAAAGAAACATATTTCCACTGTCTCTACTGAACTGCTTAGTTGTAATTTTAAGCTTATCCTCCCATAATTTTGGCTCCTCCTCCCAGAGAAAATGGTTTCTCTCTATCTAGCCTATCATCTCTGGTAATCATTTTAATAACCTCAATTCCCCCACATCCTGCTATAGAGGTTAGAGGAAACAATGGTGGAAACAGAATTCATTATAGGTATTCTTGAAAAATGGATAAATATTGAAAAAAATAGGTAGAGGATACAGGAAGGGTCAATACAACTGGACAAAGAGGACTGCTCTTTCAAAAAGCTGGCACAGTTGCCATGGACTATATTATCTGCTTCTATGTTGTAAAAAAATTCTGATTTCACATTAGTGAGTGCAATCATTGAATTTAGTTTCAATGTCCAAGTACCCACAAAAATGTGTCTGCTTCTGTCTAAGGTTAGTTAAGCCATTTATCAAACAGAACCGAGGATTGCACATTTACTGTTGGTTGCTATGAAGTAAGATAAAGGTGCCATGATTTAAATCATTTAACTCATACAACAACATAGAGAAATGTTCCTTGCAATTCAAGATGCTAAGTAAACAGGTTTGAATTTGGAATAAACACAAAATGT
>JAUZTB010000070.1:17656443-17670026 GCA_034780895.1 Rhynchobatus australiae
CCTCTAAACCTGGCCATAATGTAATTATAACCACCTCCAAGTTGTTTGGGACAGCTTCTCAATATGGCAAAGTGATAAGCTAGCAGTAAAGATGCAAACTCTTGGTGATTCCTTTCAGGGAAAAAAATGGCTTCTTTAAAAAGAGGATGATATTCTCAAACAAAAATAATTTTAAAATATAGAAATGTTTTTTTAAAACCTGAAACCACTCTTCAAATTCTCTCACATTTCACAAAATTGCTGAATTTATTTTTGTGTAACATTATGACAAATAATGTTGAAATAATTTGAAAATTAGACAAAATATTTCTTTTACGTGAACTTTACAAAATCTTGTAATACATGCAAATACTTATTTCAGCACTTACTGGACTTGGTGCATCCTTAATCTTCTGTTCTGCTACACTGAGGTTTGCTTTGTATGATTCATTGTCAGGATCCAGCTCCAGAGCCTTTTTATAGTAATTAACTGCCTCACTGTATTTATTTAGACTGGCCAGGGCCAACCTGAAATGAATCAAATCAATAAGGTGCAACCACTGAAGGACATTAGAGAAAAGCAAAATGCTATAATTACCTTTTGGGGAACCTAAGACTTCACACAAAGTTAAAGGGCACTTGAATTTGCCTGGTGCTTCATCAAACTCAAGAACTTCACAGGCAAGGTACAACTCATTGCATAGTATAACTCATTGCATAGTATATCAGTACAAGGTCCAATAGTGATGAATAACCTGTTAACTTGTTTTTGTGTGGTGTTACTCAAAGGAAAACCATTAGCCAGGACTCTGGAAGAGTGTCTACTACTTCGAGATGTACCATGAGATCTTTTGCTTCACCTGAGCAAGTGATTCAGTCTAAGTCTAAGGCACAAATGATGATGAATTTCGGATGATGTACCACCTTTTCAGTACCACTGTGAGATTCTAGTCTGGAGTAAGGCTTAAAATCGAATGCAAGGTCTTGAACAAAATTCATCGCTTCACTGAGCAGAGTATGATACTGTATGAGCCAGGATGACGTTTGTGCCTTAAGAAAATTTTTTTTGCAGTCTGAAAAAAATTGGAAGCAAACAGAATATTTAAGTATGCTGCAGGCTTTTTATGTACTTCCAACCTTCACAGGCTCCCAACTGAGATCAATTGATTATGATGATTACTGCAGCTCTGGTGAGAACAAGCACTGAAGTGGAAATATTCTAAATTAAAACACTTTCCAGTTTAGTGTATTGCATTCAGTGAATGTGATGAGGTCTTCTCTACATTGAAGAAGCCAAATGTAAACTGACTAACTGCTTTGCAGAACACTTCTGCTCAGTCCACAAGAGTGACTCTGATCTTCCAGCCTCTTGTCATTTGAACACTATCCCATTCCCACTCTCTTCTCAGAGTCTTCAGCCTCTAACATTGCTCCACTGATACCCAATGTAAGCTTGAGGAAAAGCACTTCATTCTTCATTTGGGCATGCTATAGGCCTTAGCAATTGATATTGAATATAACAATTTCAGGTGATTTTGTTCATCCTCTCCACACATTGTACGTTTCCCCTTCAATTTGATCTTCTTTTCGTCTTCATGTGCAATTACTTCCATGACAACTTTGATCTTCACCCTATTAGAATCTCTATCCTCCCCCACTCTGAAACTTCAAACACACTTGTCTTTTTACTTTCCCAATCTTGACGAAGGAACAAAAAACATCAAGTCTATTTCTTTCCATACTGATATTGCTTGATCTAAATGAGCGCTTCCAGATTTACAATTTATTTTTCTAAAGAGAAACTTTCCTAGCTTGGCAATATCACTACCCTAAACAAAATCTTTATCTGAATAGGTACCTCCATAGGATGCCTGAGAGCAAATGCCAGCAGTCATTGGGATTAAAACCAAGATTTTCATGCCCAATAAATATCATCCTGCTGTAAGTGCCTTGTTTATTTGATTGCAGGGCTCACACATAGAAAAGCTGCTTAAAATCCCTGCATTGTTACTTCCTCCATGACTTTGGTGCTCTATCCTTAAATAGCTACATGACACAAAAGTAGGATTTTGAATGTTGGAGCTATCTGGGAGGAACATTAAGGTATGTGAAAGAAATAAAAAATGTACATTTTTTTTGCTTATATGAAGAAATAGAGGAGACATCTTCAGCATAAAACCTCCCCATGATGCTCATTAACCCAATCGATTCAAACCTTACTTGAAGAGCTGGTGATTAAGAACATGATTAATTAATGGGGAGTTGGAAGGGGGGGGGGGCAGGAATTAATACCATGATTTTGAGTCCAGACAGATTAAAGCATTGCTATCAAAAGGAAATAAAAATAGATGCGGTGAGAGGAAAACAGATGTAAACAAGTTCAGAATCAGAGACAAGGAAGAATTTGACTTTTGGGTGCATGGCTAAGGGGAGGTTCCAGTAAAAGAGAGGGCACAATCACTAAGCAATTTAAATAAATACAAAATTTTCAATCTGAGATGCTGAGTAAATGAGAACAGATGTGAATGGATATGTGTCCCAAGATTTTTTGATGAGCTGACATGTAGTGAAAGATAGGAGGCAGGCCAAAGCAGGCAGCAAGTCTGGGGAAAGGAACGGAAAAGCAAAATCCCACAGGTGCTCGAGACCTAAAATACAAAAGACATTTTAATCAGAACTGGTTTCCTACTTTGGTTCATTAACCTGAAAAGTTAATTCTGTCTCCCCAGACATGCTACCTAATTTAGTGATAATCTTGAGAAGTTGTTTCATCAGAATAGTCTCGTCTACAGCTGTCAAAGACGCAAGTGATTTCCATTTTGGACAGGCTGAAGGAAGGCTACACTATGGTGGTGTCGGTCAGCTGCCCGAGAGATGACACTGAGAAATACACTACCTGCTTCAACCCAATGGAGGGAGTTGGAAGGATTGAGGATGATGGCTTTAACCTTGCCAGTATTTAGATGGAAGAAATTATTAACTCATGACTAGATATCAGTTCTTTTTATTTTTATTCATTCACAGTAAATGGATAATAAATTAGCAGATGGATTTTTATAACAGATCACTGACATTAGCTTCTTAAGATTTATTTAAAATAATACCCCAATCCATAGTGGGATTCAAGCTCATCTCTCTGGATTAATGATTCAGGCCTATGAATATTGGTCTAGGTACAAGCATTCCATTACCATATGCCTTACCACAAAGAGAATGCAAGAATTAAGGCTGTTTGAGTTGAGTACTAGTGTAGATCTGTAGAAGTCTCCCATCAGATGGCCCAATCAGTTGCATCAATAACTGGCTTACAAAAGGCTGAAGCAGTAAAATAACAAAGTCATTGGTCATCCTAATTTCTGATTGTGATAATTGGTCAGAGATGCTGGATCATTTACAAGGGTTGGCGGTAAAACGAACATGCATCAATTTTTTCAGTGCCCATCTTTCTATTCCTTAATCTGTTTTTTTTCCTGGTTATGTTTAAATCCTTACAGATAAATATTGTATAGAACATAATTTGGATTTAGATAGTGCTGTACTGTTTCACAGGAGAGGGAAAAAATGCTGAACAGTAAACAACATTCACCAGAACAAAAAAAAATCTGACCACCTGTGTCCAGAAAAGTGCGACTGCTATTTACTGCTGCTGATTAACTGCTACTATCCCCACGGAAAACTTCTGTGCAGTAATACACACATACAAATGACCAATTACAATATAAAATCCTTGACAAAGTTTTGTGACTAAAATCATGGGAAAGAATTAGTGTAAAATATAATTCTCAAACATTAGCACTGATTAAATCTGTGCATTACTTCAATAGCTAAAGGTACAAATCACTTTCTACACACAACCTTCAACATCTCAAATGGTTAATGCAGCATTTAACAAATACACAAACCAGCTTTGATATCTGTTAAGTGGCATTTTTTCCAATATCAATTAGCAAGGCAGCTGAGTCACAAATTTCCCCACAGCATGTTGTATTAGTCATGTAGGATTCCTGTTAATTTTCTTGCCAGTTAACTGGAAAGATACCTTGAAAGGATGAGCTCAAGTATGCCCATGATGCTCTCCCATACTTGAATGATCAACTAATATTCAATATTTAGATTGAACAATGAAATTCCACTTGAGAAAATATGCGCCCACAATTACCCTTTGTAAAAACATTGAGCTAACAACTTCAAGCAGCAGAGGAAAGAAGTGTATTAAAATAAGAATAAAAATTGTAGTCACCCCATTCTGCCATAGGCTTTGCTGTAGCATGGGTCAAATGCTATTGCCTTTTCACAGTCTTGTACTGCTCCACTGTAATTTCCTAGCTTACTGTATGCTGCTGCCCTGGAAAAGAACAGAAAATGGATGCAGGTGAAAAGCAGATAATATTCCAGCAGTCAACGTAGAATAATGTATTGGATTTAGCTGCAATAAAACAAATCAGAGACATCAGCACCATCTTATACTTAGGCTGTAAATTAAAGCTATAGAATTTCAGTCATAGCCCAATAATTATTCAACATTAATATAGAGCAGTGTAGCACAGAAACAGGCCCTGCGACCCATAATGTTGTGCTGAACTAATTAACCTAATGATGCCTGATTAAATTAATCCCTTCTGCCTGCACATGGTCCACATTCCTCCAGAAGAAGCCTTGGCCACTCTTAAAAGATAACGAGCCATTGAGATTTAAAGATTCAGTCCTCTAAAGGTAGAATTAATTTCTTGGCTTTTCAGTACTACCATGATTACAGATGCTGGAATAGAATGCAAGAAAGGGAACTTAAAATTTGTTGTGCCTTTCACGATGTCTGGATATCCAAATTATATTACAGCCGATAATGTACTTTCTGAAGTGTACTAGCTCTTAAATGTAGAAAATTCAACAACTCAAACTGAAGGGTCTCAAACCAACATATTCTAATTGCCATTAATTTGCTTTAGTGCTATTGGTTGAGTAATAAATATTAACCAGGGCACAGTAGAACTTACCATCCCTTCAAAATAATGCCAAATTGACTTCCACCAAGACAATGCAGTGGCAGAGCTCTGATCAGGTAATAAAAGACAATTTGAACATATAAGGTGTAGAATGTGACTGCTCAGCAGGTAGTCAACAAGTAGCACCAGAAAGCCAAATGTCAAGAATAAAAGTTGCCTGATAAAAATGGTAAATACATCTCTCACATCGAAATCATCTTGCTGCTAAAGATCACAGCTCATATAAGAGACTTTTTATATACTGCATCCAAAAATATGACACAGATCAATCTGCAACACAAAGTAAACAAAACTGGTTTCCATCATACCTGTTGCAAAAGTAAACTGCATTGTTAGGATTCAATTCAATAGCTTTTGTGTAGTAATCCACAGCACTCTGATAATTTTCTATTTTCATCTGTTCATTTCCTGAATGAAAAGGAAATAAGAATTAGCTACATGCAAAAGAAACTTTCTCTCCCTAATGGATACTTATAAACAATTGTAGATTCTAAGATCTCTGATATAGACTATGTTCAGCTTTGCTTTATCATACAATTCCCAACTTTCAGTAAATCAATTATTGGAATACTTTGTATTATAGAGAATAGGACCAAAATCAATTTGGGGATTATGGCTGCATGAAGATTAAAGGGTGAAAACTGAGATTAAGATAGTTAAGAAGTAAATACCAATCATGGATCACTGTCAAATTCAGGGTAGCATGTTGCCTGCATCTGGAGAAAATACACCTGCGCAATTGGTTCAACAATTAGGCTCGTAAAGGGTTTAGTACTGTCGCACCAGAGTTCTGGTCAGACTGTGGTTTAACCAGAAGCAGAAACCTCATTATAGAATCATTTGGTGCATGTTGGTGTTGTCTACTTGGGCTGTCCAATTTGTCCCATTGCCAGTCTTTCCCCATAAATTTATAATTTCCTATTTAATTTGTACATCAAAATATCTGCTGCAAAAATACCCGTTAACCGAAGAAGAAAAAAATCAATAATTTATGTATTGTTAAGGCACTGAACTATTAACAGCTGTTAAATAGAAAGTGAAAATTTTAGCCTGCTAATTAAGGATATTTACTCACAGACACTAAAAGGTGGCATCCTACTTCAGTGACAATTTTTGCAAAAATTCTTGGCAAAAAGCCATTGTTTAATCCAGTAAATAAATTAGCAATGAGATGATGTAACATATAGCTAATAATTATTTTTACCTTCAGTTTTCAATAGTTCAGCTTTTGAGAGATCTTCAACAGTTGGAGAGGGGAGCACAGAGTCCACAACCACATTAGGTATTTCCTGTAGGCAAATATTTTAAAATTTTACTGGAAAAACTGCAACTTGGTTTTACCTTCAATACGAAAGATGAAGAATTTTTTTTTGCAAGGGTTATGAGACAAGAGAGATCTTATAAATAAAAGAAAAACAGATATATAGCAAATTTTCAACAGACCATAATGTAACTTAGACTTGAAATCTGGAGGAAATCCAAGATTCATTCAAATGCACTAACACTTAACATGAAACAATTAAACTGAGATGCGTCCTAGGAAATAAGGGGAGAATATGGGCTTTATTTGGTCTCAAGCAACCTACATTTCACTGATGTGTTTTTCCTCATGCATTATGTCTGTTAACGGTCATTTGACAAAATGAAAAAAAGTACAACAAAGAAGAAAGATGAATGAAACAAGGAGAAACTTATGCCAGGGTATTTTGGAAGAGAGAGATGTGCAAATATATATAAGTCAGATCTTTTTTAAATTGCTACATTGGTTTATGACCAAAATAATGTTTCTGTAGAGCTAATTACATCATGATCATTCACTGACAAATATTTTTAAGATGTAAGTACTAAAAAGTTATTTATTCTAGAATAGGTCACAATCACCAAACAAGCAAGTTGAGTTGAACAGCAATATTTTCGATTGTACACACATTTCACTTTACACCCCTTTCTCTCCTGTTCTGGTTCCAATTGTTGAAAACCAAGCATTCCTGCGTACAACAAAAATTCATGGTGCCCAATGCATTAAGTAATTTTAGTTTATACTATTTTCCTAATGGACCAACAAACAGTAAAAATTTACCCAACTTATTTTGTTCCTGTTTAGTTCGGGGGCATATTAAGGACCACCAGAAAAAGTTTATCATCAGTCCAGTACATTTACAGTTAGGAAGATGCTGCCTTTTTCAAAATTAACTTTTTAAGAATTATAACAACAGTGCTTGGAAATGGAGGACAGCAAGGTCAGGGAGGGGTATGCTAATATTCTAGGGCACATTGATATCAAGGTGGTGTTGGGTCTCTTGAAGATCATTAAGGTGGATAAGTTCCCAGGGCCTGATGCAATCTATCTCAGGTTACGTGAAAGATACAAGAGAGAAGGTTGCTTGCTGGGGCCTTAACAGATATCTTTGGAACCTCTTTATCCACAGGTGAGGTCCCAGAGGACTGGAGAATGGCCAGTGTAGTTGCTCTGTTTAAGAGGGCAATAGGGACAAGCCAGGAAATTATACACTGGTGCCCCTTACATCAATGGTAGGGAAATTATTGGAGATAATTCTTAGGGATAGGATCTATTTGCATCTGGAAAAGCATAGACTCATTAGGATTTGTCAGCATGCTTTTGTGCAGGGAAAGTTACATCTTACAGACTTGACTGAGTTTTTTTGAGGAAGTGATAAAGATTATCGATGAGGGCATGGCAGTGGATGTTGCATACATGGACTTTACTAAAGCTTTTGACACGATGCCTCTCGGTAGGCTGATCCAGAAGATTAAGGCACATGGGATCCATGGAGACTTGGTCGACAAGGATTCAAAATTGGCTTGGCCATAGAAGACAGAGGGTAGTGGTGGAGGGGTGTTATTCTGACTGGAGATCTGTGACCAGTGATGTTTTGCAAGGATCAGCACTGGGACCTCTATTGTTTGTGATATCTGTATATCATTTGGACAAAAATGTAGGTGGGCTGATCAGTAAATTTGCAGACAACACAAAAATTGCTCACATTGTGGACAGTGAGGAAATATAGCAAAGGATTCACCAGGACATAGACCAGTTGGAATTATGGTCAGAAAAATGGCAGATGGAATCTAACCAGACAAGTGTGAGGTGTTGCACTTTGGGATGTCATATGTAACTGTGGAGTATCCAGTAAATGGCAGGACCCTTAAGAGTATCCATGTACAGACGGGTCTTAGAGTACAAGTCCATAGCTCCCATGAAGTGGCAACTCAAGTAGATGGGGTAGTAATGAAGGCATACAGCATACTTCATCATCAGGGTGTTGAGTATGAAAGTCAGGAAATCATGTTGCAGCTGTATAAAACTTTAGTTAGGTTATATTTGGAGTATTGTGTGCAGTTCTGGTTGCCATATTAGAGGAAGGATGTGGAGGCTTTGGAGAGGGTGCAAAAGGGGTTCACCAGAATGCTACCTGATTTAGATAGTTTCAGTGATAAGGGAAGTTGGACAAACTCAGATTGTTTTCTCCGGAGACCAAGGGCAACCTCACAGATGTATATAAAATTATGAGAGATTATGGATAGGATAGGTAGTCAGTCTTTTTCCCAGGGCGGAAATGTCAGATACTACAGGGCATGGATTTAAAATGGGAGGAGCAGAGTTTAAGGTAGATTTGTGAGACAAGTTTTTTTTAAAAGAAACAGAGAATGGCAGTAGCCTGGATCATGCTGCATGTGGTGAAAGCAGATACAACAGTGATATTTACGAGACATTTAGTCAGGCACATGAACAGGCAGTGGATAGAGGGATATGCAGGCAGAGTAATTAGTGCAGGCAGATGAGTTAGGTTAATATGGCATTATGGTGGCACAGACACTGTGGGCTGAAAGGCCTGTTCCTGAGCTGTACTTTTCTATGTCCTATGAATCCCCAACCACCTGCAACAGGGAGTGGGGAATCAACTCACAGTTCTTGTGTTCAGTTGGTACTTTTAGATAAAGCAGCAAATAGAGCAGAATTAATCTAGAAAGTTGCATAGCAGGCTAAGTCTGAGTAAAGTCATGATATGGATGGATCTATTCAGCAAAAATCTTGAGAACAAACCAATTTCAGAATCAGAATCAAGTGCTACAGAGTTAAATATAAACTTAGCAAAACTGCAGCTAGCAGTTAATTGTAGCTACTTCTTAACAAATTCAACTTTTACCTCATTAATAGCAGCTGTAAAAATCTCTGGGAGTGTTCTAGATACAGCAAGATCCTCGTTATCCACTGAGATGCCAAATGCCGTCTCCAAACACTGAACTGCAACTGTTGTCAAAATCATTGATATATCATTTAAGATATAGTCATACATTAATCTAGCATTTCAGACAGATGAATTATTAACAACCAATAACCATCTTTCAATAAAACATCAGATTTTTCAACTGAGAGATTCAATTTCCATGTACCTGAATGGTTCTTTGCTTTGATTAGGGTTGGTTTGGTATTTAACTATGTTTTAATTTTGCATAGCTTTTTACAAATCATTTTTCCTAAGTATATCGAGTCCAATATGTTTAAAGTCCCATGATATTATTTATGCAATATTATAGGTAATAACTTCCTTCTTCCTCAAAGATATGCTATAAAACTTTCAACAGATATGGCAATTCAGACAACACATATATTGGCTGATATCCTTTGTTCACGCCATGAAGATGCATGTAGGATTCCACGCAGTACCTTCTCTAGCTGAGGCAGTGCATGCAAGCTGCTCTATGATTACACCAACAAATGCTTTACCACGAAGGAGCTCATAATGACATGACTTACCTAGATGTTGGCTCTGTTCAGCTGAGAAAGCAAGAATGTATGACTGGCAAAACCAATATAGAGAACTGTGCAAAGAAAAAAAATCAAACTGCTGGAGGAACTCAGTTGGTCAAGCAGTATCTGTGGAGGCAAAGCAATGTTCAGCATTTCAGGTTGAGATCCTGCATTTGGACCAAGAGTGCAGAAGGAAGATGGCCAATAAAAAGTGAGGAACAGCAGTAGGTGATAGGTGGAACCAGGCTAGGTGGGGGAGTAGGGAGGCTTGAGACAGAAGCTGACAGGTGATAGGTGGGAACAGATAAGGAAATAAAAATTCGGCAGAGGGACCCAGGTGGGGGTGGAGGAAGGTAGAGACAGAGGCTGGAAGGTGATAAATGGAACCCAATAAGGGAGGGACGATGAGCAGATTGAACCTCTGCCTCTACCTTCCCCCTTTCTCCCACCTGGCTCCATCCATCCAATTTTTTTCCTTATCTATTTCCACCTATCATCCATCAGCCTCTGTCTCAAAACTCGCCCTTCCCCACCTGGCTGTATCTGCCCATCATCCCACACTACTCTGGTTCCACCTGCCACTTACCAGCCCCAGTCTCACCTCTCCCTCTCACTTTTATATTGGCCATCTTCCCTCCGCATTTTCTGTCCCAGTGCAGGATCCTGACCATCCCTTTGCCTTTGTAGATGCTGCTTGACCTGTCGAGTTCTTCCAGCAGTTAGGTTTTTGCTCCACATTCCAGCATCTGCACTTAGTATCCACATTGAGCAGACAACGAATGACAGTGTTCCTTACATTGTTACTCATCCAATTTCAAATAAAAATACTTATGGAAAAATTTAGAAAATAGGACGAGGAGTAGGCCATTGGGCTCTTCACAATATGATCATAGCTGATCTATGCTGGCCTCAACTCCTCTTCCATGGCATTTCTCCATGCTCCTCTATTCCTCGATTTATCAAATATTTATCCACCTCCACTTTAAATACTTCTAATAATCGAGCTTACACCACCTCCCAGGGAGAGAATTCCAGAGAATCACCACTCTGTGAGAAGAAATTTCTATGTACCTCAGTTTTAAATGACTAGCCCCTTACCTTGTAGTTATGTCCCCTTGTTTGAGGCTCTCTGACTTGTGAAACATCCCAAGATCCACACTGTTAAACTCCTTTAGGATATTATATGTTTGAATAGTCACCCCTCATTCTTCTAAACTCCAAGGAATACAAGCACAAACTATTTAGTCTCTATTGGTAGGACAACCCTCTCACCCCAGGAATTAGCCTGGTGAATCTGCTTTAACTGCCTCCAATATTGCTATATTTTGTTTTTAGGTAAGGGGACCAAAATTGTACACAGTATTCCAGATGAGGTCTCACCAACACCCTGTACAATTGCAACAGAACCTCCCTATTTTTAAAACTCCAACCCCTTAGCAATGAAGGTCAAATGCATTTTGCCGTCTTAACTGCCTAATGGACCTGCCTGCTAGTTTTTTTGTAATTCATGGACAAGAATATCTACATCCCTCTGTACTTCACTTATTTCAATAATAATCTGCCTTTTGACTTCTCCTACATTTCTCCACATTAAACTCCATTTGGCAATCTTTTGCCAACTCACTCAATCAATATCCCATTGCAGAATCACAGTATCCTTATTGCAACATGCTCTTCCACATGTTTTCATATCAGCATACTTGGAAACATTAACTACCTTTAGCAAGGAACTATATGTAAAGCAAATAATGAATGATTGCAGGCCAAGAACCAATCCCTGCTGTACTCCACTTGTTACCTCCTTCCAGTCATTTATTCCAACTGTTTTCCATTAGACTACCAGTTTTCAGTCCACTCTAACACACTTCCTCCAATTCCATGGGCTTTTAATTTATGCACCAGCCTCCTCATCAAATACCTTTTGGAAATCTAAATATGCTACAGCTACACATTCCCCTCTATTAACTCTCCCTATTACACTGAGTTATAGAGCTCAATGATAATTTTTTTCAGTTTATCACACTCATTGTCCCTTCCCAAAATTGTGTTGCTCCAAATAATCACTTACCCTCTAAGCTTTCCTGAGCATCTGAAGTCAGATCCCCAGACTGAAGCTGATCACGTAAAAACTGAATGATGGAATAGGCGAGGCGTTTATTGTCCGTCATTATGGGGTTCCTATGATAAATTTGTCAGATCGATGCACTTAATAGAAACAAATACTTTAATTAGTAAAATTACTCAAAATTTTCAATAACATTTTAAAATGCTGAACTAACATGCTTTACCTTAGTGTAACATTCAAGATTCAGTCATATTATAGCATCCAGAAGTGTGACCGACATCTATACAAACTGTCAGTCACATTTTCATATGCTTTAATGCGACTAAATGTAATAGTTTTGCTTAAGCGGGATGCTGTTTAATTTTGATCTCTGATTTAATGTTAGTGTTAGTTTTCAAGTGTTAGCCTGTTCAGAAAATTTTGAATGTACAAACCTTGATATGACCCAAGTTCATTACAAGAGTCGGTGTATAATACACACTAAGAATTCATTTCACTCAGTTCATCTTGGGGAATATCCCCCAGACATCACAGAACAGAGGCCCTTCGGCCCATGACATCTGTGCCAAACACAGTGCCAAATTAAACTAAATCTCTTCTGCCTTGTACATGATCCATATTCTTCCATTCCCTACATATTCATGCATCTATCTAAAAGCCTTTTAAATGTCACTATCATATCTACTTCCTCCACTACCCCTGGCAAACCATACCAGGCACCTACCGCTCTCCGTGTAAAAAAAAATTGGCCTGCACATCTCCTTTAAACTTTCCACTTTCACATCACAACCTTTGACTATCAAGAAGCACATTAGGTAAATGATGACTTAAAGCTATGATGTCTCTGCAACTTGAGAGGGAAACTCATCAATGACTGTGCATAGGGTAGGCTTTTCCAGTGTGATGGCAGGGAATATGTGTGGCTTTTTCATCAATTCCATCTTTATCACATCTGTCTGAAAATGGAAAGCTCAAGGCCATTGAACACAGTCATAAAAAAAACATGATTCATTCCAAGGTGAATTATTTCCCTGGAGATGGGATTTCCAACTTCTTTGAATACTTAAATAGGCTATGTGGATACAGAATGATGGGAAAGTTATAAATTGTAACACATACGTGTCAAGTGCCCCAGGATGTTGTAAACTTCTAGAGAAACTTAGCAAATGAAGATCAGGCACCAAACCTATTATTCTCGCTGACACTTCAGATTAAAGAGTAGTACAATCATTAAAAACTATTTCCTGCCATCGAAAAATCCACTTAACTTGGTTACAGACAATGCATCACTTCTATTTTGATGAGTGTATTAAACAAAATATTGCAGATGCTGGAAAATGTTAGAAATATTCAGCAAAACAAACAGCATCCGTGGAGAGAAAAAGTTAATATTTCAGGCTGGGGAAACATTTGTCAACCATTTCTCTCCCCGCTACTTGTGTTTATACAATACAAAGCACTGCTCAACATTTTAGGTCTGTGAATAATTGAATGTTACTGAGATATCAAATAGTCTGCCCAAACTACAGGAAACATACGATAGTACTGGAGACTGTTCAGAGGAGATTCACCAGATGTTGCCTGGGATGGAGCATTTCAATTTATGAGGAGAGACTTGGCCTGTTTTCCCTGAAACGGAGGAGGTTAAGAGGGGACAAGATTGAAGTACAAAGCTATTAAGGGTATAGATAGAATGGAATACAGGAAACTTTTTCTCCACATCAAAGAAGGATAAAACTGGAGGACATAGATTTAGGGTAAG
>JAUZTB010000070.1:18458095-18468810 GCA_034780895.1 Rhynchobatus australiae
TCCACATCCTCATCCAAGTCATTTATAAAAATCACAAAGAGCAGGGGTCCCAGAACAGATCCCTGCGGAACACCACTTGTCACCAACCTCCAGGCAGAATATGCTCCATCTGCAACCACCCTCTGTCTATGGGCAAGCCAATTCTGAACCCACACAGCCAAGTTTCCCTGGATCCCATACCTCCTGACTTTCTGAATCAGCCTTCCATGAGGAACCTTATCAAACACCTTATTAAAATCCATGTTCACCACATCCACTGCTCTACCTTCATCAATGTGCTTTGTCATATCCTCAAAGAATTCAATCAGGCTCGTGAGGCACAACCTGCCCCTCACAAAGCCATCTGATTGTTCCTAATCAGCCTATGCTTCTCCAAATGCCCATTAAATACTGTCTCTAAGAATCTTCTCCAATAATGTGCCCACCACTGAAGTAAAACTCACAGGTCTGTAATTTCCAGGGTTATCCTTATTCCCTTTCTTGAACAAAGGAAAAACATTTGCCAACCTCCCATCATCAGGCACTACTCCTGTGGCCAGTGAGGACACAAAGATCATCGCCAAAGGCACAGAAATCTCTTCCCATGCTTCCCTTAATACCTTGGATATATCCCATCCTTCCCTGGTGACTTATCAATCCTAATGTTTTTCAAAAGTTCCAGCACATCCTCTTTCCTCACGTTGACATGCCTTAGCGTATCAGCCTGTTGTATGCCATCCTCTCAGTGGTAAATACTGAAGCAAAGTATTCATTAAGGACCTCCCCTACCTCTTCTGACTCTAGGCACATTTCCTCTTTTATCCCTGTCTGGTCCTACCCTCACTCTAGTCATACGTGTAGAATGCCTTGGGCTTTTCCTTAATCCTACTCACCGAGGCTTTCTCATGCCCCCTTCTAGCTCTCCTAAATCCATTCTTAAACTCCCTCCTGGCTATCTTGTAACTCTCAAGAGCCCTGTCCGATCCTTGCCTTCTGAACTTAAGGCAAGCTTCTTTCTTCCTCTTGACAAGGTAGTCTACATCTCTTATCAACCATGGTTCCTTCACTCTACCATCCTAACCCTGTCTCAATGGGACAAACCTATCCAGAACACCATGCAAGTTGCACCCTAAACAAACTCCACATTTCTATTGTGCACTTCCCCAAGGACATCTGTTCCCAATTTACACTCCCAAGTTCCTGCCTAAAATGCATCATGATTCCCCCTCCCCTAATTAAGTACTTTCCCATATCATCTGCTCCTGTCCCTCTCCAAGGTCAAGGAGTTATTTATGGTCACTGTCCCCAAAATGCTCTCCCATTGAGAGATTTGAAACCTGATCAAGCTCATTGCCTAGTACCAGGTACTAGAAACTTATAGTAATAGAAACTTTTTCCCAGGGCAGGGGAGTCAAGAACTGAAGGGCATAGGTTTAAGGTGAGAGAGGAGAAATTTTAAGCAGATTTGAGGGGTGATGAATATCTGGAACAAGCTGCCAGAAGCAGATACAATTACATTTAAAAGGCATTTGGACAAGTACTTAGATAGGAGGGATTTGGGTCTAATGCAGGCAAATAGGATTAACATAGATAAGCTTCATGGTTGGCAATAACAAGGTGGGCTGAAAGGGCCATTTCCATAGTGTTATAGCACCTCTGACAATAAAAGACCTCCTTATTACCTTGTGCACTGAGTGAAGAGTGAGAACTGGACCCTCATCATTCTGACTCAGGCATGTGTGCTACCATTGGTAATGTAATAATACTTCATATAACTGCATTGTCAGATATATACAGCCACAACACAAAAGCATCTGGAGAGAAAAAACTTGCACAATTTAATGCTTTGCAATCAGAGACATGTGCAACAAAGAAGGAGGCTATTTGGCCCATCGTGTCTGCACTAGCTAAAACTTAACATCGTGTATTAACCTCATTTCCCAGCAGTTGGTCCACAGGCTTGAACATAATGGTAGCGTGGAGCATGAACGCAGCCTTTTTAAAACCCTATTCCTTTAGATTATATGAAACAACGTAATAACAGTTTCCCATTCCGGAAGACATGTTCCGGAAGGCTCACTCCCGAAATATAACAACCTTGCATAACAATGCTTATCATCATAACTCAGGGTGTTCAAAGGAAGTGAACAGTTATTTCGATACGCTGCGGTCGTGGGAATGTTTTAACGCACTCGAGCTCACCTTGCGGCGCGAGCCATCGCGGCCGCCATTTTGAATGCAACGGTCGCCGCGCGCGCCGCCAGTCGAACGGCCGCGGCCGTTGGTCCCAGCAGACGCGTTGCCAGTGGCAACGGCTCGCGGACGTCCCCCGTCCCGCCCCCTTCCCTCGACCAAGCGGGATCCCGGGCAGCTCCTAGCGGCCGCAGCCGGTATGGGCGGCGGTTTCATCACTCGCCCGGCCTCACGCACTCACTCACACGAAACAAAAACTAACTACGCGTTGCCTGATCAGCGAAGTGGACGCGGAGGTACAAATCGGAGCCTCCGAGGGTCGAAGCGGGAAGCCGTCGGCCCAGCTAGGTGATGGCAAAAGAAAGAAAACGATGGGTAATTGTTATACTGTTCTGATGTGAGAACGAATAGTCTATTTCCAGCGTGGATCCAACAGGTGGCTCCGTGGCGCAATGGATAGCGCATTGGACTTCTAGCGGTTGAAGTGATTCAAAGGTTCCGGGTTCGAGTCCCGGCGGAGTCGAAATCTTTTTGCATCCCCCTGACTATGCAAAGCGTTAATATTTCAAAAAATATAAACATTCAAAATAGTAATTTAATTTTACAGGAATTTTTTTTAAACCATTTTATGGCCTGCTTTTATTAACGAAAAGGAAAAGCAAATGTTATTTTTAAATTGTTTTAAATTATATTTATGGAAAACATTAGATTAGTTTTTATTGTCATATACACCAGGGTGCAATGAAATTCTTTGTTCGTCTGAAGCTCACAGAGTAAACACTATGCACGGTAATCATAAATGCAACAATAAATACAGCGACCAGAGCAAAAGCAGCAGAATGGTGCAAAGATTGTAGTGCAATCTGAAGCAGTGTAGAAAGAAATACTAAAGTGACAGTAATTGAATAATTGAAAGAGGTGGAATTAATAGTACTACAAGGAGGCAGCACCACTGGGAGGGGGATGTGAAACAGGTGATAAATAATACCTTTTAAAATATAAATTTATTTTTTCTCTGGGTTTTTTCCATCTTTGAATATCTTATTTTATAAATCTCCCAAAAATGAGGGCTGAATTAACATAATTTAGATATTAAAAATTTGTACCTTTTAATGCCATTTGGCATTGATACAGGAAATCAGTGTCAAGTTAAGGTCCATTTTTCAAAATGTAAGTTTTAGTTGTTTTTTTTTCAAAATAGGCAGTTTTTATTTTTCTAGATCTGGTGATAAAATAGTTGCTGTCTGTGGAAGGTATGAAGGTAGAATTGAGCTGGCGATACTCAACAAAACCTGATGTCAACTTAGGGAGAGGGAAACAAAATTAATGTTTCACCTCAATGAGTTTTCGTCACAGTGAGAGCAAAGTTGATTAAATAAATTTTAAGATGCAGTGGAAGGCAGGGGTGAAAAGAACAAAAGAGGCGATGACACAAGACAAAAGAGAGGAGTAATTAAACAAAAAGATGATCTGGAGGAAGAGTGAACAGGAACAGAATTGTTATCTGACATTGTTGAACTCAAGGTAGTAATGTGTCTACGTGGAAGATGAATCTTACAGCACAGGACCAGGCCCTTAGACCCACTGAGTTCACACGACCATCAATTTCATGATTGTTGTTCCTCTACCCTGGGAGAAGAAACAAAGATGAGGTGACCACTCTGAATATCACCTTATGCTGAGTTTGGAAGTGGGACCCTGAACTTCCAGTCACTCATCCCTCTAATTCTCCATCTCACTCCCACTGACTTCTCCATCCTTGATCTCCCAAACAGTTCCACTAAAACACGGTGTAAGCTTGTGGAAAAGGATCTCACATTTTGAATACACTTTCAGACTCGATATTTTTGACAATGAATTTGCTTTTCCCATTCACATCTGCTCCAGACCTTTCATGTTTTAGTTATGTTGATACATAGAGGCATAGATAGACAGCCAATATTTTTTCCCCCAGGGTTGAAATGTCTAATACCAGAGGGTATGCATTTAAGGTGATAGGGGGTAAGTTCAAAGGACATGTGCGGAGCAAGTGTGGAGAGTGGTGGGTGCCTGGAATGCACTGCCTGGGGTGGTGGTGGAGGCAAATACGATAGGGGCGTTCAAGAAGCTCTTAGATAGGCACATGAATGTGAGGGAAATGGTAGGGTATGGACATTGTGTAGGCAGGAGGGATTAGTTTAGTTGGGCATTTTATAACTAATGTAATGGTTCGACACAACATTGTAGGCTGAAGGGCCTGTTCCTGTGCTGCACTGTTCTATGTTCTATGTTCTTCAATGTTCTAAGCAGTGAACATGTGCAGGAAGAAACTGCACTGCCAGAATTGTGGATAGGTTGTCATTCAGAGGGGTTTAAGGGAGAGGGCTGGGGGGGCTGGATGGAAGGTCTACTGAGAAATAAGGTTTGCAAGGGTTTGGACAGAACTGAGCAAAAGCTAAAGGAAGGAACAGGTGATAGCGAAAGTGGCAACAGGATACTTGCTGTGCACTTGAGAGCCATGACCTGTAGGGCTCCAGACCAAGTGCTAGAAGGTGGGATCTTGCTGCGTAGCTCTTTTTCAACTGGCACAGCCATGATGGGCTGAATGTCCTCCTTCAGAAACCTGCACTTCCTATGAGTTTACAATAGATGGTCCCTATGGAAATTCACGTTGAGCTGAGGCTGCAAACTGTCTAATTCCAGCTGAAGCAGAGAAGAATCCCAATGACACATCTGCTCTTTTTTGAAATGTGGGGAAATATGGAATCTTGTGGAGAGACCTGACGAGGCTATGGCTTAGTGCCTCATCTCCCATAGTGAGAATGGGATCAAGAGAGCAGGATGTGGAATTCCCAGACAGGGCACTGGAGGTGAAACCAAAGAGGGGGATGTGGTAGCTGTGTTAAGGCTGTTGTAAGGTTAGGCTTGGAAGATAGGATGATGGGGATTCTGAAGAGGTTATCACAAAATACAAAAGAAAATGATCCAAATACCTTTAAAGTAAAATGATAAAAGTTGCCAAACAAGAGACATGGTTGAATAATTCATAATATATTTACACATTATAACTATCACAAAAATACAAAAGATGAGAAGACTGCTATTTATACAGTGACACAGATTCTGGCACAATTCCTACCACATCAAATTTACTTTCCAATTTGAGTTTGTTGCAGCTAAATTTACCAAGGAAGCTTCAACAGGCACCAGGTACCTTATTTAAAAGAAGATAAATGTGCTGGATTCAATACCTAATTGGGGAATACATGTATTCACAATGATCAGGTGGACAACTGACTGGTTAAAATGGAGACTGACCATGGTTAAAATAGGGACTGACATTGATTCAAGTGCAGTAGAAGTTGATGCTAATCTACCAGAATAATTCCCTGAATGATGAGTTTGTCCTAAGAGAGATTAAGACTGGGCCTATGCTTTCTTGAGTTTTGAAGAAGGATAGGTGATCCACTAAAATGTACAAAATCCTTGCAGGCCTTGGGTAGTTGCAGGGCTAACATTTCCCCTGTCTGGAGGTCACAGTCTCAGACTTAGGGGTCAGCTGCTCAGGGCAGAGATGAGAAGAAATTTCTTCATGCAGAAAATGATGAATCTCTGAAATTCTTTGCCCAAGACGGATGTGGATGTTCAGTATATCCAAGGCAGAGACTGATACATTTTTGAATATTAAGGGAGTCAAGAAATATGGAGTTAGTGCAAGAAAGTGGTGGTGAGATAAAGGTTGAGCCACAATCTTATTGGATAGCAGAGCATGCATGAGGGGCTGAATGCCCTACTCCTGTTTTAATTTCTTATGTTATGATTAAACTGAGTGGGAAACTGTTCACCTTTTACCCACTGATAATAACCAGAGCTCAGTGATGACCAGAGTAGATTAGATCCTGTTGCTGGATATAGTGACAGGGGCAATTTGCCACTCCATTGCATATGCAACACCTGTCTTCTACTCTTTCCAACAATATTTTTACTTGGGTGGAAGATTGAGGCTGTCATATCTCTGGCAATCTCACAGATGATTAATTCATGTAGAAATTCACTTAAACCATTCAGGGTACAGACCTGGGCTGAGAAACACTTAGTAACTGCAATGATTTACTGGGTTTTTGAGCAACACTTCTGGTCAACAGGCAGCCAGTGATTACCTAAACTCAACTCAAATAAACATTCTAGTTGCTTTGCCGAATGCTTTTAGCTCATCACATCACATATGGAATGTGCAAAGTTATATTTAAATACGCATAAATAAAGGTGGTCTCCTGCAGCCAGAGAGCAGCAGAGGGGAAAAATAGGGCAAGTAAGTTAAAGTCCATTTCTACACTACAGCTAAACCACACTTTCTTAAAGTGATTTGCCACTTAAGTGTAAACTTTCCTTTGCCATTTCCAATGCTTTTCTTTTCCCAGAGTCTAGAAATGATTTATTAAGTGATTGCTGATTGCAAAAGATTAATTCTATTTTTATTAAGAAGCGAGTTTCACCAGAGGTAACAACTGGTGCTCTGCCTATAACATGCAAAGTGACTGCCATTTCCAATAATCAGGGTCTCTTGTTTACAGAATACTGAATAATTTAACTTCTTCATTCATTATTTTGAATTTAGAGCTGTTTGTCATTTTGATTACGTGTTTCTGTTTCTTCTATCCAAAATTAAAAATAACATTGGCATTGATCTTCCATTTATTTTGCTTCTGATACCATTCTCTGTATCTCTAAAGTGCTCTGCAGCCTGAGAATTATTTGTGAAATTCAATAATTTCTTACTTCACAACAAAAGACTCTGCAAGTGAAGATGACTTCACTTTTTGGTGGCTGAATACCTTGGTCTTCTTTCAGAGAGTCTTTAAGACCTTTGACTTGAACCTTTGAGAATATTGGCCAGAAGATTTGAGAGTTTTGATGTGAGTGTTTGGGAGTTTTGGAAGCACCTGTTCAGATGGCCTCAGTTGAGCATCTTAGTTGAACATAGAGAGACAGGGTAAAGCAGCCTTACCTTGACTGAAATCTTGAGTTGTTTCCTTTCGTTGGCAGAGCAGGATCTCTCTCCGTGACTGGGACTGAAGTCAGCAGGCGATATCTGTTAATCCAACGAAGACGAGAAAGCAAGATAGATTTTAAAGAGAGCAAATGACAACAGTTGTCTTTCGAAGACGCAAGGGTTGACTAATGGGGGGAAGGGTGTGCGTTGGGAAATGGGGGTGGGGCTGGTGGAAAGCTTACAAATTAGAGCGGTCACTGAAGTCCGGGCAAGAGGGATGGTAATTAAAATTGAACATGTGTCACTTTGGGAGTTATCCTGTCGCATTAAGGCTTTAGCAGGCAGGACACACTGATGGAACAAGGACTGCTCAGAGCCTCTGCTGACTGGATTTATTCAGCCGAGACTGCACCTGCCAATAAACCGACGATACAAGGACAACTGGAGGGGACATTCTCTGAGGTCATCACTGAGGGGCTGCTGCAGCTTTGGTGGAATTCTCTCCTGCCACCATTCTGCTGTTTGCACTGTTCACAGCACCAGCTTCAAGAACAGCTACTTTCCTTCAACCATTCGGTTCTTGAACCAATCTGCACAACACTAATCACTACCTCAGCGTAGCAACACTATGACTATTTTGATCACTTTGCACTACAATGAACTTTGATTTTTTTTTGTTCTAATTGTGTTCTTTCTTGTAAAAAATGTGTATAAGTTATGTTTAATTGATGCTTTTCTTGTCAATGCTGCTTATCTGATGCCATGTGCCTATGATGCTGCTGCAAGTAAGTTTTTCATTGCACTGGTGCATATGAAAATAATCTCAACTTTGACTTTGCCTTTGACTAAAGAGGGAAAATAAAAGTAGAGGAATGTGTCTAAACCCTGGGCATTGTCACAGCCCCTGTATCAATCCTTCACTTTCTACTTGTTGAAAGCTTCAGTTTTGTCATTGCAAATTCTTGCTGTGTGAAAATATTTTTCATACTTTGCTCACAAAAATTGGCTGTCTGCATTATAATAGGGTCCATACATCCAAAGTACTTTGCTGGATCTCCTGAAGAAGTGAAAGCTGTGACAGAATTCCAAGCTTTCTCACATCTTTTTATTCATATAACTTCCTGTGGAATCAGTTGTGGGTCTTGGTGTCCTAGCTCACAAGACCGAGGGCTCGAATTCAAACCTTGCAATGTCCTCCTTCACATTTTCATTCTCTTACTCCTTCCCACCTGCAATCATCCTGACTCATAATTGTAATGGGTATTAAAATATGCATTAGAGTAGTGCCTCATGGGAATTGTGCCTGTTTTATAATGGAGTATATGATAATGCAGGACGTTGGCCTTATGAGGTAAAGGTCCTTCCTTTACAACCATTCCAGAGAGAAAATATCCTGAAAGCAATGTGGAACCAAATGGAGTGGTCTTGGAGATGGTCAGGGATGTGGGTGGAAGACAAGTGTGGAGGAGAGAGAAAATCCCAAGGTGTTGGGGGAATGGAGACTTGCAGAGGGAGGAAAACCAGGGAAAGGCTTTGTGGGAAGAGAGGAAGTGATCCTGGGGTTGATTTAATATGATTGTAGGGGAGCTGAGTTACTGTGGAAATTATCAGTGAGGCTACGGGAGCTTAATTGTGGAAGTGATGGAGGGTGCTTGAAGATTCTATCATTCATTTTTTGGGATCTGGGAACGTCTGGTAAGGCCAGTGTTTATTGCTCATCCCTATTGCTCGTCCTTGAAGAAAATGATAGTGAATCATCTTCTTGAACCACTGCAGTCCTCTGGTGAAGGTAGTCCCACAAAGCCTTCTAGTAGGGTGTTCCAGGATTTAGACATAGCAACCACAAAAGACTGGTGATACATTTCCAGTTCAGAGTGGTTTGCAGCTTGAAGGGGAACCTGCAGGTGGTGGTGTTCCCAAACACCTGTGGACCCTGTCTTTTCTGCTTTGAAAGATGCTGTTGGAGTATTCTGTGTTGAGTAACTGCAGTGCATTTTTAGATGGGACACAATGCAACCGCTCAACACTGGCAGGGGAGGGTATTAATGTTTAGTATGGTTGATGAGGAGCCGATCAAGTGAACTGCCTTCTCCTGGATGGCGTTGAGAGTTGTTAAAAGGCCTTGGCTTGTCAAGAGATGAATCACTGGCTGTAGAATATTTAGCATCTGACCTGCTCTTGTAGCCATGGCATTCATGAGGCTGGTCCAGCTGAGTTCAGCGTTGACCCCCAGGATATTGACAGGGAGAAATTGGGGCACTTGCTGATGGTAAAGCCATTGAATGTCAAGTGTATGTGGTTAGACTCTCTGTGGCTGGAGATGGTCTGGCACATTTGTGGTGTAAATGTCACTTACTTACTTATGAACTTGTTCTACTTTTGTCAACAAGATGCTAGTGTTGCAAGTATACTGGAACAGCTTTGTCAGGGATGCAGGTCTTCAGTCGGACAACTGAGATATTGTCTGGTCCTATAGTCTTTCCTGTGCCCAATAATCTCAGCCTTTCCCTGAAGTGAATCAATTTGGCTGGAGACTTGCTTCTGAAATTGTGGGGCTCATAAGGAAGCTGAGGTAGAAACACACTGTGTTCAGAGAGAAGTATCAAAGACATAACCCATCTCTTTTACTCTTCTGCCTTTTCTTTAGCAATGACATATTGTCATTGAGACTGGGGATACTCTGGGATCTTCCTCCTCCCTTCAGTACAGTGGGGGGGGAGGTATGAGTTGTGAGAAATAGAAAGTTAAAGAATTAACCTAACTGGGAGAGAATGGATGCTTCATACTCCTAGTAGCCACCTAGTTTGGGTGAACCTAAGGCTTCAGTACTTGAGGCCCACTACATTCATGGGGCTGGAAGTTTGCAAAGTGAGAGAGCAAAAAACATTGTATACCATTTGATATCACAGCATGTGTTCAATGACTTCTCTGCGTATTATACAGTTCAGAAGAACACTATGTTCCCTGGTAGAGTTTCTAGACCTCAGGCTTCCCTGGTCCCTTGCAGGATCACTGAGATGAAACCAAGCTTCTCCAAACCCAACTGTTAACCTTATTCTAAGATGTGGCACAGAAGCTATTTTATCATAATGGTTATGCTAGTTGACCACCAATCCAGATGCCTTGTCTAATGAGCTGAAGCTTGATAGATTTTTAGATATTAAGGGAATCAAGACGTGTGGGATTAGTGCAGGAAAGTGACACTGGTGTGAAAGATCAGTCATAATCTTATTGAATGCCAAAGAAAGCATGAGGGATTGAATGTCTTACTCCTGTTTTTATTTCAACATAAGATCATGGGTGATCTTCAACCTCGACACTTCTTTTTGCCTTATCATGAGTTCTCTGTTCTATGAATCCCACCATGCAACAAGTTGATTTAAATTCAGTTGTTTGAGTTAATTAATTATCTAATTAATTAATTAAATCTGGAATTTAAATCTGCTAGTCTCAGTAACGTAACTGTGAAACTACCATTCTGTTGTAAAAACACCTCATTCATTCATGTCCATTGAGAAAGGAAATCTGCTGTCTTTACTTGGTCTGACCTGTATGTAACTCCAACCCCACC
>JAUZTB010000070.1:18494621-18504700 GCA_034780895.1 Rhynchobatus australiae
GGAGCCACCATACCAGGTGGTGATGCAACCAGTTAGAATGCTCTCCACCATACATCTGCAGAAATTTTTAAGAGTCTTTAGTGACATACCAAATCTCCTCAAACTCCTAATGGAGTGGAGCTGCTTGCATGCCTTCTTCATGGTTGCATCAATGTGCTGGGCCCAAGATAGATCCTCTGAATTAAAATGAACATTCTGACCTGAAACCTACTCTATTTCATATGCCTGCATCAAATGTACAAATCCTTTTTGTCAAAAGGAAGCTAATTGTTTCTGTTAGGGTAACAGTACAGTGAATCAAATGAAGCAACTTCCAAATGCATCTTTTAAATGCCTTCTGATCTTTTAAATAACCAAAATCAGCATCTCCAACTTTGCTACATGTTTCCACGGGGTTTGACAGATGTACACATGCCTCAGGGACAATTCCATTACGTCCTTTCTGTAAACTGAGTGAGCGGCTCCATAACTGAGCAGTTAATGTTAAAAGACTGAACTAATAATTGAGAAGTATTACTTTACATCTCAGCTGCTGTATAAACTGGCTACGTTGACTATAAGAAATTTCCAGACCACAGGCCTTTCCTTTCAACTTGGCCTTCATGCTCCATCAACAGCACAAATATAAAATTCTCTTCCTTGTGTTGAAATTCCTCCAGTGCTCCCCCCTCCCTATCTCTGTAACCTCCTCTAACCCTGCAACCAAAGGAGAAATCCATGTTCCTCCATCTCAAGCCTCTTGTTCATTCCAGATTCCTTGGCCCACCATTGGCAACCGTTCTTACATCTTTCTAGGCTGTCAGTGTTGGAGTTCCCTCTCTAAACTGCTACACCTCTCTGCTTCTCTCCCCCTTCCTTCACAGCATGTCTACACCTTTGACCAAGCTCTTGTTCTGCATCATTCTTGTCTGAATACCCACCTGGGTTTTCTCACTGGGTTAAAGGTGCTTCATAAATGCAAGGTTGCATTGTTTCCTGTCATGAAGCTTGTGATTAATTCTGGAATTTGACTGAATGAGTGTAAAACATCCCATGAACGAAAACATGGAGAACATCCAGCCCACTGTGCCTCTTTGAAAGACATGTCCAATTAGATTTACACCACTGCCCTTTTCCCAACAGGTTTGTTAGTTATTTTTCTCCAGACATTTATCCAGCCGAGAATCCAAGTGGTACTCTACACATGTGTACCTGTGCAGTTTTCATTTGACCAAAGAGTCCAAAATAACAGTCCTCCAGAACTGTATTCCAGATTAAACTCTCTCTGTTTTACATCTTGCAATGTATGGGAGACTCCAAGCCACTGACATCCCAATCTTGACCATCCATTTTAACCCTGATGGAGGACTGAACGCACCTTGTTATAGTTGAATGGCTCAATATCATTCAGTGTTGGGTTTAACAGCACAGAAACGGTTGAAGAACTGCAGTTGAGTGTTGAAGTGGTGGCTCACCACTACCTCCACAAGTGCTGGTCTCCCTGGCAATGTCAACATTTCACAAATTAGTTAAAAAAGGGATGCCACTTAGTCCAATGCATTTTTGCTGGCTCCTTCGGAGTGCTGCCCAATGTCACCTCCAATAAAAGAAAATTCTTCTGCTGTTCCCATCTAAACCTGTGAGTTATTTCCCTTAAGTATTTGACCAATTCCCTTTTTAAAATTATTGCCACATCTGTTTCATATCAGAGCAACTCACACTCACCAGCCAGTCAGATATTGGAACAACACTGTCCTCTTTCATATACTGTATAGTCACCTCTTGATATGCTAGCTGCCTTTGTGTCCACGAACAATGCAAAATGCATCAGATATTCAGGAGGGACACAGTTCAATAAATCAAATCTTACTTCAAAGCTCTGCTTATGTCTTAGAACATACTCAAAGTTCATGTATGCATTTTCTCACGTGAAAGCATTTCTCAACTTGAGTCTTGCAGCACATGTGAACATTTAAAAAATGTTAAAAGAGCAGCTCTGGAGACATGGCATTGACCATTATTAGCCAAACCTAACAGGAAGCGAGGCTTCAGGCATCCACTCTTTGAGGCACACAGCTGTGGGATGCTTCAGAAGCAAAAACAATGAACTACAAGTGGCTCTCTTCTCTGTACTAACCTCTGGCCTTACCTTTCTTACATCCTGCCCTGCAGCTTGGGTCACAGCCTTGAACAAAGACTTCAGTTGCTTCAGAATGTTAAAGTTCCAGCTCATTTCGTGCAAATTAATCCTCAGAATGACTGAATTCCTGAATTTATTTTTCACAGTTCCTGTCTATTTTTTTGGAGCTTTTTAATTTAACATACTGGTAAATAGTTTCTACCATTGACATCTTATTGACAGAAATGTAATTTTGCTTTGTGACATTTTTTTTGTTAAGTTTCTCTGATATGATGTAATATCTGTGTCTAACTCTGCTCTGCATTCATCCTTGGTGAATCCTAGGGCAAGGGGAGAGCAGAACAGGAGGCTTGAAAGGAAGCATGAAGGGTGGGAGTGGGGAGGCTGACCTAAAAGGCAGGGAACAGATGGAGGGAAGATTAAGGAAGGGAAGGACTGAGAGAGGTGGGATGAGGGAAAGGGGAGACTGAAGAAGGGAGGGCAGTAGGTGTAATGAAGGAGGGGTACACGGGAAGAAGATATGCACAGGTGGGTGTGTGCTTGAGTCACATATTATAAGTGTAGATGGTCAGAGTTCATGTGTGCTTAGAGCATCTGAAGTCTTGTATGTGTGTAGATGTGTCTGCATATATATTATGATGTGTGTGTGTGTAGACATCTGTTTTTGTGTGTATGTTTTGACGCATGTGTGTGTGTGTGTGTGTGTGTGTGCGAGTGTGTGTTAGTGTGTGCCTTTGTGTATATGTGTAAATGAGACCATGTACATATTTTCTGCTAAGTCCATTTCGCAGAGTCTGGCTTTGAATTGTCTTAGACCCCCTTGCCATTGGACCAGGACACCATCTCTTTGTGGTAGTTGATGTGCAGTGGCCACCCCATATTTGAGGAATTCACAGAAGGGCATCTTTCACACCTCAAAATCTTGGAGGGAAGGCAAGTCATCCTCAATCCTAAGGATATGGCTAAAAGAGGGAGAGCTGTTATATGTTACCTATTTACTGGGAAAATGAATTCAAAGTGATGGGTTATAGTTACAGTGGAGTTGTAAGGAAAAAGTCTTTACACAGAATGTGGTGATGATTTGGCTCACTTTTGGGTAGTGGAAATAGGGTCAATCAAGCCTTTAAAGGGAATTGGACGTGCACTCAACTGCAATTCTGGGCAATAATGATTCTAAATCTGGGCTAGCAGCTAAATGCGTTGTTGTCCCTGACTTCCCTCCCGTATGGAGGTCCAGGAGTGAACATATGTAACAGTGTTATCTGATCCCTGAATCTGGAATTTTCCTCCCTGTAATATAAATTACTGAACCCAATTTTCAAAGGACTTCATTAGGCTGTAACTTGGAGGTTATGAGATCAAGAGTTGAGGCAAAGGAAATAACATTGAATCTAATGAATTATTTTAATCTGGGGATCTGAGGACAAATGGAAACTTCACATTTATTTCCCAGCCCACATAATAACTCATCCATCAAGCCAGGCCTACGTCCCATGAGTGGACAATTTACCAATCCTGTAAATCCTGTAACCTGGGCAAAGAGGGAACCTCCAACATCCTTGTGCTTTGCTTTATTTATTCATTCCCAGGATGTAGATAGGAATGCCATTAATTATTGTCAATCCTGAACTGAGGAGGTGTCTAAGAATCAACCACACCCGTAACTCTGGATTCACACACAGGTTTCGCCTAGGAGGGTCAACAGATTTCCTTCTTTGAAGGACATCAGAGAATCAGGTAGAATTTTACAAAAGTCCAGTAGTTTCATTGTCACTGAGACTAGATATATTTAATTACTTGCATCGTAGAACCATTGGAAGTTTACAACATAGAAGAAAGTCATTCAGCCCATCATATCCCTGCTATTTAAAGAAGACCTACGCAGTCTAATCCCACTCTCAACACTGGGTCTGTAGTTTTGCAGGTCATGGCTCTTCAGGTACACACCTATGTGTTGTTTAAGCATGAAAGGGTGATAGAAGCTTCTGCCTCTACTGTCCTTTCATGCAGTGAGTCCCAAACCCATACCACTCTTTGGGTAAAAAATTTCTTCTCATACCCCCTTTAAATCTCTGTCCCCTGGTTGTTGACCTGTCCGCTGAGAGAAATAACTCCTTCCTATATCTAGGCCCCTTACACTTTTATACACCTCAATTAAGTTGTTCCACAGCTTTCTGTTCCAAAGACAGAACCCAAGTTTGTCCAAATTTTCCTTATTGTTACAGAGTCTCAATCTCAGTCACGTCTTTGTACATCTCCTCTGGGCTCTCTCCCATGCTGTTACAGGTTTCCTGTGACCAGAACTGCATGCAGTACTCACCCGGTGGCATAACTATTGTTGATTACAGTTCTATCATAACCTTCTTGCTTTTATAATGTATGCTTCATCTAACATTATGGGATAATATATCATATATGTCATTAACCACCTTATTTCCATGTCCTGCAACCTTTAAGGTTCTGTGGACTCTGTTCCAAGGTCCTTTTGTTCCTCTACACCTCTTAGAATCTTCCTCTTTATTGTGTGTTCATTTGCCTTGTTGCACATTCCCAAATGCATTATTGGACACTTCACTGGATTAGTTTCTATTTGCCAATTTTCCACCCAGACCATTTGTATCTTCTTGCATTCTAAAGTTTTCCTCCTCATTGTGAATTGCACAGCCATTTTATTTTAAATTCCCCAGGTGTCATGATGGAATTCAAACTCACATCTTTGAATCTAATATCCAGGCCTCTGCCAACTAGTCTAGTAATTCAATAATTTATTCAATACACTGCCACTCCCAGTCTGATTGCAATCTGGTGACTAGTGATTGATACTTTGAAGGCCATCAACAGAAGATGTTAAAAGTCAACCACAGAATGTGAAACTAGTTTCACATGTTGTCAGGATGTGGGGGAATGACAAGTAGCCTTTGCTGATTATAGTAATATAATGGATTTCCTATTAGATTAGCAATTTAGAGTTCTGGATGAGAGACATGGGTTCAAATCTCACATGGCCAGCTGGAGAATATAAATTCAGTTGATTAATTAAGTTTGGAATTAAAAAGCTAATATAGGTAATGGCGATTGTGTGAATATCAGACTATAATGAAGAATTAATCTGGTTCATTAATGCTCTTTGGGGAAGGGAAATTGCCTTTGTCAGGTCTGGCCTTCTTTTGACTCTAGACGCACAGGCATGTGGTGGTCTCTGAAATGGTCTAGCAAGCCACATATTTCAAGGGCAGTGAGGGATGGACACTGAATGCCAGCCTTGGCCAGGAATGTCCACCTCTCATGGCTAAATCAAAACAAAATTTAGTGAAACAATTGGGCAATATTGAAATTAACTGCACAGAAGGAAAACTTTGCTGGCAATCAGGCAACTTTCATGTGTTTTTATCAGAAGCCAGCCAATAGATTATCAGATTCTGTGAAGTCTAGTATTTTTATGGAATAATATGGTAGCTCTATACTTTATCAACCAATCTGTTACCAAGTCTGCTTTTCTTTAGGAATGGCAACCTCACTGGAATATTGCTCAAGGAGTTATTATGCGAACAATAGCATGTAAAGTGATTGAAAGGCTTCTGCTCATCTGGAATATCTGAGGTTTGAGGCATGCATTGAAAATACTAATGTTTGTATTAAAGGAATTTGCAGTCATGCTTGTTAAAAGAGACTTCAGTCTTGGCAACCTCACTACAAATAGTTAGTTCTTGGCCAGACTGGTAGATAAATGTCACCAAATAACAGCTTGTCTCTCACCTCAAGGTTGCCAAAGAATATCTAAAATAGTGTGCTTCACTTGAAGAAAGTTGGCACTGATCTCATTTGTTCTCCTAGCCAAAGAGACGAGGACCCGTGGGAGATATTAGAAGCTGCCATGCTGCCAGACCACAGTCATGGTTGGTATGGAACATCTGTATTTGGATTCTACTCCCAGAAAATAATGAGAGGTGTATGTTGCAACTAAGGCTGAATTAGCATTAGAGTACGGAGAGTCCAGAATCTCAATACAGACTGTACCAGAGATCATATGGAATAGCTGGACTTTGGTTAGGCCAGAGAGCCATTTCTCCAAATAGTACTGAAACTCGGATTATATAAAAGCGGTTAAGGTTTCGGACATTCCTTGTTTAAATCTTGGAACTTCCTATCCAACAGTTCTGTGAGAGTACTTTTAGCATGTGGACTACAATATTTTTAAAAAATGCCTCCACAGGATGAATTTTAAAATGCCTTTGTGGCATGGATGTGGTGTGGTTAATAGAAAACCATATTAAGAGTTGTATGATATAGATGTGGAAAATTAATAAATAGCCATATTAAGGTATCAGTCATAGAGATGAAAATAGATGCGGTATAATTAGTATTAAACCTTTAAGATCTGTGTCACACAAATGTGGTAGAATTATTATTGAAATATATTAAGGTTGGTGCGATGTGGATGTGCTATGATTAGTATGGAACTGTATTGAGATTCTTGATTCTAGTTGTCCACACAAGAGGAGGACAGTGATGTCTTTGAGATCAAGGGTTAAGCCCAGACGTCCAAAAACAAAATTTCCTTAAAATTGCCACAGAAATAACTTTTCTCTAGATCAAAACCGGAGCCAAACTTTTAATTCCAAAGACTGAAGTGAGGTGTGTGAGGCAGCTGTGTGTTAAAGCAGACACTGCCATGTAGTATGTGACACACCTCTGCATGCAATAATCATTCAGCAATAGACACAATGCATCACTTGTATAGTAACATAATGGTTGAGTTACTGGAAGGGTACTAGAGGCCTGAACTATTGATTCTTAGATGTGAGTTCAAATCCCACCATGGCAGTTGGGGAACTTAATTAAATAAATCTGGAATGAAAAGCTGGCAGTGGTAACCATGAGCCTCCATGATTGTTTTAAAAACCCACCTGGTTCACTGAAGTCCTTTAGCAAGGGAAAGAGCATGGTCTAATCTATATGTGACTTCAGGCCCCATCAAAGTGATTAATGCTTAACTGCCCTGTGAGGTGTTCCTAACATTGTCCAGGCCGAAGGTCAGAATGGAAAATGAACGCTGGCTTTGCCTGGATTCTGTCCAGAGGATCCAAGGGGAAGTGAAAGGTAGAGGTTGGAGTCTTGCTCTTCTATTCTGAAGGAGTGATGATTATTCAAAGGGTTATTTTTTGGCTGCTGTTATAACCCAGACCCTGCCAGCTCTGTCAAGTGAATGGATTTGCCTTTGCATAACACCTTTCATGGTTCAGAACATCCCGAAATTGAAAGTTTCAATCTTGACCTCTGTGTAGAGTGTGCATGTTCTCCCTGTGAACGTGTGGGTTTTCCTTAGGTGCTCTGGTTTCGTCCTGAATCCCAAAGATATGCTGGTTCATAATTTAATTGCTTACTGTAAATTGCCCCTCATGTAGGTGGGAGGTGGGAAAATCAGTATATCAATGGGAAAGAGAGGATAAGTTGTGGGGAAAGAGGCTGGTGGATTGGTGAGACATAGACTCAATAGGCTGAATGGACTTCTTCTATGTCATAAGGAAATATGAAATCTCCACAGCCAATGTAGCACTGTTTTTGGAAGTGTGGTCTCTGCTGTAGTATGGGAAACACAGAAGCTAAATTGTGCACAAAATGATCCCTCAAATATCACTGTGATAAGATCCTGCCAATCTGGTTCAGTGATATTAATTGAGAAGTAATTATTGCCACATGTGATCTCTTATATCCATTTGAGAAGACTGACAGGCTATCTTCTACACGTTATCAGAAGGACAACGCCTTCAACCACGTAACATTCCTCCAGCACGGTGAAGGTGTATCTGCCTAGATTTTGGAGATTAGATCTCTGAAATGGGACCTCACTCTTCTTACTTACAAATTAATATGCTAACAAATATAAATGGCAGCTGGCTCAGATCACAAAACTGCCTGTACTTCAATATGAAATGCTTGACTATGAAGAACATTGCGATTTTTCTGAGGCAGTCTGAAGAAAATTGAAACTAGGAAGTAGTAGAATAAGCCTATTTTATTAATTCACAGAACAGCACAGAATGCCATTTGGTCCTCAAGTCTTTGCTGGCTCTTTGAAAAAGTAATTTAATCCATTAATTCCCCTGTTTTTATGCTTTCTCCTTCAAATATTTATCAAATTCCCTTTTCAAAATAACTGTTGAATCTGCTTCAACTGCCCTCTCAGGCATTGCATTCCAGATTGTAACTTGCTGCATTAAAATATTTCTCCTTATCTTACCTCTGGCTCTTTTTGCCAAGAATAGTAAATCTCTATTCTCTGGAAACAGTTTCTCCTTATTTACTCTGTTACATGCCTTCCTCAGTTTGGACGCCAGTAGTAAGACTCGCTTTATTCTTCTCTGCTCAAAGAACATCCCCTGCTTCATCAGTCTCTGCAGGTACTGGAGATCCTTCATCCTTGACACCATTCCAGTAAATCTCCAAGATCTTGGCATCCTTCTTTAAAGAGAGGTGAACAGAATTATCTTTATTTATTTATTTTTTGGGTGGTGGCTATCAGTGGCAAGGCCATCATTTATTGTCCATCTCTAACTGGTCCTGAGCAGATGATGGTGAGCTGTCTTCTTGAAGTGCTGCAGCCCTTCTAGTGAAGGTACCCTCATTGTGCTATAGGGTTGTAAATTCCAGGATTTCAACCTAGCATTGATGAAGGAAGGATGTGTCTCCTAGATGGGAACCTGCAAATGGTGGGTGACACTACCATGTGTTTTCTGCCCTTTGTTATTCCTGGGGGTAAGTGTCGTGGGTTTTAGAGGCACTGTTGAAGTAACCTAAATAAGTAACTGCAGTGCATTTTGTAGATGGAACACACTGGAGACATGGTGATGCAAAGTATGAGTGTTTAAAGTGGTGGATGAGATGGCGATCAAGTGGACTGCTTTGTCCAAAATGGCATGGAGATTCCTGAGTGTTGTTGGAGCTGCACTCATCCAGGTAAGTGGAAAATATTACATCATGGCCCTAACTTGCATCTCGTGGATGGTGGGAAGTCTTTGGGGTATCAGGAAGTGATCATTTGTTGCAGGATGTTCTGCCTCTGACCTGTTTATGTCACTGCAGTATTTATGTGACTGTCCAGGTGAACTTCTGGTCAATGGTGACCCACAGAATGTTGATGGTGAACATTCAGAGATGGGAAAACTATTTAATGTCATGGATCAGTGATTGGATCCTCCTGTTGGAAATGGTCATTGCCTGGCACTTAGGAGGTGCAAATATTACTTACTACTTTTCAGTATACACCTGGAGTGGATACATTGATCTAGTTGAAGCTAAACCAATAGCAACCCCTTTGCTTTTGTACCCTTTGTCTTGATTTATAAAGACTCGTGTGCTTTGCAGAACAACCTTCTCAACTTGGCCTGCTATCTTCAAGAGTCCATCCAGCAAACCGCTTGGACTTTGTTTCCGTCCCAACTTTTTGTGGATTCTATACTTGAAAATCTGCTTTGGTTTAATATTTACAAGAACCTTGTGTCTGACACTCTGCCCCAATCCACTGGCTGGCACTTTTGACAAGTCTGCCTTGAATAGGAGGTTTGGTAATAACTCAATCCATCATGTCTTTGTAAGGTGCCTGAGGGCAAGGGGAGAATGAGCAGTTGCATTGTTGTGTTAGGGACAGATTATTATCCAGAATTAGCAAATTGCCTGGTGCTCGCAATAGATTTTTTATTTTGGAGAAAGCTACAATTACTTAAATTACCTAAACTGCCCTGAATGGTACCTCTAGGCTTGTACAATTTGCTCTGTTGAAAAGATGTGTGTTAATGCTTGTTTGACTTCTTAGGAGTTCTTCAGCTGAGTAATCTAGTTTCCTCTCAAAATTATTTTCCTTCTCTCTCCCAAAACAAAACTATGTCTTGTTATACTCAGCTGACCACATGCCCAGCTAAGCTCGACCACATTTTTGCTCCTTGAACCCAAAAAAACATTG
>JAUZTB010000070.1:18532421-18549842 GCA_034780895.1 Rhynchobatus australiae
CCACACAGACAGTGCTGGAGGTCAGGATTGAACTTGGGTCACTGGCACTGTGAGACAGCGATTGTACCAGCTGTGTTACTGTGTTGTCCCTAAATATAGATACTTAAGGACAACACAGTAACCATAATTATACATAGCAAGCTATCACTATAATGACTAGATAATTATTTTGGAATTTCCAACATCTATTGTATTTTACCTTTCGGCCAATGTTTTAATGATGTTAATTGAAGAATAAATATTAAGGAAACATTGGGGATAATTCCTTCTTCGAAAGAGTATGATGGAATCTTTTATGTCCATCTGATGATTGTCGGTAGGCTGTCAATTTAATATCTAATGAAAAGATCGCCCATCTGACAGTGTACTGCCCCTGCTCTGGAGAATCAGTATACATTTTTTACTTAAGTTATTTGAGTGAGACTTGAGCCCACAACTTGAAAGAGACAAGGTTAAAACTGACTGAGACCATGAATGAGAATGGTATGAGAAACAAAATGTTAGCAGCGTCATTTGCTCATCAATAAAATGACCGTTCTGTAAGCAAAGTGGCACAAATGATTCAGGTAGTTCTAGCAGAGCACTGATTTTACACACACTTCTTTATCAAAACACCTAAACCACAATGAGTAATGAGGAGCTGAAGGACTGAATAAAATCCTGACACCACTAGCAACATGGTACCTATACAACAATGACGGTTCTCGGAATAGACCCCACAGGTTTCATTCATCCAATGTTTAGTTGCAAGCACCAGCTTTGACAAGATTTTTCAGTGAGTCACATTTAACCTTTGACCCTGCAAGGGTCAGTCATGTTATTGCCAAGGTATAGAGTTACTGTGCTTTCATTGACCCCAGGTGGACCTTTGTTCGAGCTCTGTGTGGTTGCCATGTAGCGAGCTTTACAATTGATCTCCACCTGCCAAAGCTACAGCACTTCAGGTTTCAAAGGTCCTAACTATGAAAAAGCTAAATACTGTATGTCTTTTTCTCTAGTAGCCTACCACCATTGTCACCACCACACCCACTGCCCGCCACCTCCAGCACCAACCCACAACCCTACCAAATGAAGCTGATAAAGACCCAGAGCTCTGCTAGTGGCCAAGGCATTCATAATTTAAGAAATTTAATGCATAACTTAAGCAGGTAGAGCGAATGGTTTTGAATTAACTATTTTCTCTAACACAAATTTTGACTTCACACTGTCTTCCAGCTGGGCCCATGGTTTTGTAAATGCCTAAGGTTTTCACAAACTATCAGAAAGGTTAATTCTTCTCAGTTCACACATCTTGGTGTCAATATCACATCAACAACACATTCCTGTAAACCCCTCTGATCAGAGTACTGTCAAGCAACACTCTGTCAGTGGGAGGAGGACGGAGATTGGAATGGTGGAATTCTTCACCTCCAGTTCTCCAGGTTTTCTTATTTTCCCTTCTCTCCATTTCCTCCTGAGTATGGTAACAGATGTAAGCATTTCTCCTAGTGCTTCCCATGTGCATCAAGTGATCTCAATTACATCTCCATCCAGGAGCTTTATTTATTCATTCACAGTATGTGGGGATCACCGGCAAGGCTGGATGTTTGTGCATTCCTGAATGGAGGAGCTTGAAAGGCTTTTTTAGAAAATAATCAACTACCACAAAGCTGTGTGGGTCTGGAGTCACACTTAGGCCAGACTTGGTAAGAAGGTCTGATTAACTTCCCTTATAAAAATCCCAACAGTGTTAATATTAGGGGTATAGCTGACTGTCTGGATCAGCAGTCAGAGATGTGAGTTTGCGTACCACCCTGGCAGCTGGATATTTTAAATTCAAGTACTTAAAAATAGATCTAAAGTAAAATGAAAAGCTGTCACTAATGGTACCCACAGATTTTTGGAAAAACTCATCTGGTTTATTAATTCAGGGAAGGAAATCAGCCATTCTTACCTGGTGTCACTTCTTGTGACTTCAGGTCCAGCAATGCAGTTGATTCTTTACTGCCCCTTCACTTCAGGGGTAATTAGGGATGAACAATAAATGCCTGCATTGCCAATGATGTCCACATCCTGTGAAGGAATTTGTAAAAAATGTTTCACGTTCAGTGTTGTTGATAATAGCTTTTTAATTTTAGATTCCCCTGGTGTCAAGGTGGAACTTGAGTGCCCGTCACCAGATCATCAACTTAAGTCATCTCATTGGCAGCCCAATAACAGAGCCACAAATCCACTTTACATTCAACGTTATCTGGTCACAGTGCAGTTGCACTCTCCTGTCAGAGAGATTGCTGGAAAGTGACAACTGCCCAGTATATAAACAGTGTGACCCTCATCTCTTGAACCTCATCTCAAACTGAATAGGTACTTATTAATACATAAACGCACTTTAATAGATGTGACTATGTGGTGTTGATATGTTTTTAGTTTTATTTAAGAGATGTTTTTATAGATTATCTATTACTGTTCTTTTTGTTGCACTGATGTGAGCTGGTGAGAAACAGTACTTCTTTTTTTGTGTATGTAAATACTCAGAGAAATGACAATAAATAAATATTTAAGTTTTAAGATTATTTGAGATATAATAGAAATGTATAACATTATGACAGGAATGGACTGGATGAAGAGGAAGGATCTCTTTCCCGTCACAGAGAGGTCAGTAACTGGGGTGCATAGATTTAAGGGAGAGGGAGGTGGAGGAAAAATAATTTGTATCCAGAGGGTCAGAGGGTTTGGAACTCACTGTGGCAGAGGAAGAATCTCTCTTCGCATTTGAACAGTACCTGGATGAGGGGATCTGGATTGAAAGGGATTTTTCTAAATGATTCCATTTTGACCAACATAGATAACTTGAGCCTCATGGTAGCCTTTTGCTTTGTCAGTTTCTATGATCCTTTGAGTTCATGGTAAATTATAAACTTAAAGTAAGTTTGATGGTAATTTTCAAATGGGAATGGTATAAGTAAATGAAAAGGGAAAAGATATTGCTACAGGAAAAGAGGAGGGGAGTGTAATGAATTGAGTTGTTCTACCAAAAGGTAGCATAGGCATAAGGGGCCAAATAGCAACTTTCTGATTCATTAATCCTATGGTAAAGAGAAAGGAGCAACAGGAGGGAATGGGACTCCCTTTGAACCAGCTGGTATCGGCTCAATAGGCTGAATGGCCTCCCTCTGTGCTTCCTGTTCTTTAATTTTATAATACATTGGCTGGAAGTTTCAAGGCTTAAGAGGGAAAAAAGAGGAAATTTCCAAGGATCAGTGTCTACAGTTTCTGGCTGCAATGGAGACAAGAATGTTTGTGATGGAAAGAGGAAGGAGACCATATGCTGGAGTGGAGAGAAGGATCCCTTAATGCATAGGATTTGTAGTGTATCCTGTGTGACAAATGTAATACAACAGACTCCACAATTATTGGAAAAATAGTTACATCTCACACAGCAAAGTTTATTTAAGTGCTTAAATATTTGATAATCCACGCTCTCCTTCAGTTACTTGAAGATTTTATTGATGACACTGATTCTGTGTAATCACTAGAAATTGAGTATTTACGTGAGAGATGATTGATTTATAGAGTATTTGTAACCCTGATGCTAGGAACAGAGAAACCGCATTATGGGATTATTATCTGATTTGAAAACATTAATTATAATTTATTGTATTTTAACATATATTTCCTCTCAATTGAAGCAGTTGTCAAACATATCAAAATATTAATGAATTCTGAATCCTGTTTGACTTGAGGCTGCAAATTCAATTATTTGTGTACATTGACAATAAGCCCCAGTAAGTTTTTGTTTTACAGTAACACCAGACATTTCACAATGCAAAATATCGGCTGTGTAAACATTTGAATGGAGGCAGCCATGGGACTGGACAATTTTGACAATTGGCTGGTGGATAGCACAAAAGGAGGCCATTCAGCCCTTCAAGCCCATGTTTTTAAGTGCAATTGGTCCTTCCCCTTGGTGCACCTGCAGGCCAGGTATACCACAAAGTTGCTTGCTTCATGCTAACCTGGCCTTTGTCCCAAGTAGATGCCATTGTGGCTTTTCCAAACCAGGCATTCTGTGTTTTTTTTACTAGTTAATTGCAGTTGGCATTATAAATGTAGGATTTTTTGAATGAAGAAAGACTCAAAATTCCATTGATCGTTCATCCACTATGCGAGCAGTTCCTTGCTATGATGATAAATAATGAACTTTTTAACAGCCTTCACTATCTCTGAGAGAGCCTGTTTCATTCACTCACTCGGGAGTTGGCATATTTGTAACCCAGGCTGGGCTGTGTTAGTTGGGGGAATGGGGTGTGGTCTTCGGGGTGCTTTTGAATGAAAACCTGGAGGTCAGGACCTTTCAACAAGGTCTCTTGGATAGAGTGAGAATTCAGGACATTTCAGGGGATGAGGCAAAGGGTGGGGTTGGGTTTGTGGGGATGGGCTTTGCAGTGATAAGCTTTGCAGTCAGCGGTCCAAGGCCTGAGACAACCAGTGATAAGGAGAGTGGAGTGGAGGAGAGGTGATGTCTGAGATCCAAGATTAAAAGAAATCAAGAGGGTGAGCGCTCTGCATGGACTTCAGAGGGCTTACATTGTTACCATTTCCATTGTCATAGATAGTATAAAGTAACACCACTGGAATCCACCACGGTGTTAATAAGGGAAAGAAAATATTTAGGAGTTATTCATATAAATGTCTTTAATGTTTGTAACACTATAACACCAAACATAATTCTCCCTTGGGTTTGACACAAAAAGGAGACAACAGAAGGGTGTAACTGAAGGATGAAGCAATGGAGTGGGGAGTGTGGCAGTGAGGAGAATCCCGGACAACAGAGGGAGGACTGAGGCAATGTCAAAGGCCAAATATGGCTGCAGGACTTCTGAGACAAGCTGTGCATCACCAAAAACCTCTCTGAAATCTTAAGACATCTTGGCAGTACTTTGGTTGGGACCCAAGACAAAGCCCCCATTATGAAGATGATCACAATATTATCAAGATATCTGGTCACCCTACTTTTGCCCTTGATGGGATCCCTATCCATAGGCTGAGCTGATTGACAGGCTCTGCTTCCCATTGGAAGGGGAGCACTCTGGAGCAAGCCAAGTCTGATCATGAAATTCAGCAGAATGGGAGATCAGAGGATGGGTGGGTGGGTGTGTCTTTGATTCCCAGTCACAGGGGTCCCAGTCCATATCCTTCTACCTCAGTGGGGAAGGTGTTGTAAGCAAAATAAGAAATGGCAAAACATACTTTTAAAAAAACCCTCGTAGAGAAGAGGGTTAGTCCTAAATGAAAACCATAAGTATTAAAGAAGGTATTAAACACTGGAGTTTCCCAGAATATCAAACAAGAGAAGTAGTTGTGCAATTGATCTACCATCTGTGAAAGTAGTGTCATGGTGACACTGCATGATATCTTTTGCATTACAGAAATCAAACAGTGATGAAAACCTTCCCTTCTGAGTCCCAGGATTGTTGTTTCAGGTCGTACACCAGAGGCTTGTACGTATTATTTAGGTTGACCACCGAGTCCAGTGCTGAGAGAGTGCTGCACTGTTAGAGCTGTCAACATACTGATGAGAAATTAACCCAGGAAATTAAGACAATTATTAAAACTGGCTTTCAGACACAACAATTCACACTTAATATATCAGCTTTGCAAGGTTCTTCATGGGAAGTGAGGGGAAAGGGAATCTGGGGGGAAACAGCCAGCAGGAACTTACAGAGGTGACTCAAGTTGTGGAGAAATAGATGTTTCAATTTCTTTAACAAGGAGGCAAAGGAAGAGAATTCCTGATCATGAACACTGGAGAGTGAGAACCAGCTGTGGGGAAGAAGACAATTCCTTAGGGTAGTTCTGAGGTAGTCGTAAATGAGAAACTTTTATTTCTAATGAACTTTCATAATAGAATGCTTCACAGCTATCATAGTATAGACACTGATATAATGTGGAGGAACATAGCAGACAATTTGTGTTCAGTAAGCTTCCACAAGCAATGAGTTAAATGAACAGACATGTTGTCAAAGTGATATGATTGGGGGGTAGGTATCAGCCAGGACAGAAAGGAAAACTCCCCTTTCTTCTTTTCAAATAACCCAGGAAATCTTTTCAATCCACCTAGTAGGACTTCAGTTCATGTTCTCTAACAACGCAACACTCGCTCAACTACAATATTGAAGTTTCAGAGGGTAGGTCTTATCTTCAGGGAAGGGACTAAACTCACAGCCTGTTGACTTAGAAATAAGGGAACTGCTCACCGAGCTGTCAATGAAATGAAGACTTCGGAGGACTGGAAAGCTGGTGGAGATGGATTCACTTTCAAATTTTATGAGAAATTATAGAGAGAGCAGCTGGTTTTCAAGAGATAGTGTTCAGTTCAATACAGGGTGGTCTGTCAAATATCCAAATCCGAGCTAGTTCTTACAGGCTTGTACAAATCATTTTCACACTGAGGTAAGTGGAATATTTTTATTTAATGACTGCACTTCGGACAGTAGACAAGGTGCAAAGTTCGCTCTCTGTAGTAGATTTCAGTAAATCTGTGCTAATATTTGAGGAAGAAATACAGGGGAAAATGGTACTTTAAATCTTTTAATGGAGGAAATAAAATTTTACCTTCTGCAGTTTCAAATTCACACAAGGAGAAGCTGAAGAACTGATTACATATTTTTTGAGACTTCATTGGAAGAGGAGATGGCAGTAGATCTGAAAGGAAGGAAGCACTTCCATTTCTATAGGGTCTTTCACCATCCCAAAGCACTGTACAGCCATTAGGTACTTTTTGAAGTGTGGTACCGTAGGAAACGTGATGGACAATTTGCACAGAGTATGTTTCTGCAATGAGTAAGATGATATTATTAAGATAACAATGTGTGCTGAGGAATAAATATTGGCCAGTGTAATGGGGTTATCATGGGATCTCTTGAACCCACCAAAGATGCAGGTTTAATGTCTAATCTAAAGGATGGCACCTTTACCTTATATGTTGGTATTGGAGTGGTATTGAATCCATGCTTTCTGACTGACAGTCTAACATGCTCCTTACGACAATCATGACAGTAAGATATGACTCAGTCCTAGGCCTCAGTAATGCAGCTGAATTCAATTAGAATTTTCTTAACTAACTTTTCACAGAGTTAAAGTTCCTCACCTGGTGTATTAAATTCTTGTGGTCTGTGCTTGGTAAGGCACTTGTACTGTTTAAGTTTAGGAGATCAGCAGCCATTGCAGAAAAATCTATCTTGGGCCCAACACATTGATGCAATCATGAAGAAGGCGTGCCAGTGGCTCTGCTTCGTTAGGAGTTTGAGGAGATATGGTTTGTCACCAAAGACTCTGACAAATTTCTATAGTTGTACAGTGGAGAGCATCACAGCCTGGTATGGAGCCTCCAATGCACAGGATTGTAAGATGCTGCAGAGGGTTATAGACTCAGCCAGCTCCATCAGGGGCACAACTCTCCCCGCCATTGAGGACATCTTCAAGAGGTGGTGCCTCAAGAAGCCAGCAGTCATCTCTAAGGACCCTCACCATCTGGAACATGGCCTCTTCTCATTATTAACATCAGGGAGGAGGTACAGGGGCCTGAAGATCCACACTTAGTGCTTCAGGAACAGCTTCTTCCCCATCAGATTTCTGAATGGTCTATGAATCTATGAACACTACCTCATTATTCCTTTCTTCACATTATTTATTTATTTTAGTAATTTATAGTAATGGTATGTCTTTGCACTGTACTGCTGCTGAAAAATGACAAATTTCACATCATATAAGTCAGTGATAATAAATCTGATTCTGACTCTGAGATCTTCTCTGCAGGCACCAGGTTTACCAACCTTTCTGGATTCTCCATGCATTAAGAATTGCTCTCCAGGTGATTGCAAACCAGGAGAATAATCAGAGAGACTAAACAAAATTATAATATTGTAGGAGTGGTTTGTGGGTCTTAAGCTGACGTCAGAAACCACCAGGCCAAATTACTTTTCATTCCTATAGCACTTAGCAAGCTTTTCCAGAATCAGAAGGGTTTTATTAGAGAGGGGATATTTAGCAAAGGAAGATCTGTGGTAAGCCATTCATCCCCTTGACCTGGTTCTGTTTTCAATTAAATTGAGTATAATCCATATCCTGACTCCATCTGCCTTGGTTCTCCAGTTCATTTGCCTTATAAAACTCTGTTGTTCTCAGTTATAATATTTCTGTGGATTCCTTGGACTCAAAGCTTATTGAGTGAGGAAGTTCTGAACTTCTACTGTCCCTTTAGTGATGACATAATTCCTGAATGGCCCATTCTCCTGAATCCCAACATTAGAAGAGACAGCTCCCCTCTGTCTACATTCTCAGAATAAGTGGCTGGCCATTTAGGACCAATACGAGGAGAAACTTCTTCACTAGATGGTTGTGGATCTTTGTCCACTTCAGAGATGCTGTAGATTATCATCTTTTTCATATTCTGAATAGACTTTTAGACATTATGGAACGAAGGAACTTTGTGATTGAAAGGAAAAGTGGACATTAGCCTTATTGGTACTATTAGTGAAGAAGGCTGAAGGAGACAAAGGGCCTGGCCTTGCTTTTATTCCTTACATTGTGTTATTCTTGTTCTCCCATTAAATCCTTTATTCACTTTAATCACCCCTTAGCTTTACTCAGGGGAATACGTAGATAGACTTTATAACTTCGTCTCATAATTTGATTATTTTAAATTCTACATGATTTTGGTGACTGACACTGCACTGCATTTCCTTCAAGACAAAATAGCCTTCTTGGGATGTAATAACCACAGCTGAATGAGCACCAGGGATTTATATATTGCAACATTAGGTTTATCCTTTTTTTATTCAACACTTATAGGTACTATTTGGTCTATATCTTTTATTGAAATGACAGGAGAGGAACCATTGTTAAATGTTTTAATCCATGGGTGGGATGTTGTCCATCAGTTAAATTCCAAGCCTAATTGTCCTTAACAAAGGGATGACTTGCCATCTTTTTACTATTGCAGTTCGTGTGTATATTCCAGTCTCCACAAGCTTCAGTTCTAATCGAAGCTTAAATTTTATTCAGGTCTTCTTTGAATAGACACGTCAACTGTTTTCCGCGAAAGCTTGTTCACTAAGGACATGAGAACGTAATAAATAGGACCTGGAGCAATCCATTTTAACCTGCATTGAATTTGATCAGATCATAGTCAACTCTCTTTCTCAGCCCTTCCGTGAATTTCTTTGATCTGACAAATATATTAATCTCTGTTGTAAATATATTCAGCAGTGAGCACCACAGCTCTCTGGGGCTGAAAAACGTTAAAAGATTCACTGCCTTCTGACAGATTAAATTTCTCCTTGTCTCCATTTCACTGGCTGCCACCCTATTCCAAGGCCTTATCCTGTCTTTTTTTCCAGCCTGAACCAGCGGCATCTCCCCGTCAATCCTTTCTGAAAGTTGCAAGCTTCAATAAAAAAACACTGCTTATCCTCCTGACATGTAAAATTTGAGCCAGAAATGAACAAAAAGCCAATGAGTAACTATCATGTGATCTGCTGCACCCCCACATATAGCAGTCTGGCTCACCAACATAAAGACACTCTATGCCGATGAGCTTCTTGGAATAGAGGGAAGAAGAGTGAAACAGATTGACAACAAGGGCCAACATATAGAGAAAGAGATAAAGAATATTATATGGGTAGATAAATATTGCCATCTAGAGATAGATAAAGAAAGATTAATAATAGATCAACAGATAGAAAGGTAGATAAATATTATTGCTAGAGGTAGACAGAGATTAATGAATGGATTGATGGGTAGATTGTTTAGATACACAGTTAAATAACTTTCCAGCATTCTGAACAACAATTTTTATACTTATAATGCCTTAATGAAGTAAATTGTCCTAGGGCACTTTGCTAAAAACTGCTTTCACATTTCTGTCTGTACTTTTTGGGTGGCAAAATCAGAGTGTTCACTTCACACCTGCAAAAATGTGGGTTATGAACAACCCCCAGGGCTTGGGTTAGTTAAACTTTTTCAATTATTTCAGCTGTTTCAGTTAAAAACCTTGAGAAATCAAAACACACATCACAAAGTGTGCAAAAGGTCCTGTGGTATTGAACATCTTTAGCTTGTGTTTAAAGTATACATCAGGTGCCTCCCAAAAATGTACAGTAAGACACAGAAAAAATAATTTTCCATAAGTACCATGGGACATTTTGCTTTGTCAAAGATGCTGCATGGAGGCCTGAGGCTTAATGAAATGGGTCTATACTGACGCCCCAGTACCCCATTTGGAAAACAGATACACATATCCCTGGAGGAAGTGTGCTTCCTGCCATATTGGGGTGAGGTCAAAAATATGTGTCCTTTACCCTTGCCCGAGAAAGGGATTCAGAACCCTGTAGGAATAAATAAAGACTTATTTGGTCTTCTCTGCAGGACTGACTTTCCACTGCTGGGTGCACAGGGAAACTTGGCCTTGGAATCACTTGCCAGACCCAGCTCCAAGGTAAGGCAACCAAGGGATCAGGAGTTCTACCTCTGATCTACAATCATCTCTGGTAGTGATTAAACTACTGGATTAGCAACCAAAGTACTGGGTTATTGATCCAGAGATGTGAGTTTGAATCCCACCAAGAGCTGGGGAAAGTTAAATTCAAGTCATTAAATACAATCTGGAATTTAATAAAGAGCTTATGTTAGCATTGGTAACCATGAAACTATTAATTGTTGTCAAAACCCATCTGATTCACTAATATCCTTCAGGGAAGGAAATCTGCCATATCTTCCTGCTCTGGTCTACATATGATTCAGTTTCCACTAATGCAGCTGACTCTTAGATATGGGGCAAATAGGGATGGTCAAAAAGTGCTAGTGTTTTTAGTAATGTCCATACCCTGTGAACAAATAAATAAAAGAAAAATTCTAAAGCCAGACTTCCTGTTCCTGATCTCCGATTTCCCCTGTCCTCCCTTTGATCCCCAGTCTCTGGCGTGTTCTCTGGGCCCACTATCACATGGACCGATCTTGCTTTGTGCTGGCAGTACTGCTTTCATTATATTGAGCGCCACCTTCTAACATTTGATGAACCTGGGCCTCACCATTCAGGTGAAAACAATAAACCTGCTCACTCAACTCCACCTCTGCTCTCCCTGATTTCTGGGAATTAGGCTTGCATGGATTAAAATGCTTTAAACCAAAGTGTTTTAATCCATGCAAGCCCTGATACTCATTATGTTTCATTGGGTGAAAGAGTTAATGATCCAAGCTCAAGACCTTGAACAACCTAGAACGTGCTCCCTGGGATGTGGGCTCTTAAGACTGTTCCAAAATGTTAAAACATTTTTAGAGGATATTGGGCTAGAAATTTGCCCTTTATTAAATGTGACAGACATGGCAAGGAGCAATCGGTTTGTGCAGGTTGAATGTAGTTCTGAAATTTGGTTTCGCTAATGTCAACAGGTTGCTGTTACTGCATTGTGAATTTAGTGTATACAACAGAGAACCTTCACAATAGAGACTCGAGGTGTAAAGTGCCTTCCAGTTGTTCCTCCTCAGTTTTAAATGGTCACAATCCAGAGACTACTGAGAATCAGAGTGCAACCATGTTTTCAAGGAAACTTTGAGAAAGTCCTTGAAGCAATTTAGATCACACCAGAAAAATTCAGATGTACAGCATTTTCATATTTTGCTTTAAGTTAACATATATCATGCATGCTCTATGGAAAGAGCAACCTGGACACAGTCATTGTACATTCAATATATTTCACTGAATCAATGATATAACTTTTTTGCTGAAGACAAACAGTCCAAACTTGGTTTAACACTTCAGGATCATCTCCTTAAGAAGCCTGGAGTGGATGTAGATATGGCACACAGAGACTGTTAATCCTGAACTGCCATTCAATATAATCAAGGCTTATCTGCCCCAGGCCCCAACTCTACCTCTGTGACTTAATTCCTTGAGTTTTTAAAAATCTTTTATCTATCTCCTCTTTAAATACCTCCAAAGATCTTCACTACTCTCCATGGTAGAGGATTCCAGAGATTTACCATCCTCTGCAAGAAGAAGGAAGTCTGGTTCTAGCCAACTCACATCACCTCATTACCTTGTTGGAGGGTCTGCCACCATTCTAGGACTGGTGTGGACAACGAGATCAGCTTTTGGATCCAGAGAAAGTAAGTTTATGGAATGGGGAGCACAGACAGTGAATACAGGTAATGGACCCTACTGAGGAAAATCATCCTGAATCTAGACTAACTGGTAATTTATAAGGACTTATGCAACCTCCTGTACTCACACTTGCTTTATTCCTTTGAAGGTTTTTGTAGTCTGCTTTTAATAGGTTCACTGTCACTTCAAGACCTTTGTCTTAAATCATCTGCTTTTAGCTTTGACTTATTGATAATCATATCTTTGCACCAGTATGGATGGCCTCAGGCAGTTTCTGTCGAACAAACCCATCTGCTCAGCTGGCAAAGCCTGTGTCTTGAATGAAACACTATCAATATAAATAAAGTCAAGTATCAATAGGACTAATCAAGAAGAAAACACTTGGCGTGTGATAGGGGTCTTAATCCTGCTTTGCCCTGAAGAGACCAAAGATATCCAGAGTAACATAATCAGGGATGTCCAAAAACACACATGAATAATTTATTGCATCTTGGAGCACATTCTATTTCAGTCATAGTCACCATTCTTCAAAATTGATTCATTGATTTAGTAGCATTTCGGGATGTTGGAAAGATGTGAATAGTGCAGTAGAATACAGAGTTCCTTCCAGACAGCAAAAAAGTGATCTCCCCAGCATAAGGCTGGTGGAAGATGGAAATGGGATCTTTTCAATATTTATTCTCTGGTTGTATCTGTCAATATCAGTATTTATTGCCCATCTCTAACTGAATTCAGGATGGTGGTGATGAGCTGGTTCCTTGAACTGCTGCAGTCTTGCTGGTGTAGGAGTTGTTGGAGGGGTGGGGGTGAGGAGTTCCAGCAACAACTCAGGGTGCTGTCCAACTTGGAGGTGATTTGATATGATGTTGTGTGCAAGGGGAAAGCTAAATTCGTCCTTCTAAAGATCACAGGTTGGGGGTGTGGGGTGGTTGTCAGAATAACCTTGGGTAATTGTCGTTATGAAAGAGAAACATTATGTTTCTCTTTCCACAGATGCTGCCTGACCAGCTGAGTGTTTTCATATTTTGTATTTTTGTTTCAGATTTCTAGCATCTGCAGGGCTTTTGATTTTCAGCAATGTAATGTTGATTGAAGGCTAAACAAGGACCTACACAACAGGGAGAGCTCCTCTCTCTTTGAAACGGTGCTGAAGCACCAACATGACAGAACATGTTAAATATTGCTTCTGAAAGATACAGCAGCTCTTCCCCGGTACTGCAGTGGAGTGTAAGCTCGGAGTTTGCAATTCAAGTCTCTGGAGTGGGAATTGAACATTTGGCTCAGAGGAGATATTATTACCACAGCTAACACTTCCAGTATTGAATACATGCACCTTGATTACTTTCAAGAACATGGGCCAATTCACTTCTTTATAAAGAAAACACAACTCCTTTAAGAACGCTTCTATTTTTGACAAGAGCGTGGAGTCAGTCATGCACACAAAATGGAGACTGTGTGCTTTAAGTATTTTTATGAGTTGTTTAATATAACGCTTGGAAATCTGCCTCCATCTTTTATTTTGTTTTGCATATTTTAACTTCCCTCCCATAATCCATCATTGAAATCTTGGTGATCGCTTCTTTAGCAGATTGCTACAATGTCCACCAGTGTATCTCGTAGATTGCCGACCCTCTCAATTACAGAGGACAATTCTTCATTGAGTCTCTGTGCAGCTGGGTATGTTGGCCAAGTGCTCAGCCAGACATGTGAAATACTGCAAGTACAGATGTTCCACCTTGCACAGACTGAGCCTTTAATTCCTCAATCCATGTAACGCCCCCTTCGCGCGAGCATTTGAAAAAAAACTGAGTTATTTATGAGGGGCCTGTGCCAAGAATGAGGCCTGGCAAATATTAAGGTGAGTAAATTCCTTACAGTGAGAATGTGTGTGGGATAAAGCTGCTTTATGATTTTTTGAATCGTCAGTGTTTCTTGGAGAGGGAAAAATGTCGTATGCTGCAGAAAAGGGAAAGCTGGCAGATTTTGTTTTTGAGGAGGAAGGGGCCTGTTTACTGAGCAGAAATATTCTGATATCAAAACCAAAGCTAAAGGCATAACACTTCCTTTTGTTTTAAGATCATTTCTTTGTTTTGTGTTTATTATGAGGGTCTCATTCCCACTGAACAGCTCAGTGGGTAGGGTTCTGGTCTCTGTGTTGGAAGGTTGTGGGTTCATGTCCTATTCCTGCAGACTTTGGATTGTTGCTCAAGTCTGGGAGTATTTGATGGTGTTGCTTTTTTGGGGCAGACACAGTAGTGTAGTGGTTAGCGTAACACTTTACAGCACCAGCAACCCGGGTTCAATTCTGGCTGCTGTCTGTAAGGAGTCTGTACGTTCTCCCCATTGCCTGCGTGGGTTTCCTCTGGGTGCTCCGGTTTCCTCCCACATTCCAAAAATATACGGGTTAGGAAGTTGTGGGCATGCTATGTTGGCAGTGGAAGTGTGGTGACACTTGTGGGCTGCCCCTAGAACACTCTATGCAAAAGATGCATTTCACTGTGTGTTTCGATGTACGTGTGACGAATAAAAATATCTTATCTTATCTTAATCTGACACACACCCCCACCCCTTTGCCTTGTCAGGAGGAGGGAAAAGATACGACAGTATTAGACTGAATAGTCCAACTCACAGATAATTTTTAAACAGAAGAATAATATACTTAGCTTCAATCTGGCTACTTTTTGACCAGAAATAAAGCTAATTTAAAAAAAAAGCTGCTACCTTCTGCAATCTCCACCCACCCCCCCAACTACCCCAATGAAAGGGACTATCACCACACTGTTAGACGTTGAATTTCCTGGCCTGTGCTTTATTGGGTGACCAATTCTTTCACCTATCCAGGCTGTGCTGGGGTCTATTGGTGCACCCGGACTGCCAAGTGTTGACAGGGTCTGACTGAGGGTGACCCGAAACAAGGCCTTGGCTCAGTCTGCGTCTCGGGGAGTTAAAGAGCTGAGGGAAAGTCAGGAGTGGGGTGGGTCTGAGGTGGGGGGAGCTTCTAGGAGAGGAGTGGGGCACATTGGGAAGTGAGTTTGAGGGGAGGTGGAATTGGAATCAAGGAAGGAATACTACGCGGAATATTTGTGTCATGGATTGTGGGGGCAGTGAATATTTTGATGTATTTTAGAAGAGAGTAGAGCAGGCTGCAAGATTCATTTGAGGAGGGGTGATGGGCAGACAGAGGAGGGAAGAGTGGAAATAGTGACAGAGGCTGGGAGGTGACAGGTGGAGGTGACAGAGGGCTGGAGATGATGGAATCTGATAGGAAAGGGAGCATAAGGGAGGTGGGGAGGGCAGGTGGAAACAATGGCGGGAGGGGTCCCAGTGGGAGGAGTGAGTGGGTAATGGGCAGATGGAGTGGATGGAGGAGGGGAAAGAAATGGAGATGCGAGGTTGGGAGGTGGGGTGGGTGTAGGAGGAGTTGGGTAGGCCTGGTATCCTCCACTGCCAGGATGAGGCTGAACACAGATGAAAGGAACAGCACCTCATATTCTGCCTGGGTAGTCTACAACCCACTGGCATGAACATTGAATTCTCCAATTTCAGACAACCTGCTCCCCCTCTGTCCCTTTTCTCTCTTATCCTGATTTACCTAGTTCCTCCTACACCCAACTCAGCCCCCCATCACCCTGTTTCTTTCCCCTCCACCACCCACTCCATCTGCCCATCACCCAGACACTCCTCCCACTGGGTCCCCTCTCCCTGCTGTTCTCACCTGCCCTCACCACCAGCTTTATTTGGTTCCATGCTCCACCTTCCTTTCCTATCAGATTCCATCATCTGCAGCCCTTTGTTGCCTCCACCTATCACCTCCCAGCCTCTGTCAATATTTCCACCCGTCCCTCCACCATTTGCCTCACCTGGATCCGCCTATCGCTCTTTTAACTGCCCATCTTCTCTCCCTCTCCCTCTCTCTCTCTCCCCCCTTCTCTCTCTCTTTCTCTCTCTCTCTCCCCAAATGAAGTCTTGAACCTGAAATGTCAACTGTCCATTTCCATCCTCAGATGCCGCCTGAATTGCTGTGTTCCTCCAGCATTTTTTTTTGCTCAAGAACCCAGCATCTGCAACCTCTTGGTTGATTAATTTATTGGTATTTTCCAAATATACCCTTCCTCCCAGCTGATTGGCATGAGCAAATCTGGAGACATTTCTCAGCTATATCCTTATTTGGCATGGGGATAGTCTTGAGGCTAAGCACTTTTAGGTCAGTCCCCTAGGAGAACCAAACATTCCAGACCATGAGCTTGTGTGGGAGCTATCACCTGACTTCCCTTGCACTGAGGATCACCAAGCAGTGCGGAGTCCACTGGAGACCCAGTCTACCAAACAGCGCCTGTTCTGTTATCAGTGACTCATGAGCAATCATCCAATTGGATCTTCATTGGTTATTATATCAGTGTTTAGGAGCTCTCTCCTGTCCTGGCTGGTTTTTCTTCCTCTTCCAACATCACCCATGCAACTTATCAGATCATTAAGCTCTAAGATAAGAAATGGAAGTAGGTGTAGGCCTTGGACACTGCTCTGGCATTCAGAGATCATGGACAATCCTGTACCTCAAATCCACTTTCCTCACCAATCCCATAATCCCTTGGTTCAGTGTGAATGACTGAGAAACCAGTGTGCTCTGCAGAAGAGAATTTCAAAAGTCTGCAACCATTTATATAAAGAGATTTCTCTTCATCTCAGCCCTAAATGGAAACCTCAGTGTTTACTTGTGGGTGCTTTCTTACACTAATTGGCTGCCATGTTTCGTGCGTTATATCAGTGACTGCACTTCGGAAGTACTCCACTGGGTAGAATGTCCCTTTGAAATAATTGACTAGAGATCCCACTGATAGTCTGTGGACCACAACTTGTACTGCTCAGCAGGTTGCCTCTCCAGTGAAAAACCCATGGAAGTGCAAGTCTTGGTTTTTGTTCCAGGATTGTGTATTTTTCCTTGCAGGAGGTTTAAGAAAGCTGAACAAAAATTACAGGAGTTAGAATAAATATGAGGTGAGTTGGTAACCAGAGGATACAGATCTACAAAAAAAAAGTGGGGAAGTGAAATGTTGTTTACATGCAGTAAATTTAATTTAATGCATTTCATTAACATGTGAACATTGAATGTGCACAGGTAATATGAAATACGAGCTGGAGTATTGGTATTGGTTTATTATTGTCACTTATATCGAGGTACAGTGAAAAACTTGTCTTGCATTATGATCATACAGGTCAATTCATTACACAGTGCAGTTACACTGAGTTAGTACAGAGTGCATTGAGGTAGTACAGGTAAA
>JAUZTB010000070.1:18581514-18603918 GCA_034780895.1 Rhynchobatus australiae
AGTCTTCCTGTCCCAGAATGCTTTACACCTAATAAAGTGCTTTTAAAATGAGATTAGTATTATACTCTAGAAAGCATACAAGTAATTTATGCACGGCAAGTTCATCCAAACCCTAATGTATTAATGGGCTGATAATTTGTTTTCATAATGAGGGATTGAATGTTCCAATATTTCCTCACAATAGAAAGAGGCCATTTCAGCCCATCAAATCTATGCCAGCTCAATGAACAATCCCATTCCATCACTAATTGTTTCCCTATTTTTCCCATATTTCCATCAACTACCCCCAGATTCTACCACTCACTTGCGCACTATGTACATTTAACAGAGGTCAATTAACGTACCAACCCGCATGTCTTTTGGGGATGTGGGAGGAAACTGGAGAACCTGGAGAAAACCCATGCAGTCATATCAATGTGAAAACTGCACACAGCACTGAAGGCCAGGATTGAACCGGGGTCATTGGAGTTGTGAGACGGCAGCTCTATTAGGTGTGCCACCAAACAGTGCCATGGAACAGCGTCTTGTGACCTTAAGCATTTGCTCGGGAGGATAGTCAGAGAATTTAGTTAAAATTCAATTGATTATTGTTATATTTTTCAGTTTTATGCAATTCAGAATTGATTGCTTTTCCAGAGAGGTGCAATAACAGTCATGCCCATGTCTCCCTGTGTCACTCCAGAAATTTGACCAGGCACTCCTGGGCCAGAGGTGCATAGGATGACATCATTCCATGTCCAACATTCTTTTTGGTGCATTCCAGAGGAAGTTGGGCCACCATGTCCATGGATGCTTACTGTTGGTCCATCTAGTGTAGAACTGAACTGGGATACTTGTTTCCCTTGTATCCAATGGACCCCAGTGTTAAACCAAACCTCCACCATTTCCCTATCTCCTACCCCCACCCTCTCACCTTAATACTCCTCCAAGATTCAGACCCTGGCTACTCCAATCTCCCAACCACCAGGATCTTCCTGACTTCCCTAAGCCCAGGCCCTTACTTCTGAATTGCCCACCTTCCTGACCATCCAACACCGTAGGTTCCTATTGTGTCTCTTCTCCTGCACTGCCTCCTATGAGCATTCACAATAGAGCTTTGAATCCACTCTTCCTATACCCCAAATCCCAACCACTGCACAAACCAATGTTGACCATGACTGCTGGCCATCCCAAACCACACCTCACACCCCACAATCAACCACGTTCACTCTTCACTTCAACCCAGCTTTGGAGCAGAGACCCACATGGTGCATTTTCATTTGGGCCTTGCATGGAGACCTGAACTTTGCAGTGAAGGGACCATCAACTGAAAGGGTTGTTGCCTCTCCAGTGCCTGACTGATCGAGTGAACAGTTTTGGGTTTACAAGAATTTTTATACTGGTACTTGCCAAAATGTCACAATCCCTCAGCAAGGCACTGGTGCGTCAGCCTTCATTTCTTTTGCTTAGGTTAGTAAATGTGATAAATATTGAATGTCAGCAAGTTAGAGGAAGCGGGTGGGGTGGAAATATGGAGGATAAAGGTTTGGCCCATTTGTGTTTGTGGGAAAAATTGGCATCATTGTGTCTGAATCAGCTCACAGATCCCCCGAGCGTGTTGTAACCCATTCAAACAGACCAAGAAGTTTCCAGGTATTATTGCCAGATCATGCTGACTGAGTTGGCCTCGACCAAGGTAGCAACAGGAGCAGTAAAGTTGGCCTCAGGATCATGGAGTTGGGAAGAAGAAATCTCCAAAACTTATAACTTCATTATTCTTAGGAATGACTGCACTCACAGCTGAGATTTCATTGACTCGGACTGTGAAATTCCAAAAGAAACATGAATGACTCACACAGAAATAAATTAACTTGCAGTTGGCAATACAGATGCAACCCTTTTCATTTTAGGGTCAGTTATTTTATATGTGTTACATCTTACTATTAACAATCCATTTCTATTACAACATAATCGCCAAAAGCTTTGGAATGAAAATATTTCCTCGTAACCAACAAATATGTAAACAGAAAGTCTGAAATGTTTGTCACCTCATTCTTCTTCCTTGCGATTTCAATTTTCTTTGGTCTTCAGCTTCCCATTTGTCGCCTTCTCCTTTCTTTTATTTTCCTCGGATGTATTTTGAGTAAGCTGCATATGCACAGTAGTGTGTTTGAATTCTACGCCATAACTTGAAAAGTAATTTCTAAGCTGGTACTTAAATTCAGGGCTTATGTTACTATTTACTGGGATTTAGTGGGTTAAATAATAAAGGGTCTTACATGAGGGGTGGTTACCGGACAGTTCTCTGAAAGCATGATCCCTTGATATGGAGTCATGAGCTTAAATCACAGCACAGCGGCTGAAGGGGTTTATATTCAATTAAATCTGGCTCGCATCAGTATGATGACTACTTCACTCATGTCCTTCAGGAAAGGAAACTGGCCAACCTTACCTGGTCTGATCTGTATGTAACTCCAAACCAATGTGGTTGACTCTTAATCGTTGTGGGCAATAAATGCCAACCTTGCCAGCGATGCATTCATTCTGTGAACACATCAATAAATAAACTCCACTCCAGCCCCCCCGAGTTCTAGAATCCCTTTCCCATTGCCTTTTCCCCTACTTCAAAATACTTTTTAAAACTTACTTCTTAGCCATTGTTCTTTTGTTCCATTCCTTAGTTCAGTGTCAATTGATTGGCCAAAGATGCTCCAATGTGAAAGGTGCTTTACATGCAGAGAAGTTCCTTTGTTACCCTTGAAATGATAACCATGTGCACAAAAGTAGTGTATGAAATTAGTCAGCCGGCACTTCAAGGGTTAAAATACTTGCACTTAGAAGGCCGGGGACATAAATTGCAATGGCACATTTGTCTGGAGTTGTTTTGGTCTGCTGAAATCAGGGGGCCTCTCTGGCTGTGGTCCAGTGCTACCATCTGGTCAGCACCTCCCTGTTGTCTTTACAGAGATCTGTGTGCTTCCTGAAGCTCCATGCTACAGCAGCCAGGGAGCAGACTTGGAATCTGGCAGGATTCCTGCAGGCCTTTTTTATCCCCCCTCTTGCAGGCCCCCTCTGGGCAGACCGAAGGTAATCCTGACTGAAAACATACATTGTGCACCCTGACCGTGTGCACACAATAACCACAGTGATTCGTGCTGGCCTAATATGGTAAGTATTTGGGACATTCTCCACATATTGGCGTTACATCCACAACACAGTCACAGATAGCTGAATACAGGCAAGTCTCTCATGGACAGAATAGCTTACTAAATTAGGCTGTAGGTAAATTCCTCAAGATTCCTTTAAAGCAAATTGAGGTCCCAGACAACTTACTAAATAGAAACACATTCCTGAGGATCTCCTTCTTTGATGGCTTGATTAGGTGAATCAGAGGGTTGATTCTGGCTCTTGGTGCTGTCAGTTGTAGAAATTGTAGGATCAACTTCACCAACACTGGGTCAGGTAGGAGATCCATGGGAATACTCACTGCAAGGTTGATCATTGGGCACTTGGATACAGTTCAGACAAGGATAGATTCAGATTCACCTGGGGTGCTGTGTGTAGTTCTGGTCATCACACTGGAGGAAGGATGTGATATTACTGCAGATGTGCAAAGAATATTTGACAGGATGTTGCCTGGACTGGAGGATTTCAGTTAAAAGAAGAGATTGGATAGGCTGGAGCAACAGACAATCTGATGGAGGAACTCAGCAGGTCGGGCAGCATCTGGGGGGGGAACCAATTGTCGACATTTTGGTCAAAATCGTGGAGAGGGGGAGTGGCGAGACAGGAGCTAGTAGATGATAGGCTGGGTTTGTTTTCCTTGAAGGGAGGAGACTGAGGGATGACCTGATAGAGGTGTACAAAATTAGGAAGGGATAGATATAGTAGATAGGAAAAGATTTTTTTACCTTGGTGAGGTGTCTAAAATAAGAAGGCATAGGTATAAGGTAATAGGTAGAAGGTTTAGATGCGATTTGAGGGTGGTTGGATCCTAGAACATGCTGCCTGAGGAGGTGGTGGAGGCAGGTACTTTTATGTTTAGGAAGCTTTGTGACAAGCACTTGAATCACCAGGATGTAGAAGGCTACGGACTAAATAGAGGTAAATAAGGCATATAGATAGGTACAATGGTCAGGCTGGACATGGAGAGCCGGAAGGCATATATCTTTATAGTGCTGTATATCTTTCCTGGCTCCTAGCAGAGCAATCCCAACACTCCCCTCATCTGCTTTTTCCCCACAGCCAGCAACTATTCTCAAATGACCATCCAATTCCTTTTTGAAAGCACTGATTAATTCTGTTTCCAACATCCACACAGGCAATGAATCCCAGACCATGGATACTCACAGATTATTTTTTTCTTCTTCAAATCCCCTTTGTGTCTCTTGGACACGGTTTAAATTCTATGCCCTCCTGACCTTGAATCATTCAATAATGGAAACAGCTCTCTTTTATCTACCTATCACAATCTTGCCCACCTCTACCAAATCTCCTCTCAACACTCTTTGGTCTTGAGAGAACAAGCCAGAGTTCCCCAATCCAAGAAAATCAAAAGCCTGCGGAAAATGGTCAAAACACCAGGCAGGTCAGGCAACATCTATGGGGACAGAAGCAAAGTTAACACTTCAGGGTGAAGACCCTTCATTAGACTCAGCAGGTCAGGCAGCATCTGTGATCTGTGGAAGGAGAAACAGAGTTAAGGTTTCAGGAGGAAGGGATTTCATCTTGAAATGTTATTTCTGTTTCTCTTTCCACAGATGCTGTCTGACCTGCTGAGTGTTTCTAGTACTTTTTGTTTTTGTGAGACCAGACTAACCTCTGAACTGAAACCTGTCGTCCAGTAAATGTCACCTGCACAGTCACTAGAACCTTCATAAGATAAGATAAGATATCTTCATTAGTCGCATGTACATCGAAACATATGGTGAAATGAACATTTTGCGGAGTGTTCTAGGGGCAGCCCGAAAGTGTCACCATGCTTCTGGCGCCAACATAGCACCCCCACAACTTCCTAACCTGTAGGTCTTTTGGAACGTAGGAGGAAACCGGAGCACCCGGAGGAGACCCACACAAACACGTGGAGAATGTATATACTCCTTACAGACAGTGGCTGGAATTGAACCCGGGTCGCTGGCGCTGTAAAGCATTATGCTAACCGCTACACTACTGTGCCTGCAGGTCCTGTGTAAGGTGTGGTGATCAAAACTGCACATATTGCTCTGGCTGTGGCCTAACTAATGTTTCTATGTTACCAATGTTAGTAATACAGAAAGGGAGAAATTTTCCCCGACTAGTAGAACAGAAAATGCAACATAGTGGTGGCTGTACATTCTACTCCACTTCTGAAATTCAAATTTCATTTTTATTTTGGCACCAGCAATCGAGGGCAAATTTCTATTCTGGAGTCCTGGGGTAATTACAGTTGCCCCTTTCATTTCCAAAGAAGCCAGCTGCAAGAGATTTTGCAATTGCAGGCAACTGAGGCACAGAACCTACGTCATCTTTATTAATACTTTTCTGACCAAGTGCAATGTCCGCTGGATGTTATTACAGCTGGATTGTTAAAGAGCAAATAAGACAACTTTATTTTTCACTTAATTTATTAATAGCATTCCAATAATTTCAAAATGTTAGGTTGACATATTTGTTGAGCTTTACCACATAAAATCCCAGGTGTGTCGAGGTTATATACGGATGGAAAGAACAAATTAAAAAAAGAAATAAATATTCCGCAGAAAAGGACCTGCTGTTAGCATGAAAACTCAGTGTAGTTTTCCATGTTCTTTCAAAGGCCTCCTTACTCTTGGAGTCTGCCTTGTGCATCAGTATAACCATTGGCACTTTTAATTCTGAATTCTCCAACCTACGATCCAGGTGCCAACTGTCAGTTTGCAATGTCAACACTCAAAGACCAGATGCCTCATTGAATGCCGCTTAGTCACTGGGGTGGAGAAAGCAATTTGCTGAAATAATCACAACAACTTCAATTTACAGACACCTTAACAATAATGAAACAACACCAAAATGCTACTAAGGGTTAATGTTACAGGTCAAAGACCCCTTATCAGTTCAAATCCAGAACTGACAAAGGATCTTCAACTTTGAATGTTAACTGTTCCTCTTTCGTGAAATGCTGACAGACCCTTTAAGCGTTCCCAGCATTTTCTGTTTTTATTCCATAATTAACACTGAGCTACATGCGGAGATATCAAAGTGGACAGCCAAATGTTTGGTCAGTAAGGTAGAACTTAAGGACTTCCTTAAATTAGGGGAAGAAGGGAGAGAGACAGAAGGGTTTAGGCTGAAAGTGAGAACTTAGGACCTAACCAACTAAAAGCTCAGAGTCATGAGTTCAAAATCCAGCATGGAAATTTAACTTCAAGTAATTAAAATTTTAAAATTGGCCTCTGTAATGGTAGCCATGAAATCACTGGATCAACCCTCTCTGGTTCTTTCAGGGAAGGAAATCTGCCATCTGACTTAATATAGTTGATTCTCAATTAACTCCTCAGTTCAGGGGCAATTAAAGATGAGCAATAAATGCCAGCATTACCAGAGATGGCCACATCCCAAGAACAAATAAATTTAGAAGTGATGAGCAATTGGCATCAGGAATGCATAAAAGGCCCAGGAACTGGGGGAGCATTGTCATCTTGGGGATTTGTTAGACTGGAGGGGGCTACAGAGGCAGGAAGCAATGACACCAGGAAAATCTGCAAAATATTAAGACCGTTAGATGAGTGCACACCCAACAATGATAAACAACCCTTGATGGCTGTACAATTATACATGCAACCACAGTAGCTGCAATTGGGATTTATATCTCTTCCCACTGAAGAACAATCTTGGATCACCCCACAAAGTGGCTATGAGAATATTATGGAAAGAGACTGAATAAAGAGTGCCAGATGGAGAGTTCTTTCACATGGACAAGCTTCTTGAAGGAAAGGACAATGAGACAGGACAAGTGGTGCAGAGGCTGAAGATTCTGTTGGAATGGTGAGGTGGACATTATTCTGGAGTGAAGCTGAAGAAGATTACACAAAATAGGAAAGGCGAAACAACAAACAATCTGCTGGAGGAACTCAGGAGATCGAGCAGCAGCTGTGGAGGAAAAGGAATTGTTGACATTTTGGGTCCTGGTGAAGGGTTTTGACCCAAAACACCGACAGTTCCTTCCCTCCACCCCCAACAGATGCTGCTCAACCCGCTGAGTTCCTCCAGCAGATTGTTTGTTGCTCCAGATTCCAGCATCTAGTCTCTTGTGTCTCTAGGAAAGGTGAAAGATGATCTCATTGAAGCACACATTCCGAGGGGGATTCACGGGGTAGATGCTGAGAAGCTGTTTCCTGAAGATGGAGAACTTAGAACTAGTGTGGGGGTGCAGGGAGGGGCGTTGAGTCTCAGACTAAGAAGTCAGCCGTTTAGGAGAGTTGTAGGTCTTTGAAAAGTCCTACCCCAGAGAGCTGTGGATCCCTCGTGTGTGAGCTCGATAGAGTTTTGGACACCAGGAGAATCAAAGGTTCTGGAGATCAGGGGACAAAGAGAATGAGGCACAAGACCAGATGCTACACAGAATGGTGGAGTAGGCGCGACAGGTTTGGGGCCTAATACTGCTTATATTTCTTCTGTTCTTAAGATGTAACAAAATAGCAGAGGGATTTGAAAACCAGGATGAGGAATTTGCAAGTCAATACATTATAGGATGGTGTGCCAAGTGAACTTGGAAAGGAGGGGGAGGGAGCAGAAGGGATGTGGGACCTTGTGTGGCTTTACTTTGGGCCAGAACTCTGTGTATTCAGATACTGTGTTGAAAAGCGAACTCCTGACATAACAGATGGGGCAGGTCTGGAATAAATAAACTTCACCACGTGGAGATAGAGGCGTAACACAGTCAGGGTACAAACACACACACACACACACACACACACACACACACACACACACACACACACACACACATTGATGGTTGGCAATGTGTTACAAGGCAGTAATTCAAGTGAATAGGTTGCTGACATGACTAACATTGAAACTCACTGCCAAACATTCGTTATTCTTTATATTATAACAGTCTGCAGTTTATTTTAAAAATAAATATTTCCTCTTTTTTTTTGTTAACTCTTCGGCAGCTGCCTGCCATGCAGTAAAGGGAAGGGCCGTTGACAACTACTGAGTGATGGAGCAGAAGCAAGGAGTCTATACAGGAACAATGCTGTCACCTCCTCCCCTTCCAAGCATGTCACCATCTTTGGCTCAGGCATTTAACTACACCCCTTCCCTGCCAGTGGGTTCAAAAATCTTGCAACTTCCCAGCCCAACCCCACTTGTGGGAGCGCCTTCACCACAAGAAATGCAGCTTCAGAATCATGGAATTGCTTCTCCAGGGAAGGAGGGCATTCAGCCCATTTGCTCTGTGCTAGCTCCTGGTAGAGCAAATCCATCAGTCCCATTTCCCCTGCTGTTTCTTCAGAACTCTGTAAATTATTCTCTACCAAGTGCCTATCCAATTCCCTTCTGAGGACCTTTCAAAGATCTTTACAGGCAATGATCATGACCACCCTCTACATTAAAAAATCCTTACAATGCCTTTTGTTTCTTTTGCTGAAGATATTAAGTCCATGGTCCCATTCATTAATGAGAACAACTTCCATCTACTTACTCTGCCAAAATCCACCATTATCCTGAACTACTCTACCAAATCTTATTCCAATCTCCTTTGCTTCAACTTCTCCAATAAAACCTTACAAGGAGAATCCTTCATTCCTGGAACTCGACTTTTCTGCATGGTCCCCAGGACCTTCACATCCTTCCTGGAGGGTGGTGACCAGAAGTAGATGCAATGTTCCAGTTGTAGCCTAATCAATGTTTTATATAAGTTCAATATAATTTCCCTCCATACCTTTATTTATGAATCCTTGGATCCCATTTTATTTTTGCTCTTCACCCTCTCAACGTGTTCTTCTACTTTCAAAGCACTTTCCAGGTCCTGATGTTCCTTTAGAACTGCTAACATCTTCTCTAGGACAAATAAGGATGGGCACTAAATGATTTGCTCTCATCCTTTAACTGAATTTAAAAATAAAGAAGCATACAGGTCTTCTTTGTGGGTCCTGGAATATTGTATCACACCATATTAATGTCACCAAATATTTTCGTGTTTGAAGATGAATATGCCTTCCAGTGTGCCTTGTGGCTCAGTGGTTGGGTAACGCTGCCCAATCTCAGATAACCAGCCTTTCCAGTTTGTGTCAGAACAAGCCAGCTGTTATGTAACATCATCTCCCTGTGACATTAATGCTGTTTTTTCATCTCCATAGATGCTGTCTGATCTGCTGAGCATTTTCAGCATTCACTTTTCTTTCAGATTACAAGTAGCTGTTGTGTTCTGTATCCTACAGTTCCAGTATTGTTTCTCCTCCTCTCTCTACTTCCCTCATTCATATCCCTCTATTTACACCTCCTCTTGATAGATCAGCTATGATTAAGAAACCTTCATCCCATTCTCTTAATCAGCACCAACAGTATTCTTATCACCTGGATGATTTTGCTCTTGACCTTCTCACACACATTTCCTTTGTTCTCTCCACCCATCACCCTCTCTGCAACTCCTGCTTTCTCATTTTTCCAGCTCTGATGAAAGGTCATCAACGTGAAACTCCAACCCTGTTCCTCATTCCATACTGTGGCTGGGCCTTCTTAGTATCTCCAGCATTTCTATTTTAATTTCACATAGAGCCAGGTCTCTGAGCATTATGCAGTTGGCCACAGAGTTATACAGCAAAGAAGTAGACTCTCTAGCCCACTGAATCCACACTGGTCATCAAGTACCCATTTACATGCAGAGAAGGCACTTTAGAGAAGGGTGGCACAGTAGCATAGCGAGTAGAGCTGCTGTCTCACAGTTCCAGTGACCTGGGTTCAGTATCCAGTACTGTCCATGTGGAGTTTGCATATTCTCTCTGTGACTGTGTGGATCTCCCTGGAATGTTCCTGTTTCCTCCCATGTCCCAAATATATTCCGGTTGGTAGGTTAATTGGTTGCTGTAAATTGCTCCAAGCATGTGGTTGAGTGGTAGAATCTGGAGAGAGCTGAAGTTTATGAGGGGACAATAAAATGGGATTAGTGTAAAGGGGTCCTTGATGGTCTGTACACTCAGTGGTCTGAAGGGCCTGTTTCCATGCTGTATCATATGACTCAATGAGATTGTTCACTATGTCATTTGTGTTACCTACTGATGAAAGGTTAAACCCATGAGGCCAAGTCGAGTTTATTGTCATGTGCACAAGTACAGTGAGGTACAGGCACAATGGAAAACTTGCTTGCAGCAACGTTACAGGCACTTAGCCTACACTCATTGATGTTTAGAAGAATGAGAAGCATTTTTATTGGAGCATGTAAGATTTTGAGGTGGCTTGACAAAGTAAATATTGAGCGGATATTCCCCTCATGAGGGAACTTCGAGCTGGAGAATAAGGAGTGTCCCACTTAAAATAGTCATTTCTCCACTGAAAGATCAGGAATCTTTGGAATTCTGTCCCAGAGAGCTGAGAAGGAAGAGTCAAGGGTAACGGAGATGGACTTTTGACTCTGGTGAACTAAAGGCTTATGAAGAATAGGTAGAAAAAGTGGAGGTGAGGCAAAGATCAGGTTGACCATGACCTTGCTAAGTGGCAGACCAGACTCGAGATGCACATCCAGTGCCTGCTCTTATTCCTTATATTTCCAAAACTGTGGAAGGATGTTATGAAATGTAATTTTGTTAAAAATGAGGCCTACAGAATCAGAGTAAAACCACTTTTATTATTGGAGCAAAACACATCATACTTCTCATGTGCCTGCTCTCGTATAATCCTGGTCCCAAAGCACCACCTCAAGTATTTCCAGTATGTTTAATGATGTGCTGTTCAGCAGCCAACATGGAAACACTCACAGGAAGACCAAATCAAATGCAAGACTGTGTAGGCGTAGTCAGTGACAAATTGGTTTCAGACACCAGCCACAGTGCCCCTAACATCAAGTCAGTAAGCACCCGTGGTGATGTTTTGTCAGCTCAAGCCTGGGTCCATTGGTGGATAACAACTAACCACTATCCCCCCAGGACTAGTTAGGGATGAATACACCATGAAAGTGCACATCACTTGGACTTCAGGGGCAGATATGGTTCTTGTGCTATCCAGGGTCCAACACACTGCAAGTAACTTCTGGTCTCAGAATGACCACTTGACTAAAGCATCTCTGATATCTACTTCTTGCCAAGTTTAAGAAAAGCCAGCAGCAAAATAGGAATTAAAGGGGCATGAAACACAACTTGTCTCCCAGCCTTCTTCACTGTTGTTATTGAAGAAAATCAGTAACATATGCAAGCATAATAGTGTATGTCTGAAAGGCTAGAAAGGAACTTCATAAATATACATATTCATTCATGGAAGCTGGTCATCAGTGGCAAGGTTGCTTTTTATTGCCTGCCTCTAATTGCCTTTGGCTTCTTAAAGTGTAGGATGCAATTCAAGCACATCTCTGAGGTATGGAGTCACATAAAGAGCTAAGGCAACAGGCTTCTAACCAAATGGGTTTCACTACAGTCCAGCAGTTTTCATAGCACTTGTGTTTTTAATTCCAGAATTTGTTTAATTAAATTAATTGAAATCGACTAGGGAACATGATGTTTCTTGAAATCAGGGCTATTAGCCAGTAGAAAAGATGGAGTTCTTCAACTGCTGAATCCAGAGACAGTGTGACCCTGGCATTTCAGAGTGTGCACCACATCCATAGTGGTGACTGTCTTATGCTTGGCACACTTGATGAAGTCAACTACATAACTATTCACATTCTCTAGGAAACCCTTCAGCACCTCATGGATCTCCTCACAGATCAGAACTGAGATTCACTTACCCTGCCTATTGACCCCAGAACCACTTGACCCCTGGATACTGGACAAGTCGTTTGGAGGGATCGGGAGGTAGTGAGGTAGATCTGACATACTTAGAGTCATATAACGTGGAGAAAGGCCATGTGGCCCATCAAGTCTGCGCTAACCATCAAACATTTATACTCACCTCAATTTTCATTCTCCCTACTTTGTGATCAACTCTCTCCACATTCTACCAGTCACCTACTCACTAGGGGCAATTTACAATAACCATTTAACCTACTAACCTGCATGTATTTGGAATGTGAGAGGAAGCTGGAGCATTTGGAGGAAACCCAAGTGGTCTTAGAGAGAATGCAAACTCCACACGGACAGCATTGGATTGAATTTGGGTCACTGGAGCTAATGGTAGTGGCTGTGGTTTGGTGATGCCCTGCACATTATCACAAAGCACCGCTTGACGCTACCTTTGCCCTGTCCTTTCCCTCCTTTCCTTTTGCCAGACATAATGCTGCTTAACTCCACTTTATTTTTTATTTATTTCAAAAATATGCTTTTATCGTAATATATATGGGCACACATCCTTCTCTACATTCATTTTACCGTTCAATCAATACATAATGCATCTACACCAGTCACATCTCTCCTTAAACAACACACCCGTGAAGCACTTCAGAGGCTGTTACACAGGGCCCACCCTCTCAGTGTCCATTGGCAGCCGGACCTGAGACTGTGGCCCTTCCCCACAGAGCCTTTGAGTTGGCTGCACCAAGCTTCAATGTATCCCTCAGCAGGTACTCCTGCATCCTTGGAATTCCCTAACCCAGTGAGCTGTGGAGGCAACGTCATTGAATATACTTGAGGACGAAATTGACTAACATTTAAACTTCAAGGAAACTAACAGGTATGGGGAGTGAATGGGAAAATGACGTTGAAGTTAATATTGGATCAGCCATGATCTTCATCAAGTCAAATCGAGTTTGTCATATGCACAAGTGAAGTACAGGTACAATGAAAAACTTGCTTGCAGCAGCATCACAGACATATAGATTAAGACAACACACCAAACATAAATTGTACATAAATTATACAAGACAGTGAATAGAAGGACTGTGTAAACCAAGACATTAGTAGCAAAATATGGAATGGTGAGGTAGGTTCATGAGGCCAATAAGAAATCTTGCATGATAACGTTCCTATAAAATACCTTTTGATATTTTACAGCATGAAAGAGACCATGTAAATTTACATGCTACTGTTGTAGTAGCAGTGAAAAGCATTTAATCTCTGACTGATTTTAATCTGCAAGGTTTCCTCATTAATCAAGGATGGGCTGGGGGTGGGGATACAGAATGTGGCTCACCGTTTTGGCTCAGAGGCAATGAAGTAAGTGAAACGTGCAATCTGCTTGGTTAGCCGTTTGAGTGACTGGAGACAGACCTGGAATTGGACCCTGTCGTTCCTAATTTTAAATGATTTAACTGCCGGTACCTAACATAACTTCACAGAAAGCTTGCTCGTCTTCCTCTCCAGGAGTAGCTCAACAGCAGGTCTTAGACCATGAGACATAGGAGCAGAGTTAGGCCATTCAGCCCATCAAGTCTTTTCCACCATTCGATCGTAGCTGATTTATTTTTCCCTCTCAGCCCCATTCTCCTGCCTTCTCCCTGGAACCTTTGGCTCCCTTTCTAATCAAGAATCTATCAACCTCCACTTTAGATATACCCAATGACTTGGCCACCACAGCCATCTGTGGTAATGAATTCCACAGATTCACCACCCTCTGGCTAAAGAAATTCCTCCTCATCTCTGTTCTAAAGAGACGTCCTTCTATTCTGAGGCTGTGCCCTCTGGTCCTAGACTCTCACACTACTGGAAATATCCTCTCCAGTCTATCCAGGCCTTTCAATATTCAGTAGTCTTGAGTTAGTGGGGCAGGAAGGACAGAGTCGCAGGAGTGGAATGGGTGACGTGTGGGTTCAGTGCAAGGATGGAATAACAATGGGAACTCAGGATTCTGAGGATCCAGGAGGAAAACTGCTGCAACCCCACCCCCCCTGAAGTTCCAACTCACAGTATAAAAATATATGGCTTATTTTTAAGGTACCTCGTGTCAGCCAGTTTTATTGAAGCCAGAACAGCTGCTTCCCCTGCTTTACTCACTGGAGATCAATTTTAGGTAGGGGTCTTTGAAGAGTTAGGCCCCTGATTAACATATACAGGACACCCAATGCCTGTTTAAGTGGGTCTCCAAAAATGCCTCCAAACTGGGCCCAATAAGTGGTGGTCCCACATGGTGTGGCTTCTAGTCACAACATTTGCCTTTGTTATGTCAAGTTTGCACCAAGCAATGGGTGCAATGTAAACCAATTTCCTACCAGAAGCCCTGTCACACCCAAGGTTCTGTCTAGTTAACAATGATACTGCAGTCTGAAAGGGATCAGATGTAATACATTATGGGTGAACAGGATAATGTGGGAGACCCAGTGGTACATTTTTAAAAGCAAAGTACAGAATGTTAACATGCATTTTACATTTTAGAAATTTATGAGATATACAAAACTCTTGAAATACCAGGAGCTGATATCATTAAACAACATATCAAGGAAAACATGAGGATTTCCAGGAAAGAAGTGGAAAAAATTACAAGGAATTTGGCAAATTTTTGACAGTAAGTACAATTCTGACATTTGGTTGGAAATGTCAGCATGAACCAAATATCCACTCCATTGCTGCACTTGGATTTAATCCATCGTATAAAAGGATTGTGGCGCAACACATGAAAAGTAAAATGCAAATGTGGGACAATGTGGGCAGATGGCCCAAGGCTTACACAGGAGTGCAACGATGTCAGAGATGAGATAGTCCATCTGGTTCAGGGTGAGTGGGAAAATTCAGAAAAGGAAACTCGAACGTTCCTCTCTCAATCAATCCAATTTATAAAGCAGATTAAAGATATTGTTTGTGATGCAGAAGGTCTGTCAATTTTACTGCCAGAGTGTTGGGCAAATGATTGATGAATTGGAGCACTTTGAGGTGTGCTAAATCATAGTATCATGGACATTTTGACACTTTGGGAGAAAGAATGAAGAACAACATCGACTTCCTGGCACTGATCTAACAGATGTCCAGCAACGAGGGACCTAGGTTAGATGTACATAAATATTTGAATGTGGCAGGGCTTGTCATGGGAGCAGTTTGCAAGTCAAATGTGAATGCGGACATCACACTCAGAGACAGAGTACAAGATCAGGGAAGTTATGCTGAACATGAACAAAACACAGGTTAAACCACAACAATGGTATTACATCCAATGCTAGTCACCACACTTCAGGGAGCATGTGTAATTCCTGATGAAGGTGAAAAGATTTACTCAAATGTTTCCAGGGAAGAAGGATTTCTGCTCCAAGGTTAGACCACAGAAACTGGAATTGTTCTTGGAGCAAAGAAGATTGAGGGGAGATTTGAAAGAGATACAAGATCATGATGTACAGGTCCTCCTGGGGTTACAAACACCCAACTTATGGACGACCCATACACGTGAACAAGCAGACCAGTGGAATGGATTTGCCAGCTAATGTGGGGTGGCAGGCATCTTCTGCCAGATGGGAATGGGGCACTTCCCCATGCCTTCTCTTCCCCACCGAACCGCAAGAGCTGAGCCAAGCAGAGCTGAGAGCACCCTGCATACTGACTGGCTCACTCGCTGAGTCAGTAAGGCCAGCTGAACAGTTCATTTTCGACTCATAAACTGTTTGCGTTATGAACTCAGGAATGAAACCCTGTCTTAACCTGGGGAGGACCTGGACTTGGGAATAATAGGATGAATGGTCTCGTTCTGTGCTATAATATTTTTTGGTTCAATGAAATTTATGGCACATCGGAGGCCATTCAGCCCATCATTTACATCCATGTAGAAAGAGTTGTTGAGACTAAATTACTTTGCCCTCCTAGTCTGAAGCCCTGGACAGATCCTCCCCAGGTTACGACTGGGTTCCATACTTGTGAACTATTGGTAACCCAAGCAGTTCACAAGCCAGAAATGTGGCTGAGGAATGAGTTCCACACAGCAGAAGATGTCTACAATCCAACAGCAGCTGGAAAATCCATCCCACTGGTTTCCCAAATGCTCATTCACATGTACGAGTTGTACATAATTCAGGCATTTGTAAGCTGGGTTGGACCTGTAGAAGGATACAGCAGATCAAATATTCAGCTAGGCTTGTAACAGTTTGCTGATCATCTTTTCAGGCAGTGAATTTCAGACACCCATCCTGTTCTGCATGAAAAAATAACTCCCATTTGCCTTCTAATCCCTCTGCTTAAATGTTATTCTTCTGTTGCTTTTTACATGGGGGTGATAGTTTTTAACCCCAAATGCGATAGCCTTAATCACATGCATATTAGAGGCTTTATAATTGCCAGTATTGGCTGCACAGATCACTGCAGGTTGCTTCACATACTTCCTGCCTTCCTCCACCACCCTCATACACCCACTATTGGTCACCCTACACATTGTCCTCACACTGCCCCATTTCCTCATTGGTTGATTCTTGACAGTTGGTCAGAACACTTTTTACTTCTCTAGTTCAAGCAGGACAGAAATAGTAAGAGAAAGGAAGGTAGTCTCCTGTCCACCACCCTTTTCCTTCCAGACTTGCTCATGACAGTGTCCTGAAGTTTAATCAGCCTCTGTAATTTTGTCCAGTGTGGGCTCCCCAGTAACATCCTGGATGATTAGCAACCCTTGTTGATTCTAGTAAACAGCGATTGCATTGATGGGGTATCGACCTGCTCCACAGGCCCATTACCTATTAATTAAACTCAATTTAATTTTTTATCTACTGTGTCTGACAGACACTACCATGAACCCTTGACCCCTATTTGTCTATCGTCTTCCTCCAAAATCTCTGTGACATTGGCAAGGGTTGTAACTGGGTCTCACTAGGCACTGAGATGCAGCCAGGCAAGCATACACCAAAAGGGTCAACCATGTACAGCTCGCAGGCCTTATGAGAGGGTTAACCGTTTCAGTGCTGAGCTGACTCAAGCTGTGCCCCGCAGAAGTGAACTGAAGTCACACCATTTCTTAAAGAATTCATGAAAGTAGTAGACAATTTGGTCCCACAAAAATGATGGTTATGACCCATGTTTGTTTTAATTGCATTGGCTTAACAATTAATATTGGCAGGACACAAGAGAACAGAGGGGCAACTTTTTCACACAGAGGGTGGTGGTTAAGAGGGAGCGGCTGAGGCAGACACAATTACAGTGTTCAAAAGGCATTTGGACAGGTACTTGGATAAGAAAGGAATGGATGCATCCTGGCCTGACATGGGTAAACTGGAATAGCATAGACAGATATCACAGCCGGTTTGGATGAGTTGGGCTGATGGGCCCCTTTCTGTGCTGTACAACTCTATGACTTTGTGACAAGGGAGAATTCCATTGTCCCTTGCCAGAAGGGTCCTTCCGGATCCATCTGAGAGAATAGTTTGACAGAATTTATGTCAATGCCACTGTAGCATTCCCTCAGTGCATAGAGAGTCGGCCTAGATATTGTGCTCAAGTCTCTGTAGTGGGGCCCTCATCACCAGCCTTCTCAGTAGGTACACACACTGTCAGTTTGGGGCTAAAAGACCATTCAACGTGTTTAAACTTCCCCTGTTCAGGGTTCCTGGTGAGGACCAACAACAGGTTAAGGCTCTCTCTGTAGGATGCCTGTGCTTTATGAGGATGGTTCATGGGCTTTTATTCAGTTATCAGATACTTTCCATGGAAGTGGTGCTCCCCACTCCAGCTGTCTGACACTATGCACAAGACCCTAGAAAATAGGGTCCTGATGCAGGGTTTCGACCTGAAACATCCACAATTCCTCTCTCCCCACAGATGCTGCCTGACCCACTTGAGTTCCTCCAGCAGAATGTTTGCTGCTCCGGGTTCCGGCATCTGCAGTCTCTTGTGTCTCCATAAGAAAATAGGAGCAGGAGTCAGCCACCAGGTCCCTCATGCCTGCCCAGCCACTCAATATGACCATGGCTTACAATTAATATTGGCAAAACACAAGAGATCTGAGGGGCAAGTCTTTCACACAGAGAGTGGTTAAATGGAACCAGCTACCAGAGGAAGTGGTTGAGATCTACCCCAGGCCTCAAGTACTCTTCTGTGTCAGATCTCCACAGCCCCAGTCCCTTGATCTTTCAAAAATGTATCTACCTCCACTTTAAATACTTCTAATGAGCTAGCCTCCACAACTCCGTGGGTGGGGAAATTCCAGAGATTCACCACTCTATGTGAGAAGAAATTTGACTATCCAGCCTATTATTTTTGTTTGAGACCGACAGTGATGGACTCTCCGATGCTGTTTCCTTCCCAGTACTGTACCTTGGCTTCACTACACTTGGACCTCTGAGTCTCTGTGGAAGCAAAGGGTTAAAGCATACTGCTCAGCTGGCTTGGCAGAATTGCTCTTGAAGTATCAGCTCGAAAGTGGTCGCTCAGCAAATGTGGTAGTTAATGGGAAAAACAGACAATGTACCAAAAAGGAAATGAACAGGACTTTGTGCTTCCATCCTGTGCTTTGAAGTCTGATTAAATGCAAAATGCAGCATTTCCATTTCTCATTTGATCCAAGTGAACATTAAGTGCACCCAGTGTAGGTCATTCAATGGCCTACTTTCCTACAGTAATTTTACCCCTGGACTCTATTAAGTAAAGATGCTTAATTTTCTTGTTTGAAGATATTTACTCACAATTAGCTTCCTTCTATTTGCTTTCACAAGAGTGAAGAGTTTGCCGTCTCCAAGTGCGGCTGACATGTGGTACTGCCAGGTATCTGCGCTGGTGTACCTTTTCCAAGGGAGTATTCTACGTCGGAGAGACGTAGTGAGAGCTGGCAAGTTGTCTGACCATGAGAAACACTACAGGCCATGAACATCTGAGGACCTCAGTTGGACATAACAACAACATTTTGCATTTATGTATCCTTTTTAAACATTGTGAAATCTCCCAATATGCTTCATGGCATTGTTATCAATGAAAAACTGGTATTGAGCTAGAGGAGAGAAGGAAATAGGTTTTAAGGAGTTTCTTAGAGATGGACAGAGGGTGGAGAGATTTGGCTAGAGCTTAGGACCTGGGCATCTGAAAGCATGGTGACCATTGGTGGAGCGGAGGATGCTGGTGATCCACTCAACGTCAAAACTGGGTGAGTTTACAGGATGAGATTATCAAGATAATTAGTGACGTGGCCAAAAAGGGACTTGAAAGATGAGCATCTTCAATCTGAGTTGGTGAATTGAGATCCAATGCAGGCAAACAACCACAGGAGTCCTGGGTGTAAGGGACTTGAAGTGAATTAGAATATGGACATAGAATTCTGGCTGAGATCAAGTTCCTGGTGAATGGAAGCAGAGTTGAGGGGAGGTGGAAGAACTTTTACCAGGCATAGCGTTGTAAGGAATTTCATGGAATTGTATAAATTTATGTCACAGTAGGAGGCCATTTGGCCTAACATGTCCACTGAGGTTAAACCCACTTCCCAGCTTTGCAGGTTACAGTTCTTCAAGTGCTCATCCTAATAATTTTTAAAGTTGATGGAGGTTTTTGACTTCATCGCCCTTCCTGAGGCACATTATTCTTTGGGTAAAACATTTCTCCTCAACTCTCTACTAATCCCCCTGCTAATTAATGTATTAATTAATGAATCTACGCCCCTTGTCAATGGGAAACAGGTCCTTTCTGTTACTCTGCCTATGCCTCTGATAACGTAACACACTTCATTTAAATTTCCCCTCGGTCTCCTTGGTTACAAAGCAAACAACTCCCGCCTGGACAAATTTATGCATCAATTTGCAGTAAATGCCTCACTTCCATAAGCTTCTAAAAATAAACCCTGCTGCTTATTTCCATAACCACAATGAATAACTAAATGCTACTCATCCCTGGGCACACCAGTGCCAATATAACACATAACTGTGAGATAACTTTAAATAAGTTGTCTCAATTCTTTTGGCATACAGAAGAGGTTTATAGAGTAGTCCTGACCTGGACTTAAACCAGTTCACTACAACTACATGAAGATCCAGCTGGGAGTCTATATCAGCCTGGTTTCCCCATTCCCACTTTTTGCTGGTAATTCCAATGTGCAGATGCCACGTTTGGAGAAGAGAGGTGAAGACTTTCTTAGCCAAGTAGTCTGCTGATGCTGACACAAGAGACTGCAGTTGCTGCAATCTGAAGCAACAAACAATGTGCTGGAGTCCTGATGCTGGTTTTAGACCCAACATGTCGGCGATTCCTTTCCCCCCACAGATGCTGTTCAACTTGCCGAGTTCCTCTGGCCAGATTGTCTGTTGAGTCAGTTGATGCTCCCCACTCAAATGACATGCAGCAAGGAAGCAAGAGAGAAACACGCAAGAATTTGCTTCCTTTTCATGTGTGATTGTCTGGGGTTCCATAATGTACAGAAGGCCAAGGGGTGATCTGATTGAGATCTTCATCATTGTGAAAGGTGCAGACATGGCAAAGATGCTTCCATTTATGAGGATCTTCGAACCAAGGGGAATTACTGCAGCCACTAATATATCTAACAGCACATTTGGGAGAAAGGTCTTTAACCCAGAGAGTGACTGGAATGTGGGGCTTGCTACACACAAATTATATGAATCATTTGATATAGATAAGTTTAAGGAAAAGCTAGATATAAGGTAGAAAGGAACAGAAGGATATTCTGATAGGCAAGATCGAGAAGGGTGAGAGGATACTTGTGTGCAGAACAAAAACCAGCATGGACCAGTTTAGCCCCAGTAACCTTTCTCTACATTAAACTACAACAAGAACAACAACTTACTTAGTGCTGTTAATGCAGCAAAACCTGCCAAGATGCTTCACAGGAGCATCGTCAAACCAAATTTGACACGATACACATTGAAGCTATTAGAAATTTTAAGGAGAAGCAACAGGCAGGGAGGTGAATGGGTAAAGTCAGAAAAATTCAGAGTTTAGAGAACTGGCGGCCGACAGCATGAACCAGTGTTATGTACATTATATGTAATTTTTTCACAGACTATTTCTGATAAATAAAATTAAGAAGAAAACATATCCAACTAACGAGGTTGCTTACTGAGATTGAATCACTTGTATTTTGGAATGAAATAGAAATTCTCTTCTTAGAACTCTTTAACAATGAGAGAGAATAAGGATTCAGTGACCTTCAGTTCACCCTGGTGTTATTGTCTACATGCATAATGAGTTATAACCATGAAAATAGACTCCAACGAGCCTGTGAATGATTTGTAACACATCGGGTATTCTCTTTATTTTGCCTCTGCAGTGTTCCTTCTGCTGAGTTCCTCACTTCAGCTCATTAAAGTCTGTGAAAATGAACTCTCCACCGTCACTTCTACACTGATAACGTGAAAAGGTCGTGACCCCCCTTGCACGCGAGCCAAGTTTATGCCAGAAGCTGTTACAATTGCAGAGACCATATTGAGCAGAGTTGTGTCCAGGCATGTGCAGCCTGAAGGTTTGATCGGAAAGTGGGGGCAAACAGTTGGTAAAAAGAACAACTGACCCAGGTGAAACCTAGCTTGGATCAAGAGACCCCATTCTCGTCTACTGGGACTAATTCTTAATGCAAATCATTGCACATCCTCTATCTGACAGAAACCCGGGTGCAATGCCATAATTGCAGTTAATCCCCACAACATCAAGGTACAGAGGCATAATTGTTAAATTACTGGACTGGGAACCATTGATCCAGAGACATGAGTTTGGATCCCACTGTGGCATCCAGGAAATTTAGCTTCAAGTAATTAAATAAAATCTAGAACTTTAACGAAAGCCAATGTCAGTAACCATGAACTTACCAGATCGATGTAAAAGGCCATCTGGTGCACTTAAGTGTTTCAGGGAAGGAAATCTGTTGTTCTTACCTGGGCTAGCCTGTATGTGATTCCAGGCACTCAAAGGTGTTTGACTTTTAACTTCCTCCTCTACTTATGGCATTGCCAGTGATGGCTACATCCCATGAATGAGCAGGTTTGAGACAAAACTCCCTTTCTGCTAAGGCATTGTAGTCAGAGCATCGCATATAGTTCCCCAGCAGGCTTCAGCTCCATCCTGGCTCTGACAGAGAGAGCTATCCAATTATGCCCGCTCTTCTGCTCTTTCTCCACAGCCCTGCAATTTATTTTCCCTCTAAGTTTTCATCCAATTGCATTTTGAAGTTTGCTGCAGAATCACATTTCATTGCAATGATACCCGATCAGAAGAACTTGCTGGATTAAAACTTTTTCTTTTGTCTCCTCCTTTGCCAATTCTATTTGAAGGGAATATTCTTCCCATAACTGGTTTTGGACAAGGATTGTTGATTCCCGCATTCCCAGTGAATTATTCAGGTTATTTCAGTATTTTGAATACCCACTCATATGTCACCTGGCACCATCACTCCCCACGCACCCCTCTCCAGGTGTTTGCACCCAATGACCTTGCCAACTTGGCCAAGTAACTAGCACTTGTCTCACACCTGCAGTCTGCACTTCAGGATTTA
>JAUZTB010000070.1:18817981-18829013 GCA_034780895.1 Rhynchobatus australiae
GCTCTGTCACAGTAATAGATTGTCAGGTGGACAGAGAAAAGTTTCAAGGATGTGCTCAAAGCCTCTTGAACAATGCAACATTTCCACTGACTCAAGAGTGAATCCTTGGCTCAAATTTGCTCAAAGTGTTGAAGGAACATTATGCATTTAGAGTAAACAGCAAAAGGACTGTATTATCTTACACACTATCCACCCACACCTCCTGGCCCAGTCTGCTGTTGTCTCACTGGCCTCATTGTTCACCTCAAAACCCATAAAAACAGAATGAAAGCAAGCCATCCTTGACCTCAAGGTCTGCCTGAAAAGAATGAAGAGCCAGACTGGTAGGTGAAAAAAATTATAGTTGACATTTAAAAAAATATCCAAAAAGGAAAGATAATCTTTTATATCCTAATATTTCCTACAGCCACTGAAGTCCTCTTTGAAGGGTTGTCACTATTGGAAAGCAGGAAACGGTAGAGCAAAATCATATGATTGAGGGTATTGATAGTGATAGGGCACTGGGTTGGAGATTACCGGTGTCTGAAAAGATGCATTAAAATAATATTTTGCAAGGAGCTTGTGCCCATTTTATGTCAGAGGATTAGCAGATGGATAAAGGAAAAGACCACGTTGTTACAGGGATGCTTGGACTGAAGCAGCCAGGATTTAGCTTTCTGTGGTAAGCTTTGTTAGTTTTTTTGTCTATCTATGGGAATATCAAGCATTCAGCTGCACAGGTTACCTCCTGTTTCTTCTGACTATGCAGCATCTAAATATTGGGTATGAGCCCTGAATAATAAACTTGGCTTGTAGATGTGTCATTTTCTGTGATGAAACAAACAGAAATAAAGGTTATTAGTGTAGCTGGTAGGAATTGGCTCTTGATGCATTAATTAACCTTGAATTCTCACAGGTGGCTTTGAAATATTTGTGATGTAGCATCCTTGATCATGTGGATTGACTTTAAGCATTGACCACTATCTGCTCCCATTGTCTTTTGACTGTGTATTCTGTTCCATGAAGATACAAGAAATCTCTCCTGCTATTTACCAACTCCATCAAGAGTTCAAGTGTAGTATCCAAAAATCTTGGAGTTCCTTGTCACCCACCTTGTGCCATTTCTCACTGTTCCTGGCTCAGATTCACTTGCTGAGTTAAGTACAACTGTACCAGTCACAAAGTACCTTTCCTTTAAGAGGTATGGGATAGCCTTAAACTTAATTGATGCCAGACTTAACTCATGAAAGCAAGTTACAATCTTGCAAGTAAGTAATGGAAGCGTGGTTCGTATTGGCTAGATGCAGAAATCATGCTAAGTAGCAGGCAAAATACATATGATGCAATGCTTGCATTGGGTCATATGCATGGGACCTTATCATATTTCACATCTTCTGCGTGTTGCTATCAAATTTAGTCTTTGCTGTATCAATGAACTCACATGAGCGACAACACAGGAGTTGCCCAAGTACTATTGAAAAAACACTTACAAACTATGCAGAAACAACACTTCCTGCACAGAGTTATCGGAAGGGCCATACAGTTCGGTTTCAGAACAAGTGTTTTCCAAGAAATGAATGCCTCAGCTGAAACCTCCCCAGTGCAATAAGACATCACTACTTCAAGCGATATCACTGAGTTATCATGACTACCTCAGTGATTATAATCATACTAAAATTACCGACATATGTTGATCTTTTTGCACAGGACAGGCCCATCAGTCCACCAAGCCCACACTGACTATCAACTACTACATTATTTTCTCTTTTTAAATCCTCCTCACATTCTCATTGACTCCCCCCAGATCCCCCCACTAACCGACACTAGTAATATAGTGTAATATACAATGATCAATTTATCTATATGATCTGTACAGGATCCATACCCTTCCATTCCCTGCATATTCATGTGTCTATTTAACAGCCTCTTAAATGCCTCTATCATATCTGCTTCCACCAATATCCCCTGGCAGCTAGGGTCCTATCACTCAATATCCTCTATTTCTCTGTTCTGTGTCCTCTTCTAGGACCTTAACAATACAGTTAACATCCTGGAACTTTTCAGTTATTCCATATAAAGGGCAAATCGCTGAGTCAACTCGTACTTTCTGAGTTCCCAGATGTACCCAGTACAGTCATTGCTGCCACAGTCATGGTTCTGTTCAGTGAGCTATCTTCTCTATTTTCCTCTCACTATCCTGCTGTCATAGAGTCATAGAGTTATGTATCATGGAAACAGGCCCTTTGGCCCAACTCATCCATGCCAACCAAGGTGTCTTCCTGAGCTGGTCCCATTTGCCTGTATTTAGCCCATATCCCTCTAACCCTTTCCTATCTATGAAACTGTCCAAATGTCTATTAAACTAATGACTTTTTGGATGACAGATTTAAAACTCTCTTTTAGTCAACCAAACATCTAAAATCTATGTGCCTAGTTATTAACCTCTCAAGTTTTAGAGATAGCCTCTTTCTATTTATCTTGGCTCGGCATTTCATAATTTTATGGAGCTTGATAAAATATTACCTTTGTTCATTGTTCCAAAAAATCTACTTCAACCTAACCAAATTCTCCTGGCTCCACAGATTCAGGTGCACTGTTAGCTGGGGGTCTTTCTTTGTATTGGAAACTAGGCACTGACAAAGCAATTCTAATTAAGTGAAACTTCACACCACTCTCTTAAACAGCAAAACCCTATTTCATCGCCAGTGCAGTGTTTTCTGGGTGGCTTTGAGCTGTTGCAAGAATCCTTTATTGAAGACAATAACCTTCAACTGAACAGTAGTGTCTGGTACAACAATGCATCAAGATCATCTCATATGGTTCACACAGCTCTTAAGGTCACCTGTTAAATTTGTATGCATTCCTGTCAGCAAAAATAATGATTTGCTGACAAAATGGACTGCTTTATTACTTGTGGCCAATTATTGACAGCACAACAGGAACAGGTCACAATGCCTATGCCAAAGCAGCTTGTATAAAGAGGTTTGTTATCTGGGAGCACCAAACGTGCGAGTTGAGCTGATTCATGCACACAGGTGCAAATGAAATTCACCATGATAATGGTTTTTCATTCTTCTTATGGAAAATTCCATTTAAAACTACAATTAAATAAAGGCAAAAAATCCATTTCCCACTTGAGGAAATCCTAAGCTTGTGGTGCATTGATGTTAGCCAAAGGGATGCCTGCAGATCACTCCACTTCCCGCTAATTTTAGTCTGTTGGTGAGCCCTCCAAGAATATTATCCCAAGATATTAAATCAGTGAAGCATTACCATGTGGAACGTATTTAAGAATTACATATTCATAAAAGGGGAGTGGAATGCAGAATGTCCATTCATTGTAATTTCTTGCAGTGCCTTAACTGTCAAAGATATCTCTACTCCCGTAAATTCTGGCCTGCTCTGGGTTAAATCCCTGAATTTAATCACTCCACATTCAGGTCCCAAGCTCTGGAAATCTGTATCTACCTCTCCATAACAGATCATTAAAGCATATCTCATTGACTAAGGCTTTGGTCAACTGCCCTAATAACTTGTTATTAAGTTCAGCATCAATTCTTGTTTGATGGCTCTCCTGTAGTGTCATGGGATGCTTATTGATGTTAAAGGTGCAATGTAAATGAAAGATGTTATTGTTTCCCTTTACAGGGGCTATTGTGCAATCTCCAGGCAAACGGTAAAAGAAATGTGAAGGATAATTTTTTTGCAAAGATTGGTAATCACTAAGAAATTAACTTCCCAAAGAGGTGCTGAAAACAGTGTCAGTTAGGACATTCAAAAGGGAATTGAAAAGGCACTGGAGAGGGAATCATTTTCAGGTATGTTGGGAATCAATAAGGGAATGGGAGTGATGGGATTGTTCTACTAGGAGCCAGTGGACTGAAAGACTTTTTTCTGTCAAATCTATAAGTCTATGATTCTATACTCATTTCAACAACTGAGACAACTACAAAGAGTTAATAAAGGGTAGAGCACATAGAAACATGAGCGAACAGTGACCTTGTTATTCCAGGATGGACTTGAAATCAAATAACAAATTGAAAGGTGTATCACCAAAATATGCAATGCATATTCCCCACCATTCAGCTTTTGATTTCTCCAGACACTCTTGCAGGAGTAGCATCACCAAAACCCGACAGTCATTGTTAATATATGGTCCTGCGGGCATTAATTTATCACAGGTTGGTCTAAGTCCTGAAACAACTTACCTAACTGCACTGTGGGAGCACCTGAACACCTTCTCCACCTGGATTGCATCATTTCAAAACGTCAGCTCATTACCGCCTTCTCAAGACTAGTTAGGGATGGGCAACAGATGTTGATCTTGTTAATGATGGACATTTCACATAAGTGAATAAAACACTTTCTGATGTCATGTTAGCAGTTATCTCTAGAAAGGTACTTTTATTTAGCACTTGCTATTGTAACTTTAGAGAGAGGGACATTCAGAGCTGCGGTAAAAAGGAAGTGTTGGCAAAGATCAGGAGAAATAAATTAAAGAAGCCTTCCTTTCCATTTAACTCCACTAATGGAAATGATAGTATTTGGTTTTGTTATGGTCTCCTTGTACAGGATATCACTTTTCCTGATTGGCCATTGTTTTCTCAACAACTAACTGAGAAATTGTTTACTCATGATCTTCTAAACTGCCAAAACATAGTACCTCCATTAAATAATTTCTTTTCCCAAGTGGTCTGCCCCCTCCTCTCTTCCATACAAGCATTCCATTCAGATTAGCTCCGCTTTGTAAATAATGTCCTGCAAAATCCCCACCTCACTGCCAGCTACATTTTTCCAGTAAGTTTGTCATACATTTAAGAAGTAGGTGCAGATAGAGGCCATGTACACGCATGATGCAAAACATCTGCAGTTCTCAGAATGCTGGTTAATTTTTAAATGTCCTATAGAATTCCATTAGAAGGGCTTAAACATAAAATCACAAATATAAAAAAATTGAGTTGAGGGCTTTTACCAAGCCTAGATTGTATCAAAACCCACAATCAGCAATGTAATTCACTGCCAAGAATCATTGTTGTGATTATGTGACCTATTCTAACTCTCTAGTCTTTAATTTCAGATTTCCATATGTTCCTTTTCCTGTTATTAGTAACTAGAGTAATCTAATTAAACTATTTTATGTGCATGGTAGAACTACGTGAACATTTCCTCTAATCTACCAATTCCAGAACTATTTGTTTATGGAGCCATTTTACAGGCTCACTAGAAATAACAGGCATTGGGAAGCTTGATGTGATGATTCTGACTGTTGGGTGTCATAGAATTTACTCTCAAAATTGTCAAATGGGTTTAATACTGTGGTCATAAATAAGTACACAAATAAAAGGTTTGTGAGAGAAACTCTGGAAAGAATTAACATTTGGAGGATAACCTTCATGTCTTCAGATCTAATAATTATCTTGAAAGTAAATATCAGTGCCAATTCACACATAGTAAGATCCCATAAATGATAATCTTTTGTATTGATGTTAGGTGAGGGGACAATGTTGCTCAAGATATTAAGGATCCTTTTGTTTCTCTTTGTAAATAGAGCAATGGACTCAGACTGATTATGTTTAGCATTTCATTCAGAAGACAACACATGATAATACAACACTGATGAACCAACATAGATCATACACTTGGCCCAAATTCAGAACTTGCTGACTCAGAGGTGAAAGCAAGCTAACAGCAGTCAAAGAGTAGCTAATTGCACACCAATAGGATTGTGAAATTGTGACAAATAGTCCCCAGGTAACCTAAGTTTATGTTGGTATGAAATTTTATTTTCTTCATCTCCCTTTCTCTCATGAAAAAGAAGAGTGTTCTGAAGAATCATACACAATATCATCCCTAGTTTTTCCATTACCTGTGATACTGAAGCAATGAATTTTACTCTCACGTGCTTGCTGGGAAATCCCTGGTATTTTACAATGGAGGGTTAAAATTGGACAAGGCATAAAATAGATGACAATCTGACGCCAACTGTTTCTTATGTATTTGTGGCCTAAGACTTCACTTTGAAGAGTATCATTGTCAAGCTTCACTTGACTGCAAACACACCAGCTACATGTGCAATGATCTAATGGGATTCAGAGTACCTTCTAACCTTCGGACAGCCATCGCAACGGCCAGGACCTCCCGGTGGCCACCCACTGCAAATCCACATCCCACTCCCATACTGACATGTCTATGCATGGCCTCCTCTAGTGCCACTGTGAGGCCTGATGCAGGCTGGATGAGCAATGCCTCATATTCCGCCTTGGGAGTCTCCAACCTGAAGGCCTCAACATCGATTTCTCTAACTTCCGGTAACCCCAGCCCTTCTTTTTCTTCCCCCCACTCCTTTGTCTTCCCTTACTCCTGTGGCTCCCTTCCCCCACCTTGATTACGTGCCCGTTTCCTCTCCTCCCCTCCTCCATCCTTTATTCCATAGTCCACTGCCCTCTCCTACCAGATTCCTTCTTCTTCAGCTCTTTGCCTCTTCTACCTATCACTCTCAGCTTATTACATTTTCTCCCCCTACTCCACCCACCTACCAGCCCCTCTCACCCGGACTCACCTCTCACCTGCCTCCTCACCCTCCCCGCATCTTCTTATTCTGGCTTCTGCCCTCTTCCTTTCCAGTTTTGACCCGAAACATCGACTGTCTATTTCCCTCCATGGATGCTGCCTGACCTGCTGAGTTCCTCCAGCATTTTTAATGTATTGCTCCAGATTCCAGCATCTGCAGAATCTCTTGTGTCTAACATCAATCTCAGTCACCTTCCAGCAACATGATCACTGGTCTTGACTGACAGAATTGCCCTATCATCTACACTCTGTCAGCATTTTCACTGAAAGCAGCCAATGGGAATACAGCAGAAGGCAGGATCAAGGTCCTGGTTCACCTTAGCCCTCCTTGGGGGACTGATGCATTTTGCAGCACCACCACTGCTGTGGTTAAGTTCAGATAAACTACCACTGACTGGGTGTTGGACTTGGGACCTTGCTCTCCCAAAAATTATCCAGCCATTCATGTGTCAACAAATACATTTTCTGGGAATTATTTCCCTGCTGACATGCAATGACAACAGAATTATCGGGTGCTGATGCAGGGTTTTGACCCAAAACATCAACAATTCCTTTTCTCCCATAGACGCTGCCTGACTCATCAAGTTTCTCCAGCAGATTGTTTGTTGCTCCAGATTCCAGCATCTACTGTCTCTTGCGTCTTCTCTGAATTATTGGGAGTGTATGTACCCCCACTCATCTAAGCATTTTGAGTCACCTAAGCTATGGAATGTTATTTGGAAGCTGGCACAGAGAGTGCTGAAGAGATTACCACAGAGTCTTTTGACTGAACAGATGTTTGGCCTTTGGTGTGCACTGCACTGCACTCTCCAGCAGGGTTCACTGAGAGCAGTCGGTTTCCTCCATAGGCCCAGAGCGGGTGCTGGACTTTAAATTTGCTGCCATTTAGAGGAGCACCCATGTGCATCCTCAGTGTTATGGGGAAAATATGTTCAAGTGCCCATAACCTCCTGGTGGTTTCATTTGATGATTATTGAGGAACATTAGGAGGGCCATGTCCCCACTTGTCCCTTATTCCTGCACAGATCAAACATACTGACACAATTACACTACAAATGATTGCTGCCTTAGATTAATTCAATTGACACTGCTGTCTACATTCAGACACATCTTTGGTTGTTTTAACATATTGTCAACAATTTCTGGCCGGAATTTCATCCCCTTTGGAATTTAATCTCTCCAGTCTTCCAACCCATCACAGACCTTCCCTTCTGTTCATTCCTTCCCTTTCCCACATTGTCCCTGCTTCTGCTCTTGCTTAAATCCTGTGACATCACTGATAATTTGTCCAATTCTGATGAGAGTTCATAGGCCTGACACATGAACCCTGGTTCTGTCTGTGAACACATTACCTGATCTGTTGGGTATTTCCAATAATTGCTGACTTAATTTCAACTTCTAATACCTTAGGTATTCCATATCTGTAGCTAAGTAGTTATTGAACATAAAAGTACTGAATGTAATATGCAGTAAATATAATAAACTGCAGATGTTGGAAATCTGAAATAAAACCTTTGACTTAAATCCACAACCACAAAGTGTTGTGGGTTTACCTACCAAAGTATCAAGAAACCATGATTCTTAACTTTTTGTAAACTATAAAAAGTTAACCTCTGTGGTTGAAAGCATTGTATCTTTTCTGTTGCTATCTGTTTGAACAGGATGCCGCGCCCTATTTTGCTTGGCTTAATGTTGACATTCCATTTTAAGGCAAATATCTATCCCCTGAAAAGTTACCAGGTCTAGCTATTGAATGCTGAAGTGTTGTTTCAAACTCCACATCACCATAGCTCACTAGGCGGATAAAGGAAACTACCAAACTGTGATTAGGAAGCATGAGAAATGCAAGGGGTGCAAGTCCAACCAGCTAGGCTGCAGTTTATTCCAAAGAAAACAAAATCAAAGAATTTGTACTTTTAATTTTAGGAAATGTACCAGTAAAGTTGGTGTTCAGCTGATCATTGAATCACTGAATATTCAGCTACAACAATCAATCATGTGTGAAGGCCATTATTGCAAGAGGATTTGAGTGCAAAAGACATCTTGCTGCAATTACATTGGGACCTGATCAGAGGACACCTGGAAAATAGTGTCTAGGTCTGTTCCACTTCCCTCGCCTTGAGGTAGAGTGAATGTTACCAATGTTCACCAGGAAGGGATGTGGGGTGGGGGGGGAGCAGGATTGTCCTTTGAGGAGAGAATAAAGGCCTACGTTATCTAAAATTGAAAAAATAAAAATTGATCTAAATAAAACATTAAACATTCTTACAAGGCTTTACAGGGTAGATGCAGGCACAATGTTTCTCCTGATGGAGGTGAATACAACCAGGGCTCACAGTCTCAAAATAAGGGGTTTCTCATTCAGGACAGAGATGAGGAGAAATTTCTTCATCTAGGACATAGTAAACCTTCGGAATTTTCTATACAAGCAGGATGTGGAGGTTCTGTAGCTGAGTATATTCAAGGCAGAGGTCAATAGATTTTTAGATATTAAGGGAATCAAGGGATGCAGGAAAGTGGTGCTGAGGTAAGAGATCAGCCATGACCTTGTTGAGTGGTGGAGTGTACACAAGGGTCAAGCAGCCCAGTCCTGCTTCTAGTTCTTTTGTTCATGTTCTTAAAGTTTTGGTCAAAAACACTAATCAATACTGAATAGTGTCATCTTGACCAATGAGACAAGCCACATATAGGTGATCAGATGGATTTAAATGGTTTGGAAGACATTTTGGAATTGGAGCCATCTTCCCTTTTAGAGATTCAATACTTTTTTCCCATCTGATTGCCTGTTCCATGGTGGAACGCAATCCAGAAACTGAGTGTGGTGTAAAAAGGGATACTCAAAGCTCCCAAATCTTCTAGTTTCAGGTGAATTAAAGCGAGTATGAACTATTTACCTTTCCCAATTTTCCACCCATTTGCATAACTCAACATTCGTTTGTATTTTGTTTTATTTGCAATTTTTCAACCCATTTTAAAGGATTTCAAATTCTTTTAAAAAATGTTCCCAAGTCGTTTCCAGTTCTGGGTGTCATACCTTAGGAAAGATGTGAAACTCCTTGTGAAGGTACAGATTGAGTTCACCAGAATGGCTCAGAGGGTGAGAGTTTTCAGTAGCATGGTTAAGATGGAGGAGCTGGGGTTGTTTTCCTTGGTGGATCAGAGGTTGAGGGGAGAGTTGATAGAAGTTTTCAAATTATAGCAGGTTGAGATAAGAAAGGGATAGAAATGCTGCCCCCATTAGCTAATGGTACAAGAAATAAGGGGCACAGATTTAAGGTTTGGGGCAGAAGATAAGGGGCTGGGTGAGGAAGAACCTATTTGTGTGCTAATTAGTAATGAGCTGGAAATCTCTGCCTATGGGGGTGGTGGAAGCAGAGATGGTCAATGATCTCAAAATGTAATTGCACATTACTTGAGGAAAATAAACCAGCATGGCTACAGGGATAGAGCAAGGGACAATTTAGTCCAAGAAAGCCACCATGGACTTGATGGGCTCAGTGGCCTCCTTCTCGAACACAAAGACTCGATAACTCCATTTGCTTTAGGTTTAGTCTGAGGGGAAAATGTGGCTGCAGACTGTTGGGGACTCCCAATTCTTCTTTGAAAAGTGCTTTGAAGTTGTGTAATTCTATCTGAAAGGTAATCAGGGTCTCAGCTTAATATGCAGTCAATTAGCAGCCCCTCTCTCAGTGCAGCACTGGGAGTGCCAGCCTGGTGTTTAATAGTTAAATCTGGAATATGTAGAAATCTGGGCACAGGAATGGTCACTGAGGTTGCCCACTAAACACTTCCCCACATCTGAAACTAATTCTATTCATGATCCTCACAAGTGATTTCAACCACATGTGTAAATATTTGAAATCTGACTCCTTTCTGTTTGAGCTTCACAAAATATATCTAGGACCACATGTATTTTTTTGGCCTTTGAAGTACCCAGTTTTAGATGAACTTGGAAGAATTCTCATTCCCACCTTCTTCCTCTTCGTAGGTCGTTCCTCAGGGTTGAGAATGACTTCTTCCACTTCAGTCCTGTGGGTTTTAATGAGGCCGATGTGGCACCTGTAGAATCTGCCACAGTTAGGGCAGGAGGTGCTGACTGGTTAAGTGGGTGGAGAGTTTGAGAAATAGTGAGGTCTCTTCACCATTTATGTTGGGCTTCTGTCTGCTCCTCACACATGAACTCAAGGTTCTCAATACCATCCCAGAAGTTCCTTCTCCATTTTAAGCAATCATGCGCCAGGAATTCCCACTAAATGGTGGGCATGTTACACTTTCTCAAGGAGGCTCTAAGAGCATCTTTGAATGTTTTCCTCTGTCCACCTGGTAACTTCTTACCATGACAGAGCTCAGAAAGGAGAATCTGTTGCAGGAGCCTGGTGGTGGGTATGCAAATGATGTGGCCCGCCCAATGCAGTGTCGTTTGGACTTCAGTGCTGTGATGTTGGCCTGGGAAAGGTCATTGACTTTGAATCAGAATCAGAAT
>JAUZTB010000070.1:18916316-18929627 GCA_034780895.1 Rhynchobatus australiae
GTGGGAGGAAACCGGAGCACCCGGAGGAAACCCACGCAGACACACAGGGAGAACGTACAAACTCCTTACAGACAGCAATGGGAATCAAACCCCGATCGCTGGTGCTGTGATAGTGTCATGCTAACCGCTATGCTACTGGGACACGCTGAAGCAAAATTGGGATTAACAGGACAAAGCTGCTGTCGGCAAGAAAATGATAGCAGGTACTCAATGGGCCAAATGGACTGCAACAGGTCCTAGGACGTGTGCCAGTCAGCAGTGGAGTCAAGGAAGGGCTTCAGGAATCTTTTCACTTCCAGGCAAAACCAAGGAACAGTAGGACATTCAGCCCCTGGCACGGGTTCTGCTCTTCAATAGGTTCATAGCTGATCTTTTATCTTCTGAGCAGGGAGTCATAACTGGAAGATAAATTACAGTTTGTACAGAGCTTAAAAGAAAGTTGAATGCACAAAGGATGTAGAAGATGAGGGAATGGGGGAACTAGATGAGCAGACCACATTGAAAGGGCTGGGGTGAAGGTGGGAGGTCACCCGTGGTGCATAACCAAAACTAACCAGTGCCGGTTGGCCTGTCTCTGTGCTGTAAGTACATAAACAAACCACATAATCCATGGCTGGTGCTACCCTTTATTTCAGTGTAAAAGTTCCATTGAACTTCCGATATCTGTGATCTAATGTGTATCAAAGCAACACTAACTATAATCTTACAAGTTGTGGAACACACTTACTGTGAGAGCACAAATACTTTAAATAGTTAGTTACCCTTGAGTGAACATCACTAGGATGGTTTTTGGGACATTATCAGGCCCACGTTCGTTACCTTAATTCCTGGACTATATTGTGGAGCATTTTGAGATGTTCAGAGATTGTGAATGGTGCTAATGGAATAGTATCTCTTGTTTCTCCTGGTGCTGAGAAAACAGGCAAATTATTAGGGGAAAGTGTGAGGCCCATACTCCCACTCCTCACTGCCCACTTCTTAAGCCTTGTCCCAAAGCCCAGCTTTACCTGATGTGGCACCTGACTTTTAAACCTGGTCACAATTTCCTTCATCGTGGATCAGCACCTTTGGAAATGTTTGAAAAAGAATTTCCAAAGTATTCTAAGTTTAGGAAGAAGGAGTAATTTCAGTGAAGCTGCAGAGTTGGTTTGATGTCTTTCTGCAGGGAGTGCTGGTCTGGAAATATTATTATTATGGGTTTTAGTTGAGATTCTGGAAGACTAGTTTTCATAAGTTGCCCGGCCCAGACACTAAACATAGCCGCCACCTTATACCGTCAGAAGGAGGCCACTCAATCCATGCCCATCCCAGCCAGAAATGGACTTCAGGACAACCTCAGCTTTCAGTCCATAGCTCTGCAGGTTATGACTCATCCAGGAATTTATAAAATGTGTTGAAGTTTATGCCTCCTTTCAGGCAATGAGTTACAAAACCCCACCTCACTGAGTTAAAAAAAAATTACTGAACTGCTCTCTCGTTCATCAGCCAATTAATATAAGTCTATCCCTCTTCGTTATTAGCTTTCTGTAAGGGAAATAGATTGTTCTTGTTCACTGTCTAGGCCTCTGATAATTTTACTCACCTCAATTAACCCTCTACTTAATCTCTTTTGCCCCAAATAAGCAACCAGACATTCTTCCCTCAAAATTGTAATTTCTCAGGTCAGCACAGCACTGTACTGTTCTCATATCCCTCTTGTAGTGTGGTGACCAGATGCTCTTCAGCAGTGGAGCTGTAGTTCAAGTCTTGCCTGAATCTCCAGGCTGTTGGTGGGAGAAGAACAAGTATTTCATTGACGTAGCTTCTTGCATGACATCAACGTGCTTCACAGCCACTTGCGTTCCTTTGTGGTTACTGTTGTAAAGGTGGGGGTGGACAGCTAATTTGTGGGAGCTTGTTTTGTGCAAATGGCAATATGATTCATTAATCATTGACCTTAATTATTTCAGCCATGGAATTAATGCTGGCTCATGGATCCTGAGGCAATCTCTCCTGCTTTCCTGTGGAGCTTTTCCACATCTACTCACCAGGGCAGGTTGAGCCTCCATTTCACAGCTCTTTTGAAAGGCAGCAGCTTGAACAGTGCTGCACTCTCTCAGGGACTGAGCCGATGAAATCATGTCAACAGTTGCAGCCAGTTTTAGGAATATTGTTATTTTTAGGTATCTGAACTAAAACCATGCTAGAATGAATTCATCTTTCGAGTGCACTCAGCAATGTTCATCCGTGGCCAGCTCAATGCCCCAGCTGTTCAAAACTCCAACTGGAGCAAAGCCATAGAGTTCCGTAAAGTATTTCATCATTTTTGAGTGCAATTATTCCTATTAGTGGAGTGGCAAATTCAAAACTTTCTCTTTATGTAAACAAGAACTGCAATTACTTTGGCTGGCAGTCTAACCCAAACTTCTCTGAGTCTGTGGAATATAGACATTTTTTAAGTCTTTGCTTTTGCCTGAGGCATGGTAATTTTGAGTTCAGCTCTCTCCAGACTGTTGTAGTGGAACAATATCAACAATGATGTATTTATTTGGTGCTGCAGTGTAGTGTGCATTTTACTAGAGCATTATCAAAAAGACTTTTGTTTTAAGCCATCTAAGAACATTTCAGGATGATGATTTGAGTTTATGGGCAGCAGGATATGTGACCCTCTTTCTTTCATTAATCTTGTCTCTTAGTTTCTTAGTTTTGCTGGTAACTGTGACTTTAATCAAGTTACAGGAAAATCATCTTTGATAAACTGAAGGATTACATGCAAGCAATGAAATGTAGTTTATGGAATTCATTTTACAAAATGCAGCATCTTCTGTATAGGGAAATATGTTAAGGACTGGATTTACAGACACCTCAATGTCTTTAAAACAGAAAATGAACACAAACTTGTCATGTAACCTTCATTACTTCAAGTCCACCTATAGTATTTGCTGTTATCCATCCCAAAGTGGGGTTATGTTAGAGGATTCAGAAATCCAGTTCCCAAACGAGGATGCACATTGTTGAAAGAGCTTCAAGTTATGAGGATTCTAAAGGTATTCTAGTTTCAGAGTGACGTTAGGGTTTTTTCCAGGTGGGAGTAGTGGTGGGACACTGTTAGGGGTTTGAGATATCACTTAGGACATTAGAGTTAACAGTTTGGGTTAGAGTTGACAGTTTGGGTTTCTGGATTCAGGAATACTGGTAAAATTTTAGGGTTTGGAGGTCAGTAGTTGGGAATAAATGCCAAATACAGTTCACAATTATGAATTACATTTGGGACTTGGGACTCGGGAGCAGTGTTTGCTTTGTGCTTGTATATATTTTCATTTATAAAGGGGCAGAGGATACCTTGGGCCATTGCTGAAAACTAGTTCAATTACTGCTGACACACTTGACCAATTTTTTTTGGAATTTTCAGTTTTTATGCCTCTCTGTATTTGTCTGAAGCATATTTGTTAGTGAGAATTTAGCATCTAGGTCTGTAAATTTTCAACCTAGTATCGCTCTGTCCTTTTCCCTTGGAGGGGAAACCAGACATATTTACTGGTGGACATGGAATACCCAAGAAGGATTAGAACATAGAACAGTACAGCACAGGAACAGGCCCTTCAGGCCTCAATGTTGTGCTGACCTAATTAAACTAGTAATTAAATGCCTTCTTCCTACACAATATCCATATCCCTCCATTCTCTGCACATTCATCTGCCTATCTAAGAGCTTCTTAACTGCCTCTATCATATTTGCCTCCACTACCAGCCCTGGCAGTATGTTGCAGGCACCCACCACTCTGTGTAAACAAAAACTTGTGCCATACATCTCCTTTGAATTTTCCCCCTCTCACCTTAAATGCATGCCATCCAGTATTAGACACTTCGACCCTGGGAAAAAGATAGTGGCTCTCTACTCTATCTGTGCCTCTCATAATCTTATAAAATTCCATCAGCTCTCCCCTCGACCTCTGCCACTCCAGAGAAAACAACCCAAGTTTGTCCAACCTCTCCTTATAGCACATACCCTCTAATCCAGGCAGCATCCTGGTTAACCTCTTCTGCACCCTCTCCAAAGCCTCCACATCCTTCCTGTAATGGGGCGACTAAATTGAATGCAATACTCAAGATGCGGCCTAACTGGTGTTTCATAAAGCTAAAACGTACCTTCCCAACTCTTGAACTCAGTGCCTTGACTAATAAAGGCAAGTATGCCATATGTCTTCTTTACCACCCTGTCAACCTATGTAGCCACTTTCAGACAGCTATGGACTTGGACCCCAAGATCCCTCTGTACATCAACACTGTTAAAGGTCTTGCCATTAACGGTGTACTGTCCCTTTACTTTTGATCTCCCAAGGTGCAACAGCTCAGATTTGGCTGGATTATACTCCATCTGCCATTTCTCTGCCCATACCTGCAACTGATCTATATCCTGCTATGTCCTTTGGCAACCTTCTACACTATCCATAACATCACCAATCTTTGTACTGCCTGCAAACTTACTAACCCAGCCATCTACATTTTCATCCATGTTATATCATAAACAGCAGAGGTCCCAGTACAGATCCCTGCAGAACACATTACTCACGGACCACCAGCCAGAATAAGTCCCATTGACCACAACCCTTTGTCTTCTATGGGCAAGCCAATTCTAAATCCAAATGGCCAAGTCACCGTGGATCCCATGCATCTTAATCTTCTGGATGATCCTACCATGAGGGACCTTGTCAAACGCCTTACTAAAATCCACAGCTCTACCTTCATTAATCAATGGTGACAAGTTGGTTAGGTGACAGGTTTGTTCATTGTCTGTTCTAATGACATTGAGGAGTCTGTAAATTTAGTTAACATGCTTTCCAAAAGAGATGTGGCATTGTTCAAAATGAATTCCATAGATTACATTTTATTACTTGCACGTAATCCTTTAGTTTATCAAGGGTGTCTTTTCCTGTAACTTGCTACATAAAATTTGCCGGAGTTTTCGGTGTTTACGTTACTCATGTTGTTTGTTACCAAGTTCTGTGTTGCTTGTAGTTCACTGCTAACAAAAGATCCTTGAGATTTCACTTCCTTAAAGACTGTTATCGTGGTATATTGGCTGATATGTCCCCTTTAATTCTTCCAAAATAGTTTTTAGTTACTTGTGGATGTTCTGGACAATTGTTATTAGGTTTAGGATTGCATTTTAGGAAGCATCTTAAAGGAAGAAAAAGAGGTAGTGATAGGAATGTTTTAATTGGAAATTCTTAAGATTAGGGGCTTGAGACCCAAGGGCAGAATTTGAATTAACTTTTATCTATGACTTCCTATATTTTCTAAAACTAGATCCTGGTCTAACTACAGTGAAAGGGTATATAACTCTCACGGCATTTAGACCCAATGTCAGATTCTTTGAGCTGCCAGCAATATACAGCTGTGCATAACATTCCCTCAGAAGCTGCAGTGTAGCTCACTGTTCCTGGAATCTATTGGCAAGAACTCAATAGGATGAATAGCCAGCCCTATGCAGTAGGAATTCCATCATTTTATGAGTTCCTCCATCTCTCTGATGTGCATTCTGTGTATTCTGAATACTGACTATGATGACACGATACTTTTTTATCGTGCCTTCTTAGATTTATGCCCTCTGGTTCTCTGCCAAGGGAAGCAATTGCAGTATTTAATTTGTCAAGATTGTTTGTGGTCTCCTCTCAACACTTCTTTGTTCTAATTCTAGATTCCCCAGTCTACCCACATAATCCTTCCACCCGGCGCCCAGTCTATTAAATCTGTGCGTCTCCTCTCAGGCTTCCTTAAACACATGAAGATGTAGACCTGAATTACGCCCTCTTAGAAAGCTCCCAAGAAATGGTGATGATATCAACGAACAGAAAAGAGAAGCAGGACTGGAAGGATGGTCTCGTGTCATGGATGTGGGTAGACTGGGGGGTTGCATTTACCGTCAGCTTTGAAAGTGTCGCATGTGAAAAGATGTGCAGTGACTCCTGTGTCTTGAGCCCCAGCCAGCAATAACATGTGAAAGTGAGACAGAAAAGGAAATGAAGTAACTTTGGACTGAATCAGGCATAAATAAACATACAATAACATTTACCAACTTATACTTGATTCTAGGTATAACAAGATATAATAATCAGTAACAAATGGCATAGAACTAGCTGTGTGCTGGTTCAGTTTAATCCTGGAAGCGATGCAGGAGTTCACAAGTCTTTTTTTCAATGATTTCATGCAGTTTTTTAATGCGTTTGTCGCTAACAGTCCGCACGTAGCTCTCGGCACCCAGCACTGCCATCCCATCATGGACATCGCCCATTATAAGGAGGGGCCCATCTGTCAGGGTTATATTAGGGCATGGGCAGTTCCAGTCCATGTTTATCATTATCACCTCCAAGTGCTTGAAGTCAAAGAACTTCAGCCCCATTTTCTCATCCTTCAGTACCTCGTCCAGTGTAAACCTCGCCACTCCCGAGTCTTGTTCCTCAACGATCTCGGTCACCCTTCCTACAATGGCGTAGTCACTTCTGCAGAAGCTGGGCACGATCTTGTGCCGAGGCTTGCAGGCTTTGCACTGCTGGTTTTTGGGGAAAGGGCAGGTCTCCTCGCACGTCTCCTTGCTCTCAAAATTGTTCTTGTTCCCCTCGCAGCCACTGTAGACAAAAGCGTGGCACTGCTTCATCAGGGAGTTGTAAGCCCACCTGGCCTCCCACATCTTGCATGGGCCCTGCACAGCTGGAAAGGTGCAGATGTTGACCGTCTCGTTGACACAGGCCAACCTGCACTCCTCGTACGTCTCAAACTGGTTCTTGCTGCCGTTGCAGCCACCGGACACGAAGGTCGAGCAAGTGCCCTTCTTGTGGTCATAGAACCACCGCACGTGTTGGCGACCACACTCCCTCTTGTCCGGCTCCTTAAAGCACTCTCCGGACGGTAAAGGCTGGCCTTTGCTGACTGTGCCCTCTCCCAAATGTCCTCGCTTGATGACTGACAGCGGGAAGTCTGCCCTCAGGAGGCCTGCGGCGTTTCTCGCCGTGCACGTGTATATCCCTGCGTCCTCCTGCTGTGCGCTATAAATAACCAGCTGGCCGATATTGGTGACCACTACGTTGGCGTACATCTGGTCAGGCCTCATGATGATATTTTCCCGGTGGTCGCTCTGCTTCTCCCAGGTGATGTCTGGCCTGGGACGTCCGCTCACGTCGCAGTGAAAGCTCACGGTGCCTCCAATGTAGACGGACTGGTGGAACGGGTTGGTGTAGAGGGCGGGGGGGATGGAGTCTTCCAGCGAGCTTGTGGACGTTGGGTTGGCCGTGGTCTCCAATGGCTGGGGGCTGGTGTTGGGCCAGCTGATGTGATACCTGCAGGTCACTACCGTCAGGCTGATGCCCCTGATACACGCCTCGGCATCCATGTAGCACTTGTTGTAATAGGTCAGGCCATCTGAGGCACAGGTGAAATTCGGCTCCTTCTCGCACCTGTCCTTGCACTTGCAGACGGGCTGCCCATCCCAGATATCGCACTCCGAACCTTGCTGGGTGCACACGATCCTCTCGCACGTCGCCTCCTTGGGAAGGTCCGAGGACGCCAAGCTGCCGTCTGCAAACCTCGCTGCCACACAGCTCTTCAGGCCACACACATTGGTGCAGCATTTCTCGAAGCTCTGACAGTCCTGCAAACAGGAAAGCACTCCGATGAATGAAGCCTACTGACATAATCCACACATTGCATTCTCCTGTCATGCTCACAGATCTCTGCAAGCCTGCGGTCAGAACAAAACAACAGTAGCGCATCCAGTCCACTACAGTGTCCTTGAATAGTTAAGGCACAGAAGATTTCTCTGCCCATCGTCTATCCCAGCCATTTGTATGGTAACCCAGTCACTCCCATTCCTACATAATCTATTCCATTAACCATGCAAATTATTCTCTCTTAAAAGCTATCTGATTCCCTTTTGAAAGCCCTGTTTGTTTCCACCACCTCTCTATAGACAGTAAATTCCAGATTATAACATAGAGAGCTATGTGAAAAGCTTTTCTCGATTTTCCTGATATATATTCTGCCCACTTCAAGTCATTAATAGGAGCAGCTTCCTTCTATCTACACTGACTAAGGATCCATTCCACCTCTCATCCTTCTTTGCTCCAGGCACAACAAACCCAACGTCTCCACTCTAACCTCAGAGCTGAAATCCTTTGTCCCTTGAACCATTCTAGTAACTCTTTTCTGCACCTTTCAGAAGATAGGTTAATATTCATATAACAACTTCCACATCCCTTTCAGAGACATTCCATATCACTTTACGGTCAATGAAATTCTTCAAAAGTGCAGCCAAATTTTGCTAATTCAGCAACCATGTACTTATACACAGAGACATTCAAACTGGGGCATATGAAGCTGAATAGTTAACTGCAAGAAATCAGATGCAAGTTTGTTGTGCTGTGATTGAACTAACTGTGCAGTAAAAGTTCGATAACACATCACAGTTGGACTTCATAGTGCTGGACCAACATATTTTCCAGACTTTTGGATTTTATTTCTATTAGTACCCAACATGCTTTTAATTTACTTTTTTTTAGATGTAACAATGACACAATAAATTTTCCAGTGAACTAGGTAAGTTTAAAGGGAACGTGGGAACTGGGTCCCCAGTGAGTGGATGGAGGGCACAGCAAACATTACTTGGTGAGCCATTGTTGAACCATCAGGATTTCTAAATAACTGGAGAGTGGATTGTAGGAGAATTACTGTAATTGCTTGATCCTTTTTACCAATCTATCAACCCCTTTGCTAAGCTACGTATATTGGCCTGGGGATGCAGCCATCAGAATAAATGACATATATGAAACTCCTCAATATACTCTGCTTCAAAATGGGTGAAAAGGTAAACCCAAATTTTCAGGCACAAATGGATACAAAATCTTTGTTTTTCAGGGTACATGTCTGAACAATTTTTAATACAAATATTTCTTCTCAGTGAGATCTGTACTATGAATATTTTGTTTCTGAAAAAATTTCACATTAAAAATTCAAAAGCCAGCACGATTACATGTAGCTTAAATGCATAGTTAGTTGGTTTAAAATTCTCATGCATAAAAAAGGAATCTGTTGTTCGGGTTCCCGAGCCCAATTGTTGAGTGACATTAAAACATGAGAAGCTCAAGGTCCTTCCAATCATCCTGAGAGCCGTAAGATACAAATAGGGTCGAACTACTACAATCTCTGTAAATTAGCCTGTAGCAAATGCAGACAAAGCAGAAGGAATGTCCCAATAGTGGGAGCTTTGGGAACTAAAGGAGAAATGGTAGCTCTTGAAGTTACATTGTTACTGCCTCTGAGACTCCATCAGTCAAACTTTGTGTAGGATTTGAAATTTGACCTGGAGATTAGGAGAAAAGCTCAGTTCAGGGTTTTTTTAATTTTTCTTATGTATTTGACTTTATTTTAACATTTTGAATTGTTTATTGGAGTTTTAATAAGTTTTAATAAATGCTGTTAATTTGCAATTCAATTATATATTCTTAAAATAATTTATAACAAGTTTAAGGAGATTTACCAGGATGTTGCCTGGATTGAAGGATTTTAGTTAGGGGAGAGATTAGATCAACTGGGCTTGTTTTCCGTGGAGTGAAGGAGGTTGCGCGGTGACCCAACAGAAGTATGTAAAATTATGAGAGACATAGACAGGGTAGTCAAAATCTTTTTCCCCAGAGCAGGGCATCAAAAGGGCATAGGTGAGAAGGAGGAGTTTTAAAGCGGATCTGAGGGTAAAGTTTTGTATACAGAGAGTGGTTGATATCTGGAACACACTGCCAGATTTGGTGGTGGAGTCAGATACAAATACAATGTTTAAGAAGCATTTAAACAGACACTTAAATAGGCAATGCATAGAAGGATATGGTCCTAATGCATGCAGGTGGGATTAGTGTGGATAGGAAAAGAGGTCAGCATGGATATGATGGACTGAAGGGCCAATTTCTGTGCTGTGCAATTCCATGACTTAATACTTTTTAAATGCTTCTGTGTGTCATGGATCTTAATTATTATTATAAAGCCTCACAACCTTTGACAGGAGGCTACGTCCCAGGCTTGGCTCTTGCCAAAGGCTGTCAATATATTCCAACCATGCCCCAGTGGTACAGTAACAGAGACCCAGCTGCCAGAGTCCTTTCTGCCTGACTCCAGGATCTGGAGGCCCAGATAGACACACATTTCTGTAACAGTTAGTACAGATATGGGTAAAATACAGGATCTGAATCCAATTAGCAGTCTGAATCGAACGTGATTTGGCTCAACAAACCAAGCTCCCCTCAGCACTTTCAGATAGACAGAAAAGAATCCAAAGCATTATTTCAAAAAAGAGCAAGGGAGCTTACCCTATCGTCTTGACGCATATTTTCCTTCAACTAACATCATCAAAAAAAGACTCTCTGTTGCTCCTGATTTCCCCATCTAACATTAGGCAATTGCAGCACAACAGGGCTCCATTGTTGGACTCCACATGGAGCAAAGGGCAGACCCACTGGTGTCCATCACTTTACCCTTCCAAGACTTACAGTGGGGCTGTGGAAGTCTGGGACGTACATACTGGAACAGGCTGAGCATCAGGCACTTTCTTCAGAATCACTGGCTGTAGCCAGTTCATTTGGCCGAAGTCTCATCCAAGAAAACCCCTTACTACTGTACTGGAGTCCCAGTTTGGGTTTTTGTCTTCAAGTCTCTGGTATGTGGCTTGATCCTAGAATTTCCCTACATTCACCTAAAGCATCACTTCAGAAGTTGTCAGACTTAAATCATACCACACAACTGTGCCTTGAAGGATATACGAATGAGATTAACAAGAAATTTGACTGTAATTAAGCATTATGTTGTCCATCATGATTAATTTGAAAGCACTCTATGATGTGGCTAAGTTACTGAGAGGTCTGAACTATTGGGAAGCAAGGGAACAGATTGCTGAAGCCCTAATGGAGATATTTACATCTTTACTGGCCATACATAAGCTGCCAGATAATTGGAAGGCAGTCAATTTGGTGCCTTTATTCAAGAAGGGAAGCAGGAAATTACAGACCAGTCCTGACGCGGGGTTTTGACCCGAAATGTCAACAGTTCCTTTCCCCCCATAGACGCTGCTCGACCCACTGAGTTCCTCCAGCAGAATGTCCAAATTACAGATCAGTTAGCCTAACATCATGGTAGGGAAATTATTGGAAAAAAAATTGTGGGACAAGATTAATCTATACCTGGAAAGACAGGAATTGATCAGGGATAGTCAGCGTTGAATTGTTAGTGGGAGATTCTGTCTGATTAATTTAATTGAGCTTTCTGAAGAGATAACTAAATATATTTTTTGAGGATGGTGCAACTTATGTGGTTTACATGGACTTCAGTAAGGCCTTTTGTCAAGTCCAACATGGATGTTTAGTCCAAAAGATTAGATCCCATGGGATCCAAGGCAAGTTGGCACACTGGATCCAAAATTGGCTTGGTAATAGGAGACAGGGGGTGATGTAGAAGGTCAACCACATTGCTGAGAGTCTGGATTCACATCTAGGCCAGACAGAGTAAGGATGGCAGGCTTCCTCCCCTGAAAGACATTTGTGACCCAGGTGGGTTTTTATGACAATTCTGTAGTTTGATGCTCATCACTGCTAATGATTAACTGCTTGTCAGGATCCCCACGTCCTAGAAAATTAGTTAAAAAAAATCTCCTCAAGTGCAACTTCAAAGACCTGAAAACAAAAATCTAGCTGATACTCCAGTGCATTACTAAAGCAGTGCCAGGTTGTTGGAGGTGGTCTGATTTTTTCTGGATGCAACATTAAACTACGGCCCAATTTGTCCCCTCACACAGATGCATGATATCCTGAACACTTTTGTCAAAAGGAGAATGAGAAATATCCCCTGATCCTGCCCACTGTTGAGTCAACATCATTTAGACAAATCCAACACATAATTGTGCATCTGCTAGAAATGCGAAATAAAATAGAAAATGTTGGAAATCTTCAGCAAGTCACACCCCATCCTGACTTGGAAATATATCACTGTTCTCCCTTCATCCTGGGACTCATTCCCCAACAATATTGTGGGAGGATCTTCACTGGAAGGATGGCAGTGGTTCAACGAAGGGTCTCACCATCACCTTCTCAAGGGCAATTATGCAAGGGCAATAAATGCTTGTCTTGCCAGTGACACCCACATCTAACAAAACTAATAAAAAACCTGAGTGAGTGGAAGCCCCATTTAACTGCCCCACCAAAACAAAATCATCACTTCTAACAGAGCAACACTCCCTGTGTATTACTCTGGGTGTCAGCCAAGATTTCTGTGCTCCAGTCTCTGAAGTGGGATTTAATCTGTAACATTCTGAGTGAGTGCTACCCATTGAACCTCCACATTGCACAGAATAATGATGTAAGTTCCCCCATCCCCTGTTGCATGTTTGCTGCTTGACATGAATACCCTGAAGTCTTGTGCAAGTAGAAACAAAAAAAACTTAAGTTTTAATTCATTATGAAAGTAAAAGTGTAGTATTTAGGGATTTTATATGTGATCTGCTTACTTTAAAAAGTGACACTGAAATCCTTAATGCTCCTTCAACATTACATAATGTGTAACAGCATTTGATAGAGCAGGTATATAAAATTCTTCAATCTTATATAGGTTACACAAACATACCATCTAACCCAACCCGTCCATGCTCCAGTCTTTTATCTTTCTACTCTCACTCATCTACATTGTCCAGCCTCCCTTTAAGGCATCTGTACCATTCACTTTATCCACTCCGTGTGGAAGAGGATGCCACTGTCTCATCGCCCTTTGCTAAAGAAGTTTCCCCTAAATTCAACACTGGGTTTCTTGGTCTTGTATCGAAATTGACTATTTTAATTTCGATATAGGGGACAAAGAGGAAACATGTGCCCAGCATATTGAGGACGAAACTGACGCCAATCTCAATTCACAGTAAAAAAAATAACATTTTAAACGGTCTCTCTCCCCAAATGCTGCAGATTCCACGGAAGGTCGCAATATGGTGTTGAGTGGTTCTTGGTTTCACACTAAGAAAAGTTGTTAGCTTTCCACCTTTAACATATAATTCTCTTTAATATCGCTAATCGCACTCTAATGAGATCAAGCACATTATTTCAGGACACATGTCTATTACAGCGCTTGTTGGTTCTACCTCGTCGGCGTTGCATTCCCTCTCGCAAGTGCTCTGTGCGTCCACCCACAGGTTGGGGTTAAGCTGGTTTGGACAGGCGCCGGGATAGGAGAGCTTTCCACCGGGGAGACTGGCGCCTCCAGCCAGCCTCAACAAGCACAGCACAATCACACATGTCCTGGGTTGAATTCGGTC
>JAUZTB010000070.1:18978227-18992667 GCA_034780895.1 Rhynchobatus australiae
GTGTCAAAGGGGACATGCCAAATTTCTTTAGCCTCCTGAGGAAGTAGAGGTGCTGGTGAGCTTTCTTGGCTGTGGCACCTACATGATTTGACCAGGACAGGCTATTTTTGATGTTCAGCACTAGGAACTTGAAGCTCTCGACCTCAGTGCCATTGATGTGGACAAGTGCATGTACACCGCCCCCTTTCCTGAAATCAATGACCAGCTCTTTTGCTGACATTGAGGGAAAGGTTGTTGTCATGACACCAGGTCACTAAGCTCTTTATCTCCTTCCTGTACTTTGACTCATCTTTATTTGAGATATGGCCCACGACAGGGTATCATCTGCAAGCTCATACTTGGAGTTAGAGCAGAATCTGGCCACACAGTTATGCGTATATAAGTACTTCAACAATAGATGGATAGCATAAATACTGAAGTCTTCTCATTGTTTTTGAGACAAAGGTTTAAATCTCACAGACCTATTACTAAAGATTGATGCTTGCCCTGAACTTTGGCTTAAAACTCTCACCAGTTTTGGTAACTGCCTTAAGCTCATTTCAAGCAAGAAGCAACACTGTTTATATCTGTTTCATTTTGTTTTGATCATTACTTTTTGTTCTGATCAGTACTTTTTGTTCTTGGTTTTGACAGGTTGATGTTTGATTTAACATAATTGTACCAGTGAACTTGCCTATGGTGTCTGCGTTATTGCTGCACAGTTCATTGTTCAGTGGAAGTTGGACTAAGTGGTTTGGGTTCTCGAGATGAAATTGGGACACTTTAGGAGTAAGAAGGGGAAGTAGGTGAGAACAGAGGCAATGTTGAGAAGGCTATCCGTTAGTTTTGCAGTGTTAAAGTGAGGCCACCTCTGTTTCTAAACTGGACATAAAAGATTCTATGGCATTGTTTTGAAGATAAACAAGCAAGCTATCTCTTCCCTCCTGTCTGTACTTTCTCTCAGTTGTTATCACTGAAACTATTATTTGACTGCTGATTTGGGAGCTTTATATACAAAAATTGGCTGACATATTGCTACATTTATGCTTGAAAAAATACTCAATGGAATCTGCAGCAACAAAATTAGAATTTACAGATTTTGTAGGTCAATGATCTTTTTATTAGAATGTTTTAGTAACCTGAAACATTAAACATTGGTTCCCTCTCCATCAGTGCTGCTTGACCTGCTGCATATTTTCGGTTTTGTTTCAGAATTCCAGGTGATGCAGTTTGTAGCTTTGGCGCAAATAGTTAATTCACTTGTCAAAATCAATTTCTTACAGAAGCTGGAAATGTGAAATAACTGAAAATGTGGATGGTGGTGTCTGTGTGTGAGAGAGAGATTGTTAATGTTTTGGATTGATGTTAAAGCTGAGAGAAAATTGAAATAAAGCACATTTAAAGTTTCTGATAAAGTGGGGAGAGATAGAGAGAACAGAAAGAGAGAAGGCTTTGAGTGAAGAGCAGAAGACAATGAATGACCATCTGAAAGAGGGTGAAATCCTTTGTGTGCCAACTAAATTAAGATGTTTTTATTACACGCCACGGGTAAATGGTTTGTTTAAAATTTCGCGAGTTTCTTTTTCGACTGTTGGGTCTCTTACATGATTCAAACACAACTAATTCTTGTTTGAAAACCTGATCTCATTCTAGAGGTACTTTGAAGTACTTAAGATACTTCCCTTATCCTTGTGACATGTCATTTAATAAAATAAGTGATTTTTTTTTTGTATAAAGTTTATTTTAATTGCCAGGATGTGTTTAATGTCATGATGAACTTTATTTGGTTAAGTATTATTGAAGTGATTGGGATTGGTGCCAGAGCACTGCAGATTTGCAAATGTTATTGCTTTGTTCAGAAGGTGGATAGACCTGGCAATACAGCATAGTCAGTCTTAGTGATGGGGATGTTTTAGAGACAGTAATATGGAGCAAAATTAGTTGGCAGTCATGAAAACATTGCTGTTAACTGAAAGTAAAATTTATTAAAAGCAAATTTGAATGGGTTTTTGGAAGTAAGAGTTAAAGAGGATCTAGTGGTTGATGTTGCATATGAGAACTTCCATAAAACATTTTATAATGTACCACATAATAAGCTTGTTGGCAGATTTGAGACTCATGAGTTTAAAGTGGCAATGTCATTGTAAATACAAAACTTGCTGAAACACAAAGCAGAGAGGGATTTTTGAATGACTCTTTTTCAAACTGGAGGAAAATATACAGTGGTGTTCATCAGAGGTTTTGGTTATACTAAAATTATCACGTCAAAGTTTCATGTCACCTTTAAACTTTGACATGTTACTCCCTCCTCAATGTTCATTACATTTCAGGAGGAAGTGTACTGGAGAAATCAGAATCAGGTTTATTATCACTGACTTATTTGACGTGAAATTTGTTGTTTTGCAGCAGTAGTACAAACACATAAAAATTACTATAAATTGCAAAGTAAATAGTGCAAAAAAAAGGAATAACATGGTAGTGTTCATGGACCATTCAGAAATCTCATGGCAGAGGGGAAGAAGCTGTTCCTGAATTGCTGAGTGTGGGTCTTCAGGCTCCTGTACCTCCCTGATGGTGGTAATGAGGAGAGAGCATGTCCCGGATGGTGAGGGTCCTTAATGATGGATGCCACCTTCTTGAGGCGTCACCTCTTGAAGATGTCCTCGGTGGTGCATGGCAGCTGTAGTTGAACACAAGTATGAAGTGACTCATTTCATAGGAAGGATCTTATGAATCTTGATAGGAGGATTGCAGCCACATTTAACTTTATTAAACATTTGTGGGTATAGCTCTACTGCCATTGAGAGAATTGTAGCTGATATTTAGAAGTTGATATTTTGGTCTCCATCTATCATAAGCAGGAGCGGAGGTGTAGAAAGAGAAAAATGTAGGGTGTACATGAACCAATCATGAAAGAGTTCAAAGGGCATGTGGCTTTTTCATGTGGCATAGAGTGCAAAGACAATTTGAGTCATGCTAAAATAAAAACAAAATGTTGGGAACACTCGGGTCAGGCAGCTTCTGTGGAAAGCAAAAGTTAATATTTCAGGTTGATGACATTTTGATCAGAACTAGAAAAAGTTAGAAAACGAGTGTGTTTTGAATTGTTGAGGGGTGGGAGAGAACTGTTGGGAATGTCAGTGACAGTATGGAGACCAAGAGTGACTGAATGAAGTGCTGATGATGGTGAAGTCTCGTTAATCTATTTTGATGAAATGTAAGCGGGAGAGGAATGAAGATAAAGGACTGAAAAAACAGATGCTTGAACTGTGAGATACAAAATTCTGCGATTGCTGGATACCTGAAGAAAAAGAGAATGCTGGAAATGCCAGTGGGTCAGGCGGCATTGGTGGAGGAAAAAAAAGTTACAGCTTGATGAACTTCATCAGAACTTGCCTGTTTTGATACAAGCTGGAAAGGGTAGAACTGAAATTGATGAATCTGTTGTTAAGTCCTTGGGGCTGGAACATGTGGGAAGATGAGATACTGTTTCTATCGTTTATTTGGACTTTGTTTCAATGGTTCAAGAAGCGGAGGACGGAGTGGTATGGAGAACTCCTGATAGGCAACTGGAGGCTCAAGATCACTGGACTGAATAGAGATGTTCTGCAAACAATCATGCAATCTGCTAAGTTGTGCTAATCATTTATAAAATGCTGGTTGGACCCCAGGTGGAGTACTGTGGCCAGTTTTGGGCATCTTCACTTTAGGATGTGTATTAGGGAAAAGGTGCAGTGAAGATTTAGCTGAATAGAATCAGGGATGCAATATTTCAATTCAGTAGAACAATTCAGGCAGAAAAGCCTAGGGGGTTTCAATGTTATGAGCCATTTTAGGGTAAATAAGAAAAAGTTCCAATAGCAGAAGCATTGGCATCAGAGGAGATAGATTTTAATAAAGCAATTAGGCTTAGTTTCCTGCTTTCAAGAAAAGAATATTCAGTATTTTACCACTTTCTAACAGTGCATTACTATTTCAAAGTAAGCAATTGTTTGACTTGAGCTGAATGGTCAGTTAATCAATTTCTGGCAGTTCCAGTTGAGGGAAGAAGGTTGTTACAGACACTGTTGAATAGTGAACAGTAATGAGGCTTATCCAAGCCTCAAGCAGGCTGATGTGAGGGGTTTATTGCACACTGTACTTAGTGCAACTTTCCACCCCTTTGTGAGGTACTGTTATGCCCTTCTTTGGAAGACATTCCCCAAGTATGATTATGCTCTGGTAAACTAGGCTAATTCTTCTAAATTGATAGAGCTATTTCAAAGGTAAAACTTAAATGGATTTTTTTTTCTTTCTGAGCTATGTTCCAGGGGAATATTCTGCTGAAGTTGGTGCTGTTATTTCATTTTCAATGACATTCTGGAAGGAATGTGGAGCTGTAGGGGACAGGCTCCATCCTTGATGTCATTTGAAAAGAACTTCACACTAAATGTCTGTTCCCAGACTACTACTGACTGGTTCTAAAGCTGAAGAACAAAGGTAGAGCATGAGAGACAGCAGTCGAATTGAGATGAATATATTTACTCTTTAATCTGCTAATTATATTCAGGGTTGTAATTCATCGGGGTATGGCATACATTTAACCATTAAGGAATAATTAGTGATAATCACTGAATAGAAATTGTAGTCTCTAGGATAGTTTTGTATTTCAAGAGGGTGCAGGTTTCCACCCTGCATATTTACAACTCCTTTTGATAATTCTGTATGTTTATAGCACTTTCTGGTTCTAATTTAAGGCAGTATTCTCTTCACCTGTTGTTAGCAAATTGTGCACTTGGGCCCTGTACTGGGTCTAAAACCCTTAATACTGACAGTATGCTGCACTGTCAGATGGGGAGGTTTTTTTTAGTTGAAACATAATCTTCCTCCGAAAAGGAGAACCATCCTTATTCTACTCTTTAAACTTGACACCCAGAACTCTGCTGCCCTATCTTGCATCAGGCCCCGCTCACTCATCACCCCTGTTTTTACTGGCCTGCACTGGCTCCCAGTTAACTGGTGTCTCCATTTAAATGCTTGTTTTTAAATCTCTTTTTGGTCTTTTTACTCATTTACTCCCATAATCTCCTTTGGCCTATAACCTTTTGGGAATCTTAAGTTGCTCTTGATTATCACCAAATTTAATTGCCTTTAAGCTGTCAAGGGCCAAATTCTGAAATCCCCTCCCAAACTGCTAAATCTTTCCTCCTTTAGGACATTTCTTAAAATCTTTTGAAGCCTGTGGTCATCTCTGTGTAGTCCGGTGCTAGTTTATTTTATTTGCTAATGGTTCTGTCAATGGCCTTGTGATGCTTTTGTCATATTTAAGGCACCATACAAATTTATTATTGCATGTGGCTGATAAAGATTGCATTGGTCCGTTCATTTCTATTTTTCTACCATGAACAAGCTTGTCTTATTTCAGGCTTATTGCGTGTGTGGGTTAATTTTTTCTGCTGACATTGTCCAAGGGTGCCAATATAAGCATGAACATTTGTATTGTGATTCAGTGGAGGAACAACTTGAGAGAATTTTCCAATCTTCCCCTAATTAACTTCTTGATTTGTATTGTAAAACTAAGGAAAATTACAATTGGAATGGATGAGAGCAATTTAAACCAAGTTCAGCATTTCCAAGACGTTTTTGTATAGAATTACATAAAATTCAGCCTTGAAGCAGACCAACTGGACCACACTGCAAATACTCCCAATGAATCTCCTTGTACTCTTTTGCGCCCCCCAACCCAAGCAGTGCAATCTTCCAATCCTTTGTTAATTGTTTATTCTGCTTTCTCCTAAATATACATATGCTATTCATGTCAACCACTTCATGGTAACAAGTTCCACATTCAAATCTCAGCGTGAATTTTCTATTGACTTTATTTGCAGAAGTGTGATATTTGTGGTGTGGTCCACACACTCGCACCTGGTTAATCGGATCAGATGAAAGTATCTAAAAGTCGAGTCGTTGTAACAGACGGAGTAAACTGATTGCGCCGACTCTGAAGCAATCTGAAATATTGGGCGTTCTTGCCTTGTACTTCAGGGGTCAACTGAAATAGGGGTAGGTTATAGGTCAGCCACTTGTTGTAGTGTCATCCATTAATTTGACTGGGACATTAAATGAACAGGAAGCCTTTGCTGGCCAAGTTGTAAAACTATTTTTATATATGATAGAAAAATGCAGTGTCAAGTAAGCCACTCAGCCCATAAAACTTGTGTCATCTCTATAAAGGAGCTTTCATCCCTTTAACTTTGTTACTCTTTTGGTAATTGAGCAGAACTGGATTTTTAATTTGCGTTGTCTAACAATGGATTTCTGTTCCATTTGTTATATTGCATTGTAAAAACGTTTAAAAATGAATTAAGAGCCCATTTTGCTTAAGTAACCCAAGGTGTTGAAGCCCCTAATGAGGCAATTAGAGCACTTAAATATCCTGTTTAACATCAGTGTTTTAACCTGCAGTCTGCACCATTAGCATTGTGTTTAACAAAAAGAGTGTAATGCAGCTTACTGGATCCATTGCCAAGCCTGCTGTTTCTGCTCTAGCAGGGCGACAGAGGTTGCATAATATTACCGGTCACGCGTTTCATTGCCAGCTGTTACTTTGAAACAGTTTGCAGCACTCATTTTTTTAAAATATCGGTTTGCATTGATAGAGCACCTTTTGCAGTATTAAGACATCCCAAAACACGTTACTATCAACAGAACACTTTTGAACTGTAGCCACTGTTATAATGTAGGAGAAACATTAAATTTGTGCATAAAAACTTCTACTGGAGCATTGAAATAATGACTAGGTAATGTTTTAGTGAGAATGTTTGATAGATAACGCTTAAGTTTGAAATTTAAGTATGAATTTGCATAGATGGGGGTGACATCAAATGTCAAAGCAATTAAATTATCAAATGAATTTAACTTTTTTTAACAATTATCTGAAACCTGTTTCTCATCCATTTATCTCCATTGAAATGAATGGAGTTGCTGAACCTGTGCCAGATTTAAGGTTGAGCTCCCAGATTTCCCAGTATTAGTATTGGAAGCTGGTTCTCTGGTGCAGGAATCCACGCAGAATCTAGCATCGAAGCATGTAGATTGACATTGGCAAAGGCCTCGCAAGAATTTCAAGACTTTTGGATGAGTGACCCTCAATTTGGCCGATCAGTTTGTTCCCTACCTTGTTTGTAAAATAGTGTACCATTGTATTAGAGTTGTAGTAGGAACTTGACATCTTATTTATTCCTTTTGTTCAGTAAACCAGATTTAATATTCATCTGCAAAAAAGGAATGTTTCTTCATAAACCATCCTGTCCAATGTCAACTAAAAACAGAAAATGCTGGGCGTCTGTGGCAAGAGAAACAAAGTTAATGTTTCACGTCCAAGACACTTTATCAGAATTGGGAAGGAGAGCAAACAAGTTGTTTTTAAGTTGCAGAGTGAGTGTTGGAGGAATGAACAGGACAAAGGGAATATCTGAGAGTCAGGCTAGGGTTGCCATGGGGATGAGCTGTAAATGAGGTTATCTGGCCAATGGGTTAATGCAGGCAGAGTGCGAGAGAGAGAAAAGGAGAACCTGAGCAAAGTACCATAAGAGTTATGAAATGAGGGCATTTGGAGAGTGAAAACACAAAGGAATGTAAACATTGCAAAATGTAAAGCTGTAGGACAACGTGGCAGGTTTGTTTAGTGGAGAGAGAACTGAGCTAATATTGCAGTTGGATGACCTACAGCACAACTCTCCAGATCTCATACAGACAGGCAAAGTGAATTACCTTGATAGTTCTCTCTCCATTAGCATGGCTTGTCCTACAGCTATGTATTTTGCAACTTTTACACGTTTCTCTATCATTCTCACTGTGTAACTGCCTTCATTTCATAGCTTTTTATGTTCCTTTGTTCAGATTTTTTCTAACTGTCCTCATTAACAAATCAACTGAATGATCTCATTTACAACTTATCCCCATGACAACCCTGGCTCTAAATATGCCCTATATCCTCTCCATCCTACCTTGTCTATAACTTAAAACCATCTTGTTTCTCCCCCCCTATTTCTACAAAGGGTCTTTGCACCGATATTTTAACTCTGTTTCTCTTTCCATGGATGCTGCCTGACCTGCTGAGCATTCCAGCACTTTGGTTTTTGTTTTGGGTTCACAGAATTTTTGATTTTCAATGACTGTCCAATGTTAACACAGTGAAGAAAGTGAAAAAAGTTGTATGATTTAAAAGAGAACTTTTTGCTTCTTAGGTTAAAGAAAACACAAAGAAAGAAGTATGGACTGCTTTCCTCCTTCGATGACCATGTAGAGATGGCTCCAATGGATACAGATGACGATGACACAACTTTATTTGAAGCAAAGAGCATGAGGAGGTGATGTTTGTGCTGGTTCAGGTGGTGTGCTGCACCCAGTCCACATCTGCTGAGTTCCATGACTTTGTTCACGAGCTGTTGCACCCCAGAAGAGTTTACTTCTCATGTATTTGGGGTGTAGTTATCTTGTATATATTTTAAAGTCTCCCCATTTCTAAACACTTCTAATGCTGAATATATAAAACAAATTTAAAAGAGATGGTGAGGAGCAACAACTTCTTATTTGAATAAATGAATCTTTTAAACTGGCCTCTTTCATTGAAGAATTGCAGAGTTCTAGATGTCGTACTTCGTTCTGATTACTGTACATTACTTGTTGTGATACAAAGCTGACATCAATGCAGAGGAGAGAGGTGATCCCAATGTGCAAGGGAGTGGTTACAATGTCTTAGGGCATTTTGTCCTTGGATAAATTACATTTACAGAGAGGACCTTGTACATAAAAAGTTAAATCCAGATTAATTTTTCCAGGGCAGAAAAGCAGATATGACAGGTTAAGGGTTTTTAAATAAACCATTTAAGGAAACGTTACAAGGTGTTGTTTTACAGAGAGCATGAATAACGGGTGGGATATGTTGTTAAGATGGTTGGTAGCCAACAGGTTGCCAGGTGGTTGTGATTGATCAAATTGTGAGGTATGGTCATTAAAGAAATGTGATATTGGCATTTTGGAAGTATGAAACTAAATGGGCAAAATAATGATCTTCAACCAGAAGCTGACCACCTGCACTCAATTTTTGGAATGTTTAAAGTATTGACATTTGGAATATTTAACAGTTTGAAAATGTATTTAAATCTGACCAGGCACATAACTGTCGGTACTATTTTTGTGGATGTTGATGAATTGGTATGTTTCCCTGGGTTTGTGGTTGGTGATTTCATCACTGCACCTGCCTGCTGTGAGTACTGAATTGGTAAATTCACCCCGGGGATCACTCTTGATCTAAATTTGCAAAATGTTAAGGGATTGTACATATTTTTCTTTTTATTGTTTGTGACAAAGTTGAAACCTGGTCAGAGTCATCGGATCCTGTCCATGGGAATCTTGTGAAATGATTCAAGAGAGCACAGTCTAGGTCGTATTGGGCATTGACCTGTGCAAAACTGCCCTGGATTTCACAGTCAGAGGCCATGGGTTACAGAGAAGGGGTTGCGTTGTTTGGATGGAATAGATAGTGATTCATAATGCATCTGATATTTTTGTAGCTAACCAAGTGGAGTTTGCTGAATATATTGAGAGCATGAGGTGGAAAGTGTGCTGTTTATATGTATTAATTTTCTCTTGCCATTGAACACAATCATTAATAGTGTAGTTGCCCAGCTTAACATACAGATATTTGGTCTGCTATGATAGTTGAAACTCTGTTCTCCTGCTTTCTCTTTCAATCTTTGCAGGAGCGTTAACTACACTGCCTCACAAACTTGCTGACTTTGCAACCACTCAATTCTTCAAGACATGCTCCACTGCTTTGCTGTGAGTTTCATAGGTGTTCTGCCCTTTCCGTCACACAATCCTAGGTATTACTTTTCCACCCCACCTTTATTCCCAGCTTCCCATTAACAAAATCCCTTTCCCAATTCCTCAACTATCCCTTTTGTAAATATCCACGCATGTTTATTTGAATGTTATTGTGTGATTGAGAGAGGAATAAAAATCTAATTGAGAAATAGCACGGGCAAAAGGACAATCCAGAGAACTTGGAGCAAGGGGAAGAAGAGATGAATGGAGTGGGTTTTTTTAAAAGTCCAGTAAATGTAGGAGGAACAGAAGACTGAGAGAAGAGGGGTTGTACAGTTGTCCTTTGGGGAGTACTGCTCTCTCTATTTCTTAATCATCTTTGAACCTTGCATGATAAACAAAAAAAGAATTTATGCACTTTCTCCACATTGTATATCAAATTTAAATGGCTGCTTGCCGAACACTGTAAACCAAAACTTTTATTGGGTGCAGATTTGTTTATTTACCAGAAGTAATTAACGTGATAATTCTTCTCCCTGCTTCAACAATAAACAGGAAAGCCCAGACAGGAAATTGAGTCCAGTTCAGATAGCTCGATGGGTATCTCTTCCATATCATTCTTCTCTTTTGCACGATAATATTATGTGCATGAAACTCTTCACTATTTTCCTGTAAGTTCTGTGCCATTACCTTTTGTTTGTCACTCAGCTCATAATACAAAATCTCATTAAATTGATTATTAGGGATTTCAGTCTCTCAGAATTTAATTAGTGTTTAGAAGGTATGAAATATTTTCTTCAGAAAATCACGTGCCCCACTTTATAAAAGATTATTTCCCACTGTTCTTCCCTCTGAGACTTGAAGTCACAAAAGCCTATTTGCAAATGGCTGCATACAACAGCTTGCACTGATGTGAATTCAAATTAATGTTCTTCAGTGAGGGATTTCTCTGTAAAGGTCCTTTCAGCAAATTTTTGCATTTTGCCATTTGCAAATTATTGATTGCTTTGCTTGGATTTCGGTAGGTTTTTAGCAGGGAATTCTAGGCTTTCAAATGCATGGATCTATTAGTGTTGCCTTTATCATCTGAATTTTCTGTTTACTTTGTTTTGGTTCATTTGGTAAATTTCTAGCCACTGAGTCGTGTTGTCTTCAATTCAAGTTCTCCTTCCAGGAGTTGAACATATTAAACAGGCTGATATTTTAGCAGTGTGCTGCACTGACAGAAATGTTGCATTTTGGATGACCTGTTAAACTGAGTCCATCCTCTCGAGTGACATGAAAGATCTTGGGCACTATTCAAAAGGCATACGAATTTCCCAGTATCCTCAACTCACATTGTTAAAATATCTAGTAAATTTCTCATTGTGTAGGAGCTTGCCATGTGTAAATTGGCTGTTGTATTTATACTATTATAATAGAGCTAAACTTCAAAATTATGCAATTGGCTAGAAAGTGTGTGTTAGAGAGAGGATGCATGTATTGATGGGTGCCTATATGTGAGTCCACTTAATTTAACACCCATGCATTGAGCCTGGTCTCTAGGTATCTTGGATCCCTTTGCCACAGAATTAAGACCTCAGTCTACCAAGTCCATGTGGCAGCTGGTGTGCAGTGGCTCCCCCACTGTGAAAGAATCACACATAGCAACTTTTGCTTAGGATCAGAAGTTTGGGACCTGAAACATTAGGATCTTCATGCATATGTGAAACGTAGTGTCTTGTAGACAATGCTGCTTCCTTGCAGGTCCAGATGTGGAGTTTGCACATTCCCCCTGTGACTGTCAGTTTCCTGTGGGCACTGTGGTTTCCTCCCACATACCAAAGACTTGATGGTTGGTAACTTGAAGGTGCCCCTGGTGTAGGTGGGTGGTAGGACCGTTGGGGATGCATATCTGAGAGAAAATTGATTACAATGAAATTAATGGGATTGATGGAATTGCTTTGAGAACTGGCATAGACTTGTTGGCTGAATGGTTGCCTTCTATGGTTTTGAATGACTTTATGAAATACAGTATACTCTCAGCCATCTGGCATCCATGGGGAATTGGGGTGTCAGTTCCATAAATATGCACATTGCATGAGAACTGCTGAAAAAATATTACTGTACATCACACACTCGTATTCTATGCATAAACTTGTAAGTAAATTGCCCAGCTATATGTCATCTCCTTATCCTCTTAAATAATATTTTACACTGCAATTATATAAATTAAGGCTAAACAGTATTAATGTGAAATACAGCAAACATCAAATGAATGGCTGTACCTGCCATCACATGGTGCCAAATCTTCAAAGAGGACCTTGCTTCTAATCAGCTACAACTGCACTACCCTTGCTTATCAACATAAATAAACTAAAAATGTTTTTTCACACTTAATTTGAATAACACTTCAAATAAAATTCACTCAGTTAATTTTCATAAAAACAAAATCTTGTGTAGGCAAAACATAGACTTTGATATTTAGAATTAATAGATTTTAGTTTAAGTGGTAGCTAATCTGGGCTAGGCTACCACTTAAGCTAAAATCACTTGATTCTAAATGTCAAAAGGACAGTGTAATTTATTCGTTGTGCTCTGAATGCTCTTAATGGCATTTCATCAGCTTCAAATTCAAATCTATGTTTTTGGAAATAAAATATGAAATTGCTTAATATTCTTTGAAATTTTTGCTGGTTGCATAAATACAGGATACATAGAATTCTGGATGCATAAATACAGGATAAATGAGAGTATACTGTATGACAATTCCAATTAAGACAGACCTGACCGATGCTCAGTTATAGTCCAGGATCATTGACATTGCTGTCTTATGTGAGATGTGGACAGGAGATAGCCAGCTCAAAGAACATGGTGACTAATTGTCTTTATGGGTTGAGCATTGCTGTCAAGAATGAGCTAGTATAGTATCTCAGCAACCCCCTCTTTGGAACAAATGAATGTCTTATGACCACAGGGCTGGTTCTCACACAACCTGCACCCCATAGTCATCAGGTCATCCTGGAAGCTGCTGATGTGGTAAAGGATGACTTCAGCTCTAGCCTCTCATTCCAGAGGGCAACCATTCTGATATCCTGGGCAACATCAGTGCCAGGATCAGAAAAGTCATAATTCTCTGGCAAGATGTGTTTTGGCAAGGAGGGAGAAGGGAAAACTAACTTGGGTGGAGTGTTCATATCAAAATACTTGGAGCATAGCCTTGTCATAATCAATTCCCTGTCTTGTCAGTGAAACAAGCATTGGACCTGATGTCAATATAACCCACCCCAATCCTGACACTGGCACCTGTTAGATTACATCATCATCCAAGCAGAAGATGTCTCCATTATCCTGGTCCTAAAACAACAGCAGCAATAGAAACATTTTCACAAGACAATCAATATCGAAGGCTACAAGGATCCCTCACTGTTAACTCTTCTCTGCCAGTGCCCCACAGAAAACCCGACAACCTGCAACCAGCAAGAATGACGATGATGACTGGACTGCCTCGAAATCCACTGTAATTAGCACCCCTGAAGTTCTCTATCAGAAAACACCAGGACTGCTTTGATAAGAGTATCCAGGAGCTTACTAACAGCATAGCCAAGGCAGGCTTGGATTGGAATCTCCACCTTGCCTCAACTTCAGTCATTATGCTGCAGTATGCAGGTGGTGCTTGCATTTTCACGTTTGGAAGCTGCTCAAGTCATTGTTGCTCATTTACTGAAACGTAAAAGAGAATGACCTAATGCCTCATGTCCACTAAACAAAGGTCCTCTTCCAACGAGTTACTGTGGTACAACACCATCTCCTCAGACCCTAGTAAGTATAGACAATTTCCCATATGTGAGGAGTTGCCTACCAATGAAGGCAGGCATCAGTGAAGAAATTTGCACCTGCTTCATTTCTCAGCACAATTTATGACTGTTTGAGGAAAAGAATATTTGAAGATCAAGATCTCAAACCTTACACAAAGCTCTTGGTCCACCAGAGAGCAGTGATTCCTGACCTTCTGTACTCTTCTGAGACATGGACTGCCTGCAGCAACGTCACAAAATATTGGAGCAAGGCCACCACCTACTCCATGCAAGGCTCTCTAATTTCAATGGAAGGATAAGCAAACCAACATCACCATCCTCTCCCAGACCAACAATGCCAGCATTAAAGCCTTCATTACATTCAGTTGCCTCTTGGGGCCAGACCAAACAGATTCTATTTCCAAGCGGTATCAAGAAGAGATTGCCAGGTGGACAGCGAAAGTGATTCAAAGATTCTTTGAAAAAGTGCAGCATCCCCACTAACTTGGGGAAATTGTGGGCCCATGTCTACTCAAAACCTTTCGGTTGGTGTTGAGAACTTTGAGTCCATTCATGTACAGAAGGAGCATACCACCTCCAAAACTACCCACCTCTCTCCCCCATCTTGCAGCTCCTGACCTGCCTGTGGCAGAGTCTGCAGGCCCCAACTTTGACCTCTTCAGCCACCTTCATTCCAGGGATCTGCCTAAGAGGAGGATTGTAAGTGTGAGATCAGCTAGCGGTTTTGTTTAAATTCAGTTAGATCAGTTTCTGCTGACACTTTTTTCCAAGATGAATAAATTGAATTGTGATTTGCCTCAGTTTCCTGGTCACTGGAGGGTGTGGTGCTTGGAAGACTGCACCAGTGATGGGAG
>JAUZTB010000070.1:19300651-19314664 GCA_034780895.1 Rhynchobatus australiae
GAGCTACCGTCCTATGCTACAGTACAGGGGAATTCCTGCAAAACATGGACCCCCCACCCTCTCCCCCTTCCCCCCTCCCAACGTGATATTCCAGCAGAAAAATAAAGAAATCCTTACTGAGATTGAACTGGGCTTTGGTGAAGTCACGTTTGATATAGTTTGGGTCTCTTACACTGATTGGTGTCCAGAAGAATGAGAAGTGATCTTAGGAAGTATATACATTTCTCAGGGGACTTGACAGAGTAGATGCTATGAGGATGTTTACCCCAAGGGAATCTAGAACTGGGTGACATTGTTCAGGAATAAGGCATTATCCATTAAAGATGTCAATAAGGAGGAATTTCTTCTCTTAGATGATGAGGAATCTTTGGATGAATCTTTCCGTACTCTAGAGAGCTGTGAAAACTGAATCATTGAATATGTGTATGTCCTTAAAAGAGAGATAAATGGACTATAGGAAAGTTACAGGATGTGAAGACCAGGCAGCATAATGGAGCTGAGGGCCTAGATCAGATCAGCCATTAATTTGTTGAATGGTGGAGAAGGCTTGAGGGTTACTCCTGCTCCTATTCCTTAAGTTTTATTGCTTGATGAATGGTACACTTGCCATGGAGTCAGTGCAGTTTGGATTCACTATCCTCGTGTGAGGAAATGAATAGAAACTGAGATAGAATAGCCCATATTCACTGGAGTTTAATTAGAAAGGACCTCATTGAGACATACAACATTTTGAGACGGATCGAGAAAGTACGTGTTAAGAGGCTGTTTCCTCAGGATGGAGAATCTAAAACCAGGAGGTCATAGTCACATAATAAGGCAATGACCATTTAGGAGCAAACTGAGGAGAAATTTCTTTACCCAGATGTGTGTGCACAAGACTGATTTGGCAGTGTGGCGACCAGGAAGAAAAGTGGAACTGAGGCACAGGATCAACTGGAATCTTATTGAATGGTGGTACTAACCCAAAGGGCTGAATGGCCTACTCCTGCTTCGATGTTTTTGTGTTTTTGCACTCAAACATTAGACTCTCTTGTTCTTGAACATTACCAATGGATTCAAAATGCTCCAGCAAATCTGTGATGTGAATTGTGTGTGTGTGTGTGTGTACGTGTGTGTGTGTGTGTGTGTGTGTGTGTGTGTTCATTTGCATGTGAGTGTATGTTTGTACACATGTGTGCATCTTTGAGTGTATGCATGCTGTTACAGGCCTATGCACAATTGTAATATTCCCACATTACTAAAGGAATTATTCTTCAAAAGTATTTCACTAGCTGTAAAAAGCTTTGGGACACCCTGAAGTTGTTGAAGGCACAATTATTTTAGTAGTAGTTTCAAACTTTCCAAATCCAACTCTACAGCTAGCACTTATTTTCAAGCCAAACCCATCCTGCTGTTTCTCGAATGAGTTATGCTTGACTTTCACTCGGCTAATGCAGTCCAAAGTGTAAATGGAAATGGAATGGAATTCTCTGCATCATAATATTCCCTGGTAATTCCAGCTCCCAATCTGCAGTGAAAATTACTCACACGGAGCTGCTGACATATTATTTGCACCATTATTGCCTCTCTAAACAAACCTGCCAATTCACTCACCACCTCCAAGGACTGGAGCCAGCTGCCTTGTGATAACCCCAGCTCTGGAAGCAGTGTGGTGTCCCTGCTTGATGAATTTATGGCTCACAAACACCAAGCCAAAGAAAAACTAGCAAATGATGCGGTGCCTGTAAAAGTTTTGTGCATTCAGTTGAATTAAGGAGTTGCAGTGGTTTTAAATGAACCTTTATTAAATGCTTGTAAAATACTACTAGCGTGGCACATGAATCCACTGATTACCTACTGCTGAGTGGCATTTACTGCAAGTTTGTTTTATGGCATTGTTCTCCAGTCCTTATTAGTTTCTGGCCAGAATATTTTTAGACAAGAACTTACTATGCTCTTCTGCTTATTATCACGAACATACTGCCAAAAAATCATAGCTGGTGTCTTCTTTTTGCTTAGCTAAGTTTCTGTCCTTATTAAAATGAGGGATGTCCATGCAAATACATCCAATGCCAAGGTCAATTGTCGTGATGTAGAGTTCTCCAGTTATTAATCCACCTAGAAGTCCAGGACAATTTTTAGCACGAATTATACAAGGCTGACCCTTCAATGCTGTGCTGTGTGGCCAGACACGAGTTAAGAATTCCCTTGGTGTCCTGGCCAACCTTCCCCTCTCATCCAACATCAACAATTTTAGCAGCTTATGTGGGTGCTCCTTGCAAATTAGTTGTTGCATTCACTTATATTAACTATAATTATTAGCTTGCCTCTGCAGGTGGGCTATTGGTACAACCTCGAGGAAGAGTAGGAACATCTGTGTTTTGTGTTCTGTCCAGTATACTGGCCGATATTTAAGTCTCAGCCAATATAACTACAATAAAGATTGAACTGGATACTGGAGCAATGAATAATCTGCCAGAAGAACGAAGCGGGTCAAGCAGTATCTGTGACAGGAATGGAATTGTCAACGTTTCCAGTTGAAACCCTGCATCAGGACTGTCATTGAACTGTATGCTATTGAACTGGGCTAGGTGTTGGACATCACCATCCACAGTACACCTTTATTTGAATTTGCTTTCGGCTGATTTAAGGATGATTTCACTGGAAAGTGAACATCAGGTGTGTCAACCATATAGTGAGGAGACTGCCTCCCAAAAAGCCTCAACTCCACTATCTGTGACAGCTGAAAACCATTTAAGGATGGCTCATTGAGGAGCCAGCAGAGCTGCTGCTTCACTGCTCCAGTGATTGGATTCAATCCTGACGTCTGGTGCTATCTGTGTGGAGTTTGCATGTTCTCCCTGAGACCACGTGGGCTCTGATTTCTTCCCACATTCCAAAGACTGATAAATGGGTAGGTTAATTGGCCAGCCAAAATTCCTCCTAGTGTGTGGGTGAGTGGTAGAATATGAGAATGTGTGGGGAATTCCCGGAGTTGTGAAATCAAGAACTAGAGGGCATAAGTTTAAGGGGTGAGGGGAGAGATTTAATGGGAGCCTGAGAGGCAACGTTTTCACCCAGAGGGTGGTCCACATTTGGAATGAGGTGCTGGAGGAAGTGGTTGAGGCAGGTCCATTAACCACATTTAAAAGACCCTCGGACGGTACCTGGACGGGAAAGGTGTAGGGGATATGGGCCAAACGTGAGCAAATGGGACTAGCTCAGATGGGCATCTTGTTCAGCATGGATCAGTTGGGCTGAAGGGCCTGTTTCCATGCTGTATGATTATATGACCCTAACAACATAGGATTTGTGTAGAATTAGTGTACACGTGTGCTTGATGGTTGGCATGGACTGTTTCCTTGCTAAATGAATTTATTTTAATAGTTTTTAACACTCAGAAGCATTTAAAAACTATTAAAATTGAAGTAAATGATTTAAACAAATTAAAATTATTTAAATGTCTATAAATAAAACATCGTTAATTAACACACATGAAATGCCCATAAATAATTAAAAACTAAGCAAAATAGTTTTTAAAAATTATCATACCATCCCTTTTGTCTCCCAAGTTTTTGTCCTATAATGTCCATTGGTCCTGCCAGGAATATAATGTGAAGGGTGAATCCCCAGTGTAAATGCAGGGGGAACTGGGAGACATTGTCCTCTAAATCTGTGTGTAAACCCTGAGGGCACAATCTGCTGCAGCCTGGGGCTCGAGGCTGTTTAAACAGCTGACCACTAATGTTTCCAATCGGAACCTCAGCATGATCCAGCCCATTATCCAGTTATTATCACACTGTTGTATGTGGGAGCTTGCTGTGTTGAAATTGGCTGCTGTTTTTTCTCCATCACAACAGTTGCCACACTTCAAGAAGTGTTTCAGTGGCCATAAAGTGGTTTGGGACATCCTGAGATGATGAAAGGAATTTCATATAAATATATAAAAGCGAGTCTGTCTTTATTTTAAAACTCGAGGAGTTGTAAAGAGCTCAGGGATGTCCTGAAGAGTTGATGAGGTGCTAAATAAATTCAATTCTTTTTTCTTTCCCTGTGTTTTCACTCATAAATCCAGCTCCCTAATCCCAGTGGTAGGCACTTGAAAATTGGATCAAGTCCAGCACTTGGGAGAAGGAGCCAGATTTAGCAGTGTTTACTTAAGGAGACACAATCTCATAGAATCAGAACTAAACAAGTAAATGTTTTAAAACACCATCAGAATTGACAGGAAGTGAGTTTGCATGGGGTAGAATGGAATTCTAGGCACCGAGGATAAAAGAAATAGAAAAAACAAAGTATGAGAGAGCTAGGGCAATAAAGACATTGGTGCTCCACAAGAATTGCTGAGGTAACTAGCCTCAGGATAGTAGGTATGCACCATTTTCCTGCTCAGTTCTTCCTGTGACAAATAAAAAATCTGTTCCCGTGTTTGGAAATGTTGCGGCCCTCTTCCCGTATTCTTTTTTGGCTTTCTACTTGACCTCACTGTAAGTAAAATCAGAACCTGTTCCAGTTCATAAAGGTCATTTACAACTAATCGGATAAAAGTCTTATCGGAAACGAACCCATCCCAAAAAGAAATGTAAAAATTCAGTGTGGCTTTCCCCATGTTTATAATACATCTTTCATTTTGACCTTTCCTGACACATCAGATAAAGGTTTGCCCTGGGGACTCAGCTTGGCATCATCATTGTATCTTCTGTCAATCACCCTCACCAGTGGTGGCCTCTGCTGTCACGTAATGTGTCATGCGGGCGTTGTTGTAATGGAATGGATCGGTATGGAATAGCTCTGGTCTCAATATGACATTTTTTGATGATTCTGAAAGGACACCTCACTACACTCTGGACCTGTCTCACTGTCTCTCTGTGCCTCCTATAACTGAAGAAGCAGTTGACAGACAAGTCAAGATGTCATGGTGAGGAAAGAAGAGTTGGGAGGAGAGGTGGAGAAGTCGAAACTTTACAATTGAACATTGGTAAATTTGTGGTTAGTTGCAATCGACCTGTGGTCAGAATGAATGTTAAGAATTTCAGTTTGTGTTGTGGAGCTGGATGAGTTGACAGGCCTCCAAATATCTAGCAAAATGAATGGAGGTGACGTGATGCCTGAATAATGATTATTGAACAATCAGGACTCAGGATGCTGGATAGTACCGAAACAAAAATGAAAATAAAAGTGACTTTGCATAGAATCAGAAATTTGCATTCAAGAAAGGAGACCATTTGGCCAGTTACATCCAAGGCAGCCCAAAAGAGAATCTGTTTAAATTAATTCCATTTCCCATCTCTTGGTCAGTAGTTCTGTAGATTCTTCACAGGTTCATCCAGGTTCTTTCTGAATTTTGTGAAAGTGCCTTCTCCATCGCTGTTTCAGGCAGACCCCAACACTCTTGGGAAAAAAGATTTTTGCTCAACTCCCTTCTAAAATTAAAATTACGTCCTCTAGCTATTGACCTCTTTGCTAAAGGACCTTGCTCATTTTGGCTAGATTTCTAATAATTTTACATTCCAACAGTGCTATACTTTTAAATTTAGTGTTCCAACAACCATACCATTAGTAGATCCAACTAATTAATTTACTTCATAATTTTGTCTTCAAGGTCCAGTCTTTTGAGGAACTAGATAAGGCTGTGACCAAGTGTAGGAGAAGGGTGGGGAGTAAAATGGAGAGATCTTAGATGTATAGCAGTTACCTTGTGACTATAACATAAGGTACTAGCACAGGGAGAAAGAAAGGGGGAAAATTGAATTGAACCTCCCACCCCAGTCTGTTTGGTGTGAAGTGACTCATGCCTAATAGGAGTGCCCATTGCCAAGAGCAACCGGGCTATGGTGGTATAATGGAAAAAGAGACTTCAAGGGGATATGGACAAGCTGGGTGAGTGGGCAAGGAGATGGCAGATGAAATATAATGTGAAACAATGTAAGGTCATCCACTTCATTGCACGAAACAAAATAGCAGAGCCTGGTTTAAATGGTGACAGACTGAGTAGTGTTAATGTTCAAAGTGACTTAGGTGTGCTTGTACATGGCAGTGAAAGCCAAAGTGCAGGTGATAAGGAAGACAAATGGCATGTTGGCCTTGAAATGTGAGGATCTGAGGAAGACTCACTGTAGTTGTACAGGGCTTTGTTGAGACTTATTGTGCACAGCTTGCTCTCCTTAGCTTAACAAAAGGATATACTTGCCCTAGAAGGAGAGCAGCGAGGAATCATTAGACTAATTCCAAGGATGATGTGTTTCCGGTATGATGTGAGATTGAATATGAATGGCCACTTTGATAAATACCAGAAGAGGCCATCTCTGAAGCAATGCTCCTAAAGAGCTGGGGGTTCAGATGTTAGGCTTGGTTCTGCACTAGATAACAGGATCTGCCATAGTAGGGAATGGCTTTCAACTGCAGCTGACCACAAGAGTCCAGACAAACCCTGAAGGAAACGGGGGAATTAAAGGGAAGGAAAACAATTAGTTGGCCCCATGTACCTCCTGGATGTTAGTTTTAACAGAGGCAGATCATGAGGACAATTACCTAGCAAGGTGGTGGAGGAAAAAGACATTAAAACAACAGATAATGTGGTTCTTGCCGCTATTACAGAGGAAGACCTTGTAATTATATATGCTAATTTACTTAATGCATAATCAAAAAATACTATTACCTTTGTTACCTACTCATACATAGCAGTCATATTGTGCACATCAAGATCCCACAAACAGCAAACATGAATCAGTCTATTGTTGGTGGTCTTGGCTGAGGGGAGACTTTAGCCTGGATACAGGCATTCCTGTCTAAATTGCCCCATGGGATTGATAAGTAAAAGGAGTAAACGCAAAGAATTGCTTTGAAATCAATGACCAAAACACTTTCTCCTTTCATTCTAGTGATACAGATTCAGACAATCTGTGGTTGGTTGGGCTGTCGCCATAGGTACAGCAGTAGGACACATGACCCCTAGAACTTGTTCTGCCCTTCAATTAGATCTTGGCTAATCTCTTCCCTCAGTTCCGTCACTCAATTGGGTTCTATTTCCCTTGAAATCCTTTTAAACAACAAATCTGTCAACTCGGTCCTGAAAGTTCCAATTGTCCCAGAGTCCACCGCCTCTTGAAGGAGAGAATTCCACAGCGACACAACCCTTTGAGTGAAAACCTGCATCTTGCTTTCACTCTGTGTATTAATGGGCAGGGAGATTTTATGCTTATCACATTCAAAGGGTTAATCTAATTCTATTAATCTGTCCATACTGTGGCTGATGGACGATGGATAAATTGTTTCCTTTTTCCCTCCATGGACCTGGGGTTGAATCCGTTGCTGGCTGACATTTGAACCTGCCAGCTGCAGATTTGATGAGCTTTGTCAGTTCTTGGCCTGGTCATGCTGGTCAGCCCCCTGTGGATGTGCTTTGGCTCCATGGAGGACAGGGAGAATCTAACAGTAGCTGTCTTGTTCCTTAAAACGCGTATGCTTTCTGTTGGTTGAACACAGCTTTACATGGCCAGTATCGACAGAGAGACAACAGGTCCCTGACTGGTCAGAATCATTCTGCTACAGGCAGTCCTAGAAAGGAGAGAATAACAAGGAAAAAGATAATTAAAACAACTTTGCTATTGACTGTGTGCTATAGGAGCACTTGTATAAAAATAATTTCCATACATATAACATCACATTCACTTAAATCATTTCACAGACTGAGTAAAGAATGTTGATCAGGAGCCTGGAATATTTCCAGGAATCATTTGTGTTTATCTATGAGAGCAAGTAGGATCCTGGTTAAGCAAGTCATTTGAAAGACTATGCACCACTTTCCTCTCCTATCAGATCCCATCATCTTTGGCCCTTTGTCACCCACCTATCACCACCCTGTCCCCAGCTTCCAATGCCATTCCCACTCTCCTCCCTTCCCCTTCTGTCTATCACTCCCCTCACCTGGATCCATCTATCGCCTGTCAGCTCTTGCTCTTCCCCTTCCCTCCACCATTTTATATTGGTTATCTCCCCTCTAACTTTCAGTCCAGATGAAGGGTCTGGACCCAAAACTATCCACTTCTCTCCATAGATGTTCTCTGACCTACTGAGTTCCTCCAGCATCTTGTGCATTGCTCCAGATTCCGGCAGTCTTTTGTGTCTCCATTTGAAAGACCATTCCTCTGACAGTGCAGCAATCCCTTGACACAGCTCTCAAGTTCAAAATAAGATCTCTTTATTAGTCACATGTACATCGAAACACACAGTGAAATGCATCATTTTGCGTAGAATTTTCTGCGGGCAGCCCGCAAGGGTCGCCACACTTCTGGCGCCAACGTAGCATGCCCACAACTTCCTAACCTGTACATCTTTGGAATGTGGGAGGAAACTGGAGCACCCGGAGGAAACCCACGTAGACACGGGGAGAACGTACAAACTCCTTACAGAGAGCGGTGGGAACAGACGTCCTTAAGTTGATTTTGGAAGTCAGAAAATACACAAAAATCACACAATATGCTAGCCACACCTCCACAGTATTGTAATGAATGGCATCAAAAACACATAAGACTGGTAAGAAAGAACAACTACTAAAGGTGGAAAGAGAGCGAGGAAACCAGTTCTGCTGTTTTTTTAACAGACAAAAGTTTATTCATCTAAAGGCACTACAAAAAGACATACATAGTCAAAAACTACAGCAACTAGTACAATAATCACTACAACAAAAAGAACTAATCAGATGCACAACTAAACTACTGCAAAACACACTATTTCAAATCAAAATAACATCGACACTGTCTACGACACATGCGATCCCCTGGGGGGGGTGGGGGGTCCACCGATCCCCGATCCTGGAATTCTCCCAGAGTGCCTGCAGATACCGTGTTCTCCCTCTCCAAGGACACCCGAGTGCAGATGTAAGCCCGGAAGAGGGACAGGCAGTCATCCCGGAACTAGTTCTGATGCTCGTAGGGACAAACGTACATTGGACTTTTGCATTTAATAATATTATGGGAGCTCGTTTGTATTTAGAGGTGTCTGCAAGTCAGGTGTTCGTAACCTGGGACGTCCTGCAGTGTAGGATTAATGTAAATGGGTGGTTGATGGTTGGCACAGTCTCAATGGGCTGAAGGGCCTGTTTCTGTGCAGTATCTCTCTCTGATTCTGGTCATGGACTTGGATGCTACGAATTAGGGATCACTGTTTGAAAATAAGTTGCCCATTTAAGACTGAGGTGAGACTGACCTTTTTCCTCTCAGAGGGTCATTAGTTTTGGTACTCTCTTCCCCAAAAGGGAATGAAAATGGTACCTTTGAATACTTTAAGGCAGAGGTAGATAGACTTTTGATAAGACCATAAGACCTAGGAGCAGAAGTCAGCCAATCGGCCCATTGAGTCTGCTCCGCCATTCTATCATGAGCTGATCCATTCTCCCATTTAGCCCCACTCCCCCGCCTTCTCACCATAACCTTTGATGCCCTGGCTACTCAGATACCTATCAGTCTCTGCCTTAAATACACCCAATGACTTTGCCTCCACAGCTGCCCGTGACAACAAATTCCACAGACTGTGGAAATGTAGTAGCAATAAGGAATTCTGTGATCACGGGTGCAGTGAAGATCCTCTACAGCCACATTCCAGAATATCAAAGGGAATGTTGCCTTTGGGTGCATCACAGAGGCTGGTGAGGAACGAAAGGAAGAGGGAGAAACCAGACCACATGGCAACAAATGACATTGGTCAACAGAGAGAAAGTCCTGCTGATGGAGGGGTTAAACTAAAACCCTGCACACAAAGTATACATGTCTCTGGATTACTACTGATACGTGTGCAAATTGGCACAGAGACAGAAAAGAAGGTTTTAATATATGACTGTCCCTGCTGGTGTGGAAAGAGGAACTCCTTTACATGGGACAGTAGCTGCAATATTGGGATGTGAAGGCATTCTACCAATGGCACAGGCTTCAACTGAGCTACTAATTGAAAAGACACTGGAAACCTGAAATAAAAACACAAAGTGCTGGAAACACTCAGCAGGTCAAGCAATATCTATGGATAAAGAAACTGAGTTAATGCTTCAGGTCAATGACCATTCATCAGGTCATTGATGTGAATTCTGTTTCATTCTCCACAGCTGCTGTTTGATCTGCTGAATAATTCCGGCATTTTGTGTGTTTATTTAACCTGAACTAGAAAGGGACCAGTGTCCTGGCAGAAAGTTTAAATGTAGAGGTGGCAAAGGCTTTAAGGTAATAAGACCAGAGTGTAAGGAGACTGCAAGGAATGAAACCTGTCAAGCACTGGAGAACATGCATTAAGGTGAGAGGGGGAAAGTTTAAAGGAGGTGTACAGGGCAAGGTTTTTTTTGTACACAGAGAGTGGTGGGTGCCTGGAACAGGCTGCCCGGGATAATGGTGGAAGCACATACGATAGGTGTTTAAGAGGCTGTTAGACACATGAATATACAGGGAATAGAGGGATAGGGATCATGTCCAGGTAGAAGAGATGTAGTTTAATTCGGCATCATATTTGGTGCAGACATCATGGGCCAAGGCTTTGTCCTGTGTTCTAGGTTTAAACGAGGAGTAGGATTGGCAAGAGGAGAAAGCAGGGCTGGAAATAAATGTAGTTTTGGAACAGAAATACAAAAAGATGGTTAAAAACAAAGGGTGGAAGTCCTAAATAATGAATTAAACTGTTCAGAGAGCAATGCTCACAGCGTACGTAAGAAGTGGAGGTTATAAAATGCTGCAAGGAACCAGATGGAGCTGGAATTACTGAGACATGGTTGCACAAAAATAGGTGAGTGTAAATTAAACATTGCCTGTAATCACAGGGATACAGGAGAGTGGAGATCGACTACGGTAATAATGATATATGGAGGGAGGTAAAACATAATAAAAGATAAATCATACCAAATCTACAGCCCATCCAAAATTGAAAGAGAGGCAGAGGAAGAAATACAAAAATAAATTCAGAAAATTAATTAAATAGAAAATCACGCTGAACATCAGCTACTCTAAAGTTAGTCAGGTTGAAGAGACAAGAAAGGGGGATAAAGGAATCAATCCCTAAGTTGGGCAGCCGAGAGGCTGCAGATAATGCAGCTGTCTCACAGCTCCAGTGACCAGGGCTGCATTCTGACCTTCAGTGCCGTCTGCGTGGAGTTTGCATATTCTCCCTGTGCCCAGGCGAGTTCCTCCCAGGTGCTGCGGTTTCCTCCCACATTCCAAAGACAATATGTATGAGGCTAAGTCACTACTATATTGCCCCTATTGTAGGTGAATGTAGATTCAGGTGGGGGTAGGGGAAGGTGGGAGATGGGTTATATAAGGGTATAGTGAGAAAAGATACAAGGAAATATGTTGGGGAATGGGATTGACGCTTTTGTTCCTAAAGCTGGCTTGAATTCAATGGGCCAAAGAGCTTCCTTCTAGATCATAAGGAAATATAGAGGGAGAAAAAATTGTATACAGGGTTTCTTTCCAATCCAGTCTTAAGAAACTCAGCAAGCAAGAAATTTGCTGCTCAATCTAGCAGTGAGGAAATTAACCAAAGTATATAAAAGAAGTAAAAGTGGGGAACATCTAGTCAATAGTAATCATAACACATTCATAACACAGAATGTTAACACATGATTAAAGGACTTCTGAGAGACGTGGGACAAGGGAGAATAACTTCTGAGGAAAACGTTGGTGATAAAAACCTGGTTACTTGCTGAAAAGCCACTTCTGAGGGAATAAGAATAGGGTTCATTGAGGGTGATGAAACAGATAATTAGTGAGATATCATGGATGAGTACAGACAAGGGCAAACCAAGGGTTTCACAGGCAAATGGATAGTTGTGAAGGCATGATTTTAAAAAAAGAAATTAAAAGGAAAATAAAAAATATTCAGAACCCAATGAGGAATAATGAAATTAATTATCAAAGACTATGCAACAAAATAGTAAAATATTCTACAGGCGTATAAAAAATGGATAGAATGCTGATAAGAACATTAGATGGCCAACATACAGATCACAGATGGATAGGCAAAAATGGGAGAAAAATTAATTGCTCAAACAGATTAAATGGGCAGGATCGCAAAGGATTAAATTAGAAATGATGTAACATAGTTTAAGGTAAATTGAACAAACTTAAAGACAAACCCTTGGTCCATGTGGATTATTACTAGAAATTTATATAGTACTTTTCACAATCTCTGGTCATCCTAACCGTCAATGGATGGTCCCAAGGATCCTTTCCCGTCTACTATTGCTCAAATGAGATTGGGATGTAGTAAAGGTCAGATGATTAATGGGTCATGACACCATTACATTAAGACCAGGCTAAGTCTTTATTCCTTGGAACGTAGGAGAATGAGGGGCGATCTTACAGAAGTGTTTAAAATTATGAGGGGCATAGATGAGGTGGGTGTTGACAGTCTTTTCCCCAGGATGGGGGAGTCCAAAACTAGGAGGCGTGGGTTTAGGGTGAGGGGAAAGGTTTAAAAGGGGGCAACTTTTCCACACAGAGAGTGGTGAGGAGATGGAACGAGCTGCCAGAGGAAGTGGCAGGTACAACAGTATCATTTAAGAAGCACTTGGATGGGTACATGGAGGGGTGGGGCTTAGAGGGATATGGGTGGAACGCAGGAAATTGGGACTAGCTGGGTGGGCACTGTGGTCGGCATGGACTGGTTGGGCCAAAAGGCCTGTATCCGTGCTGTATTGCTCTATGACTCTATGACAGGGCAGGATTCAGGCAGGATCTCAATAAACTGTACAAGATGGAGCTGGGAAGGCTCGTGATGAAATGTACCGGAGAAGTTGGATCCAAGCTAGTTGAAGGTTATCACATTGGAGAAGGAATTAACAACCGAAACAGGTGATAATGAAGAGAGGGAAACGGAACAGCATTGGTATACAGTAGGTTTGAAAGGCGGGATCAAGAGGAAAATAAATTAGTACAAAGAATCAATATCTTGCTGCAAAAATAAAGTTAGTTAATAATACTCCATCTTTTAAACTCAGCTCGCACTCCAGCACTGAGATCTGGTGCCATCTTGTGGTCTACAGGAATCTCAACTAGCCCTACACATTTCACATTGTAGAGATCTTAAAAGTAATTTACATAACCAGTTAAAACTAAAATAAGAAAATCAAAGGAGGAAGTTCTTTCAAATTGTTTGTTTAGTTTCCATATACCAGTACTACTGAAAGAAATCCTCTGGATCCATCTTGTTTCCTGATCTGTCCCACCAGCATCCCAGGATCATCACCACATTGAATTCCTCCTGTCCTGTTTCCCATTGTTTGCACCCTCTTCAACTAGCTGTGTATTTGCTTGCAAACAGTTAAACCTTTAACTTTTCCTAGTTCCAATGAAAGGTCAGAACTCTTTTCCCTCTCAATGTTGCCTTGCCTGTGTGCTCTCAGCACTGTCTAGTTTTACTTCAGTTAACATAATTGAACACTTTGCACTAATATGGACTTTTTTGTTCTAATTGTGTTCTTTCTTATTTATATTTTTCTTGTGAATGCTGCTTATCTGATGCTATGTGCCTGTGATGCTGCTGCAAGGAAATTTGTCATTCACCTGTACATCTGACAATAACCTCGACTTGAAAACTCTAATAAAATACACAGAGGCTAAAATTAATGCAGCCTTCCATTCTGCCCACTTTGCACCTTCACCAGAGATACAACTTCACCAAGGAAAAAAAACTGCCCAGCTTTGAGGAATTATATGCTGATTAGGTGCAAGATCCTTAAAGTTATCCTCTGTGCTCACAGTTTCCCCTAACAATTATATCAGCAACTCAGAGTGGCAATGGATGAGCTATATTTGTCAGGACCTCAGATAGAGGGCAGGGAGGATATTAACATGGTCAGGACTCCCAATTCTGATTATTAACCCAATGAATCCTTGTTGAGAAGTGCTTCTGAGATTGCCTGACAATACCAGACTAGGATTCAGCAGGGACATCCTTTCTCCCATTGCTTGGAATTCTTTTTAGTAATAAGATTTCGTGTGTTGCTCTTCAAGGTTTTTTTTACTACATCAAAAGCACAAAATAAACCTTTTTTGT
>JAUZTB010000070.1:20076815-20088406 GCA_034780895.1 Rhynchobatus australiae
ACTGAGGGAGTGCTGCACTGCTGTAGGTGCCATCATTTGGATCAGACATCAATACAAGAGATGTTTTCTAATACTACAAATAAAACTAAGGGAGTTATCCCTGGAGTCTTGGCCGATAACTATCCTGCAATCACAAGACACTGATGTTTATTGGAGCTTATTGTGTACAAATAGATGCCTCATTGCCTACGTAACAGTGACTACACATTAAAAGTGCTTCCTTACTAAAAATGCTGTGGGATGTCAGGAAAGGAATGCGAAAGGTGCTGTAGATATGTCTCTTTCCTTAACTCCAACACAAACTCACAAAATATGGAAAATCTGTTATCAGTCTTTGGAGTTGACTTAAGTGACAGAATGAATCTACTGGCATTATGTTCTTTTATGATTTACTCCATCTTTTACCTCATACACTCTTCATCTATTTCTCACCTCAACTATTTCTCCTCTGACCAACAGAGGGCAGCCTGGGTTTTCCTCATTAGTCCACCAGCCAGAAGCTAATTTAAATCCTTGCCTATATCCAGCGGGCAACTGCTTATCATTTAACTTGGCCATCTGTCATGTTATCAAGTAACTCAATTCAAAGCTTCCAATTTCCATAGCAACAAGCGTGCATCTCATCATGGACTGTATCATGATAAACTGAGACAACCCCAAAATTGCAGCTGGGTTCTATTAACTTTGGCTGAGGGGAAGCTGAACAGTTTGGATGCTTGCAGCTCAACTTGGCTCTGTGGGCAGTCACCAGGACCTCAAGTTCAATACCAGTCCAATGATTCCTGGTGCTGTTGAACCTTGCCCTTCCTCCTAGACATTGGTACGTTGCAACTCAGAGACCATCAGTAACCTGCACCGACCAACTCAGAAATTCTCTGACATCCCAATTCACCACATTGTTTCAAGGACCTGTTTTGGCCCCGTGACCCTCATTAATGTCACCAGCAATGATGAATGAAATAAAGTGTGGACCACAAATGTTGTTCAAAATACGGAGCTCATTCAAGATCCAGTGGTGAAGGTCCACTTTTTGAATGCTGGGACTAAATAGATGACCTACAGATGAATTGACACAGTGTAACAGTTTATTTAAGGCCAGTGTTAATGATAATGAAGAACTAGTGCCACAAAATTATCACTGGACAGTGGTTTTACTCTGCAACAAAAAATGTCATTAATGTCACATGAAGTTAGATATTAAGTGAGTGCTACAATGTTTTGTCCCACTGACAGGGTTAAAACTTTCCTTCCTCACCTTTTATTTTTTAATGCTTCTTTATTTCATATTTCTTTAAAAATCTATTTGAAGGCTCAAAAGACTTTAGAGAAGACAAAGTTAATCATGAAATGGTAATTAGAAGACAAGCCAAAGGAATCTGCCAGTGTTCAGCTATTTTTCAGACAAGTATGCCCTTGACTTATCCAACCCTGTTGCAAGTCCAGGAGAAGCTGAGAGACCTGTGTCTCTGCATTTATCCCTTCATTTCATCACAGGACACCATGTGGATTTAAATCTGGACATTAGTTTGAGAAAGATAAGTGATTTTATCTTATTTTAAGATTTTGTTCACTTATTAGGGGCTTTAATGCATTATTTCTTTTCTTTGGAATTGTAGTACTTATCTTTATTACTTAAAGCAATTTTAATAGTTATTAAATGTTGCATCTGAGGCCTCTCCACCTGATTGCAAGATTAGGATTCCCAGGACAGTCAGCACCACTGAGCCAAACAAGGTTAGGACAGGTATGGGAGGCCAAATACAGGTGGGGACATGAATCAAGCACAATTTGGCCCAACAATGATATCTGTTATGGTTGGTGTTAGCACTCTGACTCAGATAGTTGTGTGTTCAAACCCCACTCAAGGGGCTTGAACACAAAAATCAAGGCTGATAATGTAGCTCCTGGTAAAAGCTGCTCTGGCAGAGATGTTAGCTCACTCGAGGTGCAAGTGAAGGATCCGTGGCATTATTTGAGATACAAAGCAAGAGAGCTCTCATCAGTATTCTCAAAGTAAGTTATCCAGTGGTTGTAAAAGACACTGCATGAACAAAGCAAGGCAAAGATTTCTTGGATTAAAGTATGATAGGCCATCTCTGTCTAGAACAGAGCTTATTCCATTATCTGTCCCAACAACAGTCCCAACATAAGAGCAGTTCGAGTTTTTCAGATTCAAGTTTGAATGAAAATCAGTAGAAGTTCAGGGTGCATAGGAAGGAACTCACTGGAATGACAGAAAGACTGAGACAAAACTGAATTTATTCACTGAGAATGTTTTAAGTCACAAATAACAAGGCCCATTCAGCTCGTTTATCTCTTCTAGGTTTGGGATGGAATTCAAGAAGGTCGAACCTTTACTCTACATCCAGAAACACGAATTCAAACAAGGAGCTAAAGACATTTTGACAGGTACATGGATAGGAAAGGTTTAGAGGGATATGGGCCAAATGCAGACAACTTGGACTAGCTCAGATAGGCAAACTGGTCAGCATGGGCCAGTTGGGCCAAAGAGTCTATTTCCATGCTGTATGCATCTATGGCTCCAGAACTGAGGGATTTAAAAAAAATCTGCAGTTATGTTGACAACAAAGTGATTGGACTATTGTAAAAAATCTCTCATTAACTAATGCAATTTAAGGAAAGATGCCAATACACCCAAAATGTCCCACTGCTTGATCCACACAGCAATGAAGTCAATTCTTAAACACCCCCCAAACCTCTCTGAAACAAACAGAACAGCAAGCTACTGATGGGGTTGGGCAGTAAGTGCTGACCTTGTGCCACCCATATCTTATGAATGAAAAACACATGGGAGTACTTTATGCTCCCACTGGGAGTCTGCAGTGGAGAGTATTTCCCTCTCCAGTATCTGCATCCTTCACCAGATCAGTGACATAAGAAATAGGAGCCCAGGTTGACATTCACCCTACACTGCCATTCAGTAAGATTGTGGTTGATCTGATCATTGGCCCCAACCTCACCTTCCTGCATGTTCACCATCATCTTTGACTCCCCAAAGTACTTACAGCACAGAAACAGTCCATCTCACTTGTGTTGGTGTTTGAAAACCACCTGAACCTCCGCTGAATCCTCTTCATTTAACATGACGATAAAAGAATTATTTGGATAAAAGTTTGAAAGGGTAGAAAAAAATGAATCCCATTCCCTGGTAGTGCTGGCAATTAAGACTGCTTCCTGTGTTTTATTTTAATTAATTCTCAGTCTCATTGTCCTGCCCTTTCTCAGGGAAAAAAGGAAACAAAAACTATATTATAGATCAGAACATTACAACACAGGAACAGGTCCTTCAGACCATGCTGACCATGATGCCAGTTTAAACTGCACATCTTTCTGCATACGGTCTATATCCCTCTACTCACTGCCTGTTCATATCTGTCCAAATGCCTCTTAAACATTGCTACCGTAAGTTCTTCCACCACTTCTCCTAGCACTGTGCAAATAAAACTTGCCTTGCAAATCTCCTTTAAACTTTCCTCCTTTCACCTTAAACCAATGCCCGCTAGTATTTGACATTTCTACTCTGGGGAAAAAGACTCTGACTATCTACTCTGTCTATGCCTCTCAATTTTATATACTACTGTCAGGTCACCCTTTGTTCACTTACACCTTTCTCAGCAGGGAATCTAAAATGCATATAATACCACAAAGGATGCAAGCCCGCTCAAGAGAAGGATAGGATAGGAAAGTCCTATCAGTTACACTCACCACACTGAATTAATGTGGATTCCCACCCACCCACATCTCCTCTCGATGCTTGGTGTCACAGTGTGAATTCCTGTGCCAAGAGATGAAGATCAGTTGCTTCATTTCACAAAACTGCAAAGCGCTAATTAGCAGCAGTCAGCCTTTGATGGAATGTTTCCTGATAGGTTCCAATAAAATAACGTCAGCTGGATAGCAGGCTGGCAGTGACTTACAGTGGGGGAAGTAGATTGTCTGTAGCAGTAGTGGGTGTCTGCTAACACACCCCCTCTCAGTGACATAAGTATGAAACTGTCAGTAAACTAGATCCAAATGAGTGAGTGGGATTGAGTGAAGCATTTTGATGGTTATGATATTTTATTCGTTCACAGGACGTGAGCATCACCAGCAAGGCCAACAGGTATTGCCCTTTAAGCGAGTGGCTTAAGATGTCATTTCAGAAGGGTTAGAAAAGAATCAAAGCATATTGCAGTGAATCTGAAGCCACAAACAAACCTGACTATGGAGGGACCGTGAACCAGATGAGGTGTTATATCAATCTAATTGTTATTATTAATGGTAGATTTTTTAAAATTCAGAATTAATAAGCTGAATTGAAATAGTCATAGAACAGTACAGCACAAAACAGGCCCTTCAGCCCACAATGTTGTGCCGACCTTTAAACCTCGCCTATGACTATCTACCCCCTTCCTCCCACATATCCCTCTATTTTAAATTCCTCCATACACTTATCAAGTAATCTCTTGAATTTGACCAATGTACCTGCCTCCACCACCGCCCCAGGCAGCGCATTCCATGCCCCAGCCACTCTCTGGGTAAAAAACATTCCTCTGATATCTCCCTTGAACTTCCCACCTATTAAAGCCACGTCCTCTTGTATTGATCTTCTTTCATTCCCTGGCTGATTGAGTGCAGCTGACAAGAAGCCTACCGTATTATTCATTGTGATGTACAACATAATCATATTTAATCTACTTTATTTACAGCAGCTGTGATTTATTGGCAGCCCTGCCTGGCCCCCAGACTCCCCTCGCGTTTGATGGATCTTGCCCCGTAGTGCAGGTTGTACCCTTCTGCCAGAACATCCATCACTTGCCAGTCCCATTGCAGGGTGATATCATGTCGGTCATGCTGGAACTTGAAGATTCTTCGAATGATTAATCCCAGTCTCAGCAATATTGGTCTGGTAAAATAACCATCAAGTTATCATTCCACAGGAGGTAGTGGGACTAAATCTACTTAAAATCCCTGACCCACTGCTCTGAGAAATCAGAAGAATAGAACCTGGTTTTGAGATGGTGAAAGGCACAGCGAGAAAGCACAGAGAGGGATCGATGGACCCAAGCCCCAGTCAGGGATTAGTATCTATCAGAACGTAGAAGGATCAGTGGTTATGCCTAAAGTAGTTTCAGGGAGTCAGGCTGCCCCATCAGTTGAAGGGCTTGTGGGACCAGTTCCTGAGGCTGGATCAGACCACATCTCCCCAGGCAGAAGAGGGAATAAACCAGCCTGCACCTATGCCGCACTTCCCTGTGAGCCATCAGCAACAAGCAATACCCCATTTGTTTCTCAGAACTGATGAGAGACCAAAGACAGCAGCTGATTCTCAGAAGTCAAGAGGACAATGCCCTATAAACAAAATGTTTTGTTCAGTTTGTATGTATTACACTGAGCGTAGGCCATTTATTTGATCTCACTTCAAAGGACAATTTGTATGCTGTTGTATATATAAAACAGCTGTTCCTTCAACACTCTAGAAACCAATAAGCCAACTGACCTTTGCAAATTACTGCAATGAACAGAAAGTCAATAATACTTCCCTATGGTTTTTCCATTTCATCCAAAACTCAACCACATTTTAAAAAAAAATTTCATCCCGCCATTTTAACAGGCCTTTAAGTGATGTCAACTTTCACATTTGCACAAGAGAGACCACAAAAGTGAGGGGGTATCACAATGTTGAGTGAAGAGCAAGCTCACAGAGAACCCAAATGCAGCACACTGGTACAAGACTGGAGTCAGGATACTTCCTCAGGACCAAACACAATCAGCAACTGGAAGGAATCTTGCCTCAGGGATCTGAGGTGGAGTCCCAACACAAAAAACTGGATATTCTAAGAGGAACAGTGAAACCAGGACTACTCTAGAGTTACCAACTCTAAACAGTTAAGAGACAAAGTATACCCAAAAGTTAACTCTGGCAACTAGTGCTAGAGAAACCAGGGTTCTTATGCTAGGCCCCTAATGGGGCTCAGGTGTGTGTCATTATGCAATTAATCATGCATGGAATCCATGTGCTGTACAACAAGGCGCTATCAATGGAGCTGAATCAAGGGCCATTACTTGGAACCACGACAGGGGAAGGTGCCCAGTCATCTCACCAAGTTACATCAAAAGGGGAATCAGTGACCCACTAGTCAGCTATGGTTGAAATAAACCTATTCATTTGGGCAACTAGCAATGCAACATTGAGAAGGTTCAATTGCCCAAGCAGTAACTAAATATAAGGGTAAAACTTTGCGTTGCCAAAAAACAAAAGACATGATGCCAAGCCAGAGTTCCAGGTGAGAAATGGCCAAGACCAAGTTACAGTCAAAGTGGTACTCTTCCGCTTGTGAGTATAGAAATCCCAGAATTTTAAAGCACGGAAGGAGGGTCATTCAACCCAATACCCCTCTTGCTCAGCTTTGGAAGACCCATCAAATTAGCTCCTCTCCTCTCTGTTTTCCCTGAAGCCATGCAATTGTCTTCTCTAATTGAATTATTGAGTTTCCAGAAGAAAGGTACTATTGTGAGCTGTCTGGGACCTGGTAACCACTTATGGACACCTCTTGTTGAGCAGTTGCAACAGTGAGGTGTTAAGGACAACAGGAGGTGTAACAGATAAGTTCAACCATAGGCTCTCACAAAAAAAAATATTGTGCAAGATCTGGTCCTATATATTATAACTCCCAAACCCCACCTTCTTTTATTCCTTTGCTCACTTCTTATTGAGCCTGCTGAGGAGCTCTTATACACAAAATTGGAGAAGGAGTAGACCCTTGACCCATCACGACGGCTCTGCCATTCAGTGGGATCATAGCTGATATCTACAGCCCACCCCAATCTCATTATTGTCCAAGTATCTCTCTCTGTGTCAGCCTCAAATACACTCAGTGGTTGTGCAAGCATTGCCCACTGGATAGAGAATGCCAATGATCTGCAACTCTCTGTGGAAATTTTTACTTAAAGATTTTTTTACATCTCCATTTTTCGTGGCTGACCCCTTATTCGGAAACTACATCCTAGTTCTAGACTCTCCAGCCTCAGCAACACAGTGTCCACTCTGTTAATCCTGCTCAGAATCTAAAAGATTCATTGAGGTCGTTTCTCATTCTTCTAAATTTCACAGCATGTAGACCCATTCTACTTGATCTTACTTTAAAGGATAAGTCTCCTAAACCAGCAATCAGTCTAGTGAATCTACACTACACCAACTTCAAGGCAAGTTCACAGATGCACTTGATGCTCCATCACTCACTTTCTCTGATTAGAGAGCTATTACGTCTTTGGGTGTTCCAAGCCAAGACATGAACCGCATGTCTTCCTGGACAGATGACAGTGAACTTGCTTCAGTTGATAACTTCCTCAGGTCCACAAGTTAATGATGTGAAAAAATGTCCACAGATTGGTAGAATTTTTCACATGTCCCAGGGAAAGTTGTTAATATGGGGATACAGTGCCAGGTTTATGAGGGAGCTGATAAATAACAGACACAAAGACTGCAGGTGGAATAGGACTGGAGCAGGTGAGGACCCAAAATGGCGCCTATCCCTTTGCCCTCACAGATGCTGCTTGACCCATTGAGTTCCTCTAGGATTTGTTTTCCGCAGCTGATCAAGAGGATTTATACATTAGAGATTTTAATTGCATTGATTTTTTAATGGGATTTTTTAATGTATTCATTTTTGGGAATCTGGCAAGCATTTACTGCCCACCCCTAATTGCCCTTGAGAAGCTGGTGGTGAACCTCTTCAGCCTTTCTGGTGAAGGTACTCTGATTGCACTGTGTCTAGGGAGTTCCTGGATACAGACCCAAGAACAGTGATTTATTTTTATTAGGGATGGTGTGGTTCTTGGAAAGGAACTAAGAGGTTGTGGTGTTCCCATGACCCTGCTGCCATTGTCCTTCTTAGCGATGGAGGTTGTGGGTTTGGGTGGTGCTGTTAGAGTAACCTGAGTGAGTAACTGTAGTGCATTTTGTAGAATGTGCACACTGCAGACACAGGGAACTGGTGGTGGAGCAAATGAATATTGAGGGTAGTGGATGTTGTGCCCATCAGCGGTTGCTTTGTCATGGATGATATTGAGGTTCTTGAGAGTTGTTGGAGCTGCACTTATCCAGGCAAGTGAAGATTATTCCATCACACTCAGGATTAAAGCCTCGTAGGTGGTGAAATGGGCTTGGGAGGTGAATCACTCACACAGGACACTCAGACTCTGACCTGGTCTTGTAGCAATGGTACTTATGTGGCTGATCCAGTTGGGTTTCTGGTCAATGGTAATGGACATAGTGGGGGATTGGTGATGATTAGGCTGTTGAATGTTATGTGTAGGTGATTGGACTATTTCTTCTTGGAGATAGTCATTGCCTGCCACTTTTATGGTGTAAATGTTCCTTGCCAATTATCAACCCATGTCTTAATATTAACTGCTTCCTTGTTGAGGAATTGAGAATGGAATTGAAAATTGTGCAATTTTTCAGCAAATGTCCCCACTTTTGGCTTTGTGATGAAAGGAGTGTCATTGGTGAAGCAGCTGAAGAAGGTTGGGCCTTGGTTACTACCCAGAGGAACTCCTGTGGTGATGTCCAGGGGCCAAGGTGATTAACTTCCAATAATCACAATCATGTTCCATTGTGCAAGGACTGACTTCAAACATTAGAGTGCTCACTCCTTAATGCTTATTGACTTCAGTTTTACCAGTGTTCCTTAATGTCACACTTGGTCAATATCAAGGACAGTCACTCTCACCTCACATCTGGAATTGAGCTCTCAGGACCAAGGCTATGATGAGGTCTGGAGTAATCCTATTGAAACTGGGTATCTGTGAGTAAGTTATTAATGAGTAATTGCCACGTGAAAGCACATGACAGCCTCTATCATCCTACTGATGACTGAGAGTAGAATGTGTGGATAGTAATTCTTCGTTGGATTAGATTTGTTTTTCTTATTGCGAACAGGACGTACCTGGATAATTTTCCACACTGCCGGACAGATGCCAGATTGTAACTGAAATGGAACTTGGCTAGAGGCGCTGTTGGCTTTGCTCTTCAGTACTGCCGACAGGATCCCATGAATTTTGCAGAATCCAGTGCTCTCAGCTATTCATTGATTCATGTGGAGTGAATCTAAGAGTAGCCGAAGTAAATGGAATTGTAGTGTTCAAAAGGAAGCTGGATAAATATTGTATAGATATTGTATAGAAAAGAATTTGCAGGGCTGTGGCGAGATGGTGTGGGAGTTAGACTAGCTGGATTGCTTTTACATAGACCCAGTACAAAATAAATGGGCCAAATGATCTCCTTCCTTACTGTAACCATTCTGTGGCACCCACCACCTAGAAGGGATTTTACCAAGTTGTCTGTTGGTTTAAGTCATTGCCACTGGAACTACTCATTCCTTAGAAAAGGTGCAATTAATATGAAGGTTGCATTTAGTGACCAGCCAGAATGCAGATGATTAAGCAATTACCTTGTCAATCAAGGTTGCAGCTGGAATTTTGTGGACATAATGTGTATGTAACTATCTTCAAATGAGTACAGTTTTTCAGGAGAAATTACCCTGCTTTTATTGGGAGAAAATTCAATATTTTTCATTTTCTTTTGTTTCCGAAATAGATTGACTTTATCAGCTGTGCAATGTAATATTTGCTGTTAGTCAATTGCCCATTCCATCACCAGCTCATTTGATAATGCAGTATTGTCAATAAATAAGAAATTAACTGGCTTATTCAAAGTAAAGGATGTATTTATATTTGGAAAATTTTACTTAAGTATCCTACAGGCCTTATTCATTACAGAAGGTATGTCACTGAATTTTTCATATTAGTTGGAGTAGGAAATTTAGAGATGTTCCCTTAACAATGTCTGGCAATGTTTCAATCAGACAACTGGTTTGAAGCAGTTTGGTCCAGAATGATCACAGCGAATGTAGTTCATGGATAACAGACAGAAAAGCTGACCATAGTTGACTTATTAAACCATGGTAAAGTTTTTCCTTACTTCAATATTGGGTTCCAAAAAAAAGAAATCCCCTGACTGAAATTCAGATGAAGAATGATACTCACTGAAGCTGGAATAACAGGAATGGTTTTCTTATGTAATTACCATACCAAGAGCACAGTGATTTCAGCCTCCACACCGCCTGAACTCTCACGGTTACTGATCTTCCATGTCCAAGGCTCATTACACCAGGCTTTATTTGGGCAGAACCAGCGGTATTGCGCATAATTTATAGGCTTACATTTTTACTTTTTAGTTCTGCATTTTGGAGGTTATCTTGCCTTTTGTTAGCGTTGGTCAAAAGTGTTTTTTTCGGTTATTAAGAGACTTCAGTCAATAAAGTGCATCAATTTTCAGTCTCTTTAAACACAAGTCAATTGACATTGGAAATAATAACACTTGCATATTCGTGTCAACTTATTGAAATTTACTATTGTCTACCAGGGCACTGCCACACCAGACCAGTGCACCCTACGGAGAGGATTAGCCAGCAGTCTGTACGAACAATTAGAAAGCCACCTGCTGCATTCTTAAAGCAAAATGAATGACAACATAAACTCAACCTGGTTACCATCTGCTGGCAGCACAGAGATTTAATGGTGAAAAGATTTTTTTTCAAATTGTCTTTCAGGTGCGTCTTATTTTTGAATGTCAACCAGTAAATCAACATCCTTATATATGTGCAATAGCAGTTAAATGAAAGCTTGCATTTCCACAGCACCTTTCACACCTTCATTATCCGACAGCCACAAACTACACTGATGTAGAGTTACTATTGTAGTAGGAACTGCCGTTGCCAATTTGTGAACAGCAAAGCACACACAGACAACAATAGGAGATATCCAGATAACCTTTATGGTGATGTTAAGGGAGGGAATATGGAGTATTGTGTTCATTTGCAGTATTGACTACCGTATTATAAGAAAGACGTCATTAGGGAAGAAAGAGTGCAAAGAAGATTTACGAAAATGTTGCCAGGACTTGAGGGCCTGAGTCATAGGGAGAGGTCGGGCAGGCTTGGAGTTTATTCCTTGGAATATAGGAGACTGAGGAGTGACCTTATAGAGGTGTATAAAATCATTAGGGCATTAGATAAGGTGAATGCATGCAGGCTTTCTCCCAGGCAAAGAGAATCAAAAACTAGAAGGCAGAGATTTAAGGTGAGAGGAAAGATTTAAAAGGGACCTGAAGAGCAACTTCTTCACACAGAGGGTGGTGGGTATATGGAACGAGTTGCCAGAGAAGGTGGTTGACGCAGATACAATAACAGCATTTAAAAGACATTTGGACAGGTACATGGATGACAAAGGTTTAGAAGGATATGGGCCAAACACAGGCAAATGGGACTAGCTTAGATGGGCACCTTGGTTGGCATGGATGCGTTGGGGAGAAGGGCCTTTTTCCATGCTGTATGACTCTATGACTATAAATATTGCACAGGACTTCAGGAATGACTACCCTATTCTTCTTTGAAATATGGGGCATTTTACGTCCACCGATGATAGGAGATGGGGTCCCAAACTTAAGGTCTTGTCCCAGCAACATCACCTTCAATAGAGCTTATTGACTCAGAATGCAAAGGGGATTAACGAGCCTTTCTTCATAG
>JAUZTB010000070.1:20621451-20632205 GCA_034780895.1 Rhynchobatus australiae
TGACTTTCCCAGTGCAGGTTTTGATCTCTTATTTTCTGTCCCACAGGAAGTTGGGACTCATTTCCTGACTGGTCTCTTGTCCAGGATTGGTTGGAGCGATTGAAGTCTGTCACCCATCTTCTAGCAGGCTGTGTCTCAACTCCATCTCCCTCCCAGAAATTCCTGGGGGAGGCAGTGACAGGGATGGAGAGATGGAATGGGGAAAGAGTACGGGGAGGACAGAAGAAGGAACATCAGTGTTAGGAAACAGAAGCCAGAGTTAACTTTGCTCTCAGTGCGATGCATGAACCAGTCAGCACCATTGGAGGGTGGGGAAGTACATTACTTAGTTCTGAGCTGACGGTGGAGCTGAGTTGCTGATGGTAGGGTCCTGCTCAGTTGGGAGGGCTGTTCTTTGAGTGAGTGACTGTTGAACCATGACCTGAATAACAGGAGTTAGGAGAAAAGTAGTGGATCTGAGTTAGGAGAACGGGCAGTGGCTGCTATCTTGGGTCACTTGGTTTACCACCTTTTCTCATAGTGACCTCAGTACTGATCCCTAGCTACAATAGAAAAAGGAATAGTACTGATCTAATAATGAATTTAGAAAATTTACATCTATCCTGTTCTCAATGAATGGTGAACTTTTAGTTCCATTCTGCATTTGTCTCTTATTTGTGCTGACAAGGTGACACAGCAGTGCAGATGGTAGAGCTGTTGTCAAGGCACCAGTGACCATGGTTTGATTCTGACCTTGGGCGCTGTCCGTGTGCAGACTTCTAGACTCTCTGGCTAAGGGAAACAGATGCTCGGCATCTATCCTGTCCCTCTTTCACAGAAGTGTGTAGGTTAAAGGGCCCACCCTACTCATTCCCCTCACAGGACCATTCATTCTAGGGACTGATCCAGAAAACTTGAACTCCACTGCCTCAAAGTAAGTTTGGAAACCAAAACTGCACTCCTCCAATGCCCTGCATGATTGCTCCAAAAGTCCTTACTCTTTGTCCATGAAGGCCAACATATCTTTTGTCTTCCTAATTGCTTGTTGTTACCGCAATTTCTGCTCAGATCCGTCGAGGGACCATTCAAAAATATAATTTGCTAATCCACCAAAATTACATTTCATCTGCCACCTTCTTATTCACTCACTTAACCTGAATGTATCCCTTTACAAATTCCTTGGTCCTCCTCACAGGTCACATTCTCAACAGAAACCTCGGACAGGTAAGCCTCTGTCCATTCATGTAGACTGTAAATAACTGAGGTCCCAGCTCTGTGACTGGTTCAGCCCGCTGGTAACAGCCTGCTGATCTCAAAACATTTTCAGCCCTCTAAGCCACCACGTCTTTTAATTGCACTGTTTTCTCAACAACCAACCTTTAACTTCTCTCTTCCTCCTTGAATCCACTGGGACTATTCCAGAATCCAGGGAGTTTTGTTGCCACATCTTTTAGAATCCTGATGTGTGGTTATGGGATGGAGGGGTATAGTTTGTTGGCTCTTAATCTCCCAGCTTTCTCCTGCACTTTCTCTTTACTGATGTTGATGACTTTGTTCCTCGTTAGATCCCTGCTTCCTAACCATCTCTGGCCTGTTCTCATCATCTGGTGAAGACAGGTACAAAATAAGTTCTCTTGCCCACATCCTAGAGAACAACATTGACTTAATCTTAATCAATACTTGCAGAAACTTTTTGTACCCCTTGCTCATCTACAATCATTTTCCATCCCCCCGCCCCCACCTTATCATCTTCTGCTCGTGTCTGAAGTTCTACTAGTCCTTGGGGTTAATGTGCTTGGCAGCAGATCTGTAGTAAGACTCTGAGATGCTATCCTGAGTTCCTGATCAGCTTTGAATGTTGCATGCACTCTAGTGGTTTGTGGGTGATGGGAAGATAGAGTACAATATCCAGAGCTTGTCAAATTCCTGTCAACTTACCCTCTGACAGCCCATAAGCTTTCTAGCATCTAACAAGACACAAATCAGGAGTGTTATGGAATACTCAGCACCTGGCTGGATTGGTACAGATACTCACTAACCAGGACAAAGCAGCTCAATTGATCAGCACCCCAACCACCATCCTGAACCTTCAAGAACACAAGAATATAGGAGCAGGAATGGGCCATGTGGCCTGCCTGCCATTCAATATATCCATAGCTAATCTATGGTGGCCTCAACTCCTCTCCTGTACTATTTCCCCATAGCACTTAATCTTTCAAAAATTTATCTACTTCCACCTTAAGTACTTCTGATGATCTAGCCTTCACAGCCCTAACAGGGCAGAGAATTCCAGTGATTCACTCCCTCTGTGAAAAGACATTTTTACACATCCCCATTTAAATGACCAGCCCCTTATCTTGTGGCTATGTCCCCTCATATGAGACTCTCCCACTAGGAAAAAACATCTCAACGTCTACCCTGTCATGCCCCCAGGATCTAGTATGTCTTAATAAATTCACCCCTCATTCTTCTAAACTCTAAAGAATGCAGACCCAAACTGTTTAAACCCCTCTTAATAAAATCTTCTGTGAGCAGAGTACCATGGTTGAACTGTTTGCCATCTACAATCTGCAGCAACTTAATGAGCCTTCTTCAATAGCACCACCCACTCATGATATCTACAGCTAGAGGAATTAAGAGTAGCTGGTGCATGGAAGTACCGCCACCTCAGTTGTAGTTGGATGTTTAATCGCTGTTCCTTTTCACTGTTTAGTCAAAATACTGCCACCACCTGCCTAACAGGACTGTGTGAGCACCATAGCTGGTGGGATGCAGTGATTTTGGAAGGTAAGTTTGCTTTTCCTCAAATCATCACCTTCTCTGGGACAATTAGCAATGGGCAATAAATGGTGGTCATTACAATGGCTTCTTCATACCTCAAATGAACAATAAAAGCAACACATAAAAGGGAAAGAGAAACATACATATAAGAAGAAAAATGTTTTAAAAATATGGAGAAATATGAGCCTGGAGTAGATATCTCTTGGCTGGGTACAATAGGTAAGCTAAATGGTATCTAGGTGTTGAGATTTCAAGGATTATTTAATTGAGAATGCACTACTGTAAATAATTCCTTCATGTTCCCTCATTGATTTTTGTGTGTTTAAGAAGCTTAGTAATGTGTTGGATAAATGTCTGTGTTTATTTCAGATTCCTGTTAAATAGGTAGATGTGTGAGTTGTCCATTAACAGGTGTTATAGCATTTTGGTGGGTTATAAAGTTCCTATCAGCAGAATCCAAATGTGTCATAATATGTTCCAGGTTCTTAGTAACAGCATGATGTGTAAATCTGAGATTTACAGCTTGGTCTAGGTAGATTTATCATAAGGCATTTACAAAATCTGCAAACATTTACAGCAGTTCTAGCAAATTGATGCAGTAAAACTGAATCTATTTTGAAGCACAGGTATAATTAACACAAAGTGGTTCTATTACCACCAAGCAGATTAACCAATTCAGAGTAAGAATCTGCTTGGGGATAAAATTAAAACCTGATCCAACTATGGCCAATTCCAACCTGACTCGAGTTTGAGGAATTATATTTTTAATATACCCAACCCATCCCACATTGGTCCCAAAGGACTTGGAGCCAGGCTCTAAGCATTGACCTTCGGTGCATTTACTTACAAAGAGTTGTCTCACCTGATCTGATTGGAGCCCAAGGGCCTATAATTTTTTGGGAGGCCTGACCTAACCTGCATCTGATGCATGGAGTCAGGTTCCATCAGGTCAAAGTCAGGTAGCCAGGCTCCAATTCAGAGAATGGATGCAATCACTGTTCCTAATCAGTCGAAAATGACCCTTCTTTATGTGTGGGCCAACAGGGAGAGGGTTGTTACACTACTTATAGACTTAGAGAATTGTTATGAAGCAGAAGAAAGCCAGTCAGACCATTGAATCCATATCAGTATCCAGCAACCCATTAGCCCCACAGCCCTACTCTTTCCCTGAACTCTTACAAGCTTTTTTTCCTCAATCATCTGTACAATTAAAAACCCTGACTGATTCTGTTTCCACTTCATTCATAAGCAGTGAGTTCCAGATCATCACTAATTTCAATGACTTTTTTCTCATTATCCCCACTTGTATCTTCTGCTTTGACTTTTAAATCTTTTAAATCTATGCTCAATGACACTCCCTCCCTTATCCCTGGAAATAAAGGAGGATCTGCTCTACTAATTGGAATAGCTCCCCTCTAACTTATATTAAGCAGTCACAAACCTATATATCTTTATGTGATCCCCTCTAAACCTTCTTTGATCCAAGTAAAATAATTCCAGCTTCTCCAGGCTAAACTCAGAGCTGAAATCCCTCATCCGTGGAACCATCTCTAGGACCTATGATCCTTCTTATGACCAGAACTGGATGCAATACTCCAGGTGTAGCCTAACGAGTGTTCTATACAGATTCAACATAACATTCCTGCTGGGTCAAGAAATATGAAATCTAGAATCCCATATGCTTGACTAACGACCCTCTCAACATGTTCCACAACTCCATATGTCCTTTAGAGCACTGCTAATTAGTCTATATTTAGTTCTGCTTATTAGTCTATATTGTGTGTTTCCTTTTCTTTCTGCACACTTCTCTTTCTCTGTCTCCTGTCTGCCTATCTATCAGCCAGCCCATGTCTTCTTGCAACTATTAGAATCCTCTTCACAATTCCAAGTTTCACGTCATATTATTGTGTAAGGTATCACAACAGAGGCCACTCACACAGATCCTATTAGATGGTGGTAAGGACTAGAAGACTGGCTAATACTACTTGCACAATTCCTTAAGCCTGATGGTACTAGTCCTGCTACCCCAGTTGAACTTGACTCAGTGTAAAGGTAAGCCCTTGAGTAAATCCTTGTATGTGTGCTCACTCACACTGGGCAGTCCATTGGGAGAACTCAGCCACCGTTAGCCTTTGAGAAACTCATAACGACACCAGCAATGCCTACTTCATATTGGTTATCACCTTGCCACTGCAAAGAGCCCAGATAATATGGGAATGATCTTCAGGTGCTCCTGATGAAGGTAGGTTGCCATAACAGCCATGTTGATAAAGTAGATTATAAACTGTTCAATGGAATTGCCAACGTATCTCTGATGAATAAGAACAGCACGAACATTAGTGTCCAAGGGATCGATGGCAGTAGAGCAAAGCCGGGACAGAGAACCTATCACAACACCTGGAAAAGATCAAATGAAATCAAAATCAAGAGTCAGTCAGATCAGGAGCAGCAAAACCATGTCCGAAAAGAATTCTATCAACATTTTCAACTCAAGGTATTTTGCATTATAAAATTATAAGAAACCGTTGAATAATCCAGTTGAATGTGTCTTTTGATTGAAGATAAAATTTGCTCAGATGAGTTGGTGCAATGATTTTTCAACATGGTGTGCCAATGTGAAGGGATTAATCCTGGCCATGAAGAACTAAGGATGCAAGAGATTGACTCAGTTTATCTGAGTATTATTAGCAACGCTGCCAACTAGTTTCATTGAGAAAATGGTTATGAGCCATCTACTTGATCTGCTGCAATCCATAAAGTGAAAATGATCCCAAAGTACTGCTGGGAAGGGAATGCCAGGTTTGTAATCCCGCAAGAATGAATTATGTCGAAATCAGGATGTGTGCGCCTTGAAGAGGAACTTGTGTTCCAATGCAACTGCTACCTTTGTCCCAAACAATAGAGGCTGTGAGCTTTATGTTTTGCACATAGAAAGACAGAAAGATCCAGTCACTAGAAATGGATGACTGATACACAATGGAGGATCAGTGGGAATGCATTCATATAAAATTCCTTTCAGCTATTGTAACAATGTTGACTATTACAACTCAAAAATGAAAGAGGACATAATATCAATATACACTGTTATTCTTAAGATAACCGGCAACATTTTTGGGAAAAACTTTTTTTTATATATATAAACCTTCCCTGAGTCAGATGACAAAGCAGTCCACTGGCGGAATGTTATTTTGTAATTATTATTTTATAATTAATTCAAAGGTGACTCATTTAGCCAGCCCCAGCTTCACTGTCATGACCAATATAGCAACTAAAATCTTCATATGAAATTGAAGCATTAATTAATTAAGCACGACAAAGATCCTTGGACCAGGTGGATTACACTGAACCTTTGAAAGACATCTTAAATGTCCATTGAGGCTCAGGATTATCCATCGCTGTCACTGTGGAATAACCTTGATTTATTTTTGTTTCAACAGAGAAAGCAATTACAGGTTCATGCCTTCTCTAGGTCCTGGGGGAGGTGAACAGGATGGGTTCTCTGTTATTGAGGGAGTCAAAGACGTTGTTTATTTTGTCTGAAATTGTGGCTACGCAGTCAGTATAAAAAGGATAACTTTTGGAACACAGTCCATTCTCAAGATTTGTTAGGGTATGGGCAATACTAGAAAATGTCATCAAAGGTGGTAACTAAAGATGGGTTATTTGACCACACATTGGAGGTGGGAGATCAGGAACTGGAGAAAAGACCCTGTGGTCTAAGTAATTAACTAAATGAAGAACTGATGTGAGGTGTTCCCATAAAGTAGGAGATAAAAAAGTGTTCGGAGGCAATGGGAATTAAATCTTTTCAGGAGAGAGAGAAAGGGATGGGAAGGGATCACTTACAGGGATTTCCATGTAAGTGTAAGAAAAATGTACAGAAAGAAAGGCAGTAGGAGACAAAATGGAAAATAAAAGCTCACTGAGTGGGAGTGAAACAGAATTACAACTATATGAAGAGAGGAATGTAGTAGGCTGAAATGGCATTTCTCACTGATTTATTGGAAGAGTTAGCCAGAAATAAGCAGGTTAATGCATTCATTAAAATAGCAATCATAAAATTGGTAAATTGGTTTATCATTAACACATGTAGCAAGGTACAGTGAAAAACTGTGTTTTGCATGCCATCCATACAGATCATTTCATTACAACAGTGTAGTTAGGTAGTACAAGGGAAAACAATAACAGAATGCGGCATAAAGTGTTACAGTTACAGAGAAAGTGTAGTGCAGGTAGACAATAAGGTGCAAGGCCATAACGAAGTAGATTGTGTGGTCAAGATATCCCTATAATATTCATAATATTATAAGAATCTGCAAAGTGTTTTTCTTATAGTCTATAACTACTACCCAAATACATCTTAAATGGAAAATTAACCAGTCCTTCACCTTGAAAGTGGGAGCAATGTGGAACATTATAGATGAGAGAATTTAGCACATCATTGAAAAAAATAGAGGGTGATAGAAATGAAGTAAGATAGGAGTGAATACAAGATAAGCTGAAGTAAATTATAAACATTGTCACAGGCTGGGTGGGCTGAATAACTGCTTTTCTGCTGTATTCTAGCTGTAAATTCTATGAAATACTTTTAAAATGTGGAATTTCTTAGGAAAGAATGGAGTTCTAACTCTGTCATTTATTCTGTCTGTTAATGGGAATGTGTTTCATTTTCACGTTCTTTTGAAACTACTGAAATTAATCTTTAATTAAAATATGTATTTTTATATTCAGGAAATAAATTCTTACATTGCTACCTTCCTCGGATAGGATAAGAGAAATGATCTTGACCCATTGAATAGTGTAGCACCCTCATTAACAGTCAATTCACAGGAGAGGCAGCCTTCACTCTGTAACATCATCCAACTCTACGCTTTCCTCAGCCCACCAGCTGCTGAAACCCTCAAATGTGCCTTTGTTATCTCTAGACTTGCTTATCCTGAAGCATTCCTGACTGGCATCACTTGTTCTATTCTTTGTAAAGGAGGTCTTTCAAACAGAGAATGGAGCGATATGGCCATTGTGCAGGCGGAAGGGATTAGGTTAGTTGGGCATTTAATAATGAGTTTAATTAGATTGGCACAACATCGTGGGCCGAAGGCCTGTTCCTGTGCTGTACTGTTCTATGTTCTATGTTCTAAAACTCTGCTGTACTTGTTCTAACTCACACCAAGTGCTGTTTATGTCTTCAGCTGCCCAGCTCTGGAATTCTCCAAATCTCTCCTTTCATCCTTCAGCACAAAAATGGGTGGTAGTGTGCACTTGTGGAAGATGCAAAAAGATTAAGGCGGATATAGAAAGGTTAAACGTATGGGCAATGATGAGGCAGATGGAATAGAATATGGAAAAGATGTGAGGCCACCTCTTTTGGTAGAAATAATAGAAATACAGAACATTGGTTAAATGATGGGAGATTCAAAATTGTTGGTGTTCAGAAGGACCTGGTTGTACTTGAATACGAATCACTGGAAGTTAACATGCAGCTACAGCAAGCAATTAGCAAACAGGCACAGCAAGCAACTGGTATGTTGGCCATAATATTGCAAGATGATTTGCATAGAAAAGCAATTATATAGGGTGAGACTGCACCTGGAATATTATGACTTTATTCTGTCTGTTAATGGGAATGTGTTTCATTTTCACATTCTTTTGTAACTACTGAAATTAATCTTTAATTAAAATATGTATTTTTGTATTCAGGCAATAAATTCCTATGTTGCTACCTGCCTCAGATAAGATAATAGAAATGGTCTTGACCCATTGAATACTGCAGCACCCTCATTAACAGTCGATTCACAGGAGAGGCAGGATGATCCAAATTTCAGTCTTGCAACCAAATAATTATTTTTAAAGGGCAACATTGTAAAAAGGCAAATGCAGCATTGCCAATAGTGTATAATTGTTAATAAAAAAAAAGACCTGATTTAGTGAGGTTTTACACCACTTCTCATTAATCAACAAGGGCCTTTGCATATAATATCTGGTTTACTGTTGGAATTGTAGAAATACAGCACTGGTAAGGCCATTGGGTCCATTGGCATTTGCTATCCAACTCTTTGATTAGTATTATGTCCAATAATCCTTTCCCTCATAAACTATTACAGGCTGGGTAAATTCAATGAAAGAACATACACCACCCTTTAGAATGTCCCAATGATTTTCACTGGCAAAATAATTATGAATTGTAGTTATTGTTGTCACATTGGTTCCTCTTTCCAAACAGAAATGCCAGAAATAACATTGGAACCACATATGTCTTATGCCCATTTCTAAATCTCTGTCAGATGTCTTGTCAGATGAGCCACTAAATCTGGGGTATTTTAACAAAGGCATCACACCAAACAAATCACTGAGTGCTTCTGTTGAATTTCTGGACGTAGCAACTTGATACAAGTGCATTAAACGCTATTGCAGATTGTAATTTAAACCCCATGGCTTCCTGTGATGGAACGATAGTATTTTGAAATACTCTTTCAATCTGCAATGTGTTTTTGGAATTTTCTTTCAGCCGCAATTACTGGGACAGGTCACTCTACTGCTTAAAGATTTCCCACAGTGTTGGTCATGGTGTATTTGTCGTGCCTTCTTTCTTTTGCCCCAACAATAGTGGTCATGGTTTCAGCTGCCAAATCCCTAAGCTCTGGAAATACCTTCCTGCCTCCCTACCTCTCAGACTTCCTTTAATATCTCCTCCTTTGACCAAGCTCCTCTAATATCTGTCAAAATATAGTTGAGTCGTCTCCTGTGAGGCCCCTTGTGATTCTTCATAAACTGACAAGGGGCCTCACTAAATTCAAGCTTTTGTTGAAATCCCTGCTTGTTCAGCACTTTGTTTTTACTCAATCAAACGGAACAGCTAACAACAGCTTTCACATCTCAGAGATGGGCAAGTAGCTTCAAAGTTTCTACCTGCACTGCACTTTTGCTGTAACTGCAACACTATATTCTGCATTTTGCATTCCTTTTTACTCCCTCAATGCATGGATGTATGGGAGGCATACAGTACATATCTGTCTAGATGACATGCAAGCAAAAGCTTTTTACTGTATCTCGGTATATGTGACAATAATAAAACAATACCAGTACCAAGTGAAGCAGGAGTAGGCCATAGTCCTTCAAGCCTATTCGTCTTTCAATGAGGTCATGGCCAGCCCTATACTGCAAGTCCACTTTCTCACTCAATCTACGATTTCATTGCTATTCCAACATCTATCAATATCAGTCTTGAGATTACTCAAACCTAGCATCATCATGTAGAAGAGAGAACTCTACAGATTTGCAGGTCTCTGGGAGGAGAAATGTCTACTTTCTCAACCCTAAAAGGTGGACTCTTATTCTTGGGTTATAACCCAACTTCTAAGTCCTCCAGCCTCTTAGAATCAACACTATCAACCCCCCTATGAAAAGTATTAGTTTCAATTAGATTGCCTCTTTTTCTTCTGAGCTCCAATGAATATTTAGGAAAAGCTTCCTTAATTTATCCTCAGAGGACAAATTGTCCTTTGTCCTATGGGTCTGTGGGACTGTTGCAAGTAAGGAGGAAAGACTCATTGGCAAAATTCTGTGAACTGTTTCTCTGAATCTGAATTAAAGGTCATCAGTTGGTCTCTGCCAGGCTAAGGAGCTAACAGCCTCAAAGAGTAAGTGATCACGATAACTCTCGGAGGAAAAGTCCTTACCTGGAAAAGCTTGAAAAATGTTGAAGGAATAATAAAGTTTGGGATCATTTAAAGGAAAAGCACAATGCTTTGATAATTGGGAAGGTTTGTGCAGTGGATCTGTGATGTCATGGAACCATCACATTGGCTCTCCCCTTGAAGTCTCTAAACAATTAACTGATTACACCAGAGAACACATCTCCCACAGGGAAGAGGAAATATTTCCTGATCTTCCACTTAGTGTCAGAAACAAGTATAGCTCCTTATTGAAATGTCTTTAATAGCACAGTCAGACCATACCCCTGCCTCATTACTTCCTGTTTAAGTGCAGCCCCAGGC
>JAUZTB010000070.1:20645165-20660609 GCA_034780895.1 Rhynchobatus australiae
ATTCTGGTCCTCTGATAATCACCTAAGGTTAAGGATATGCAGACACATACGTTCACTCAATAATATTAAGAACCTCTACAGAAAATAAAAAACATTCAATTCGTGCACTTAAAATGGAATGCTCCCCTCCCCACAACAGAATGCTCAATGCACTGACATCTTCTGCAGCCTTGATCTCCATCCTCTGCCCTCTCACCACCAGTTCCCCGATCTCCATCCTCCATCCCACCACCAGTTCCTCTGATCTCCATCGTCCATCCCACCACCAATTCACCTGATCTCCATCCTCCATCCTGCCACCAGTTCACCTGATCTCCATCCTCCATCCCACCACCAATTCACCTGATCTCCATCCTCCATCCCACCACCAGGGCCACTAATCTCCAGCCTCCTCTCTCTCATCACTGCTCATCTGACATGGCCTCCTCCCCTCCAGCCCTGCTGATCACAGCTTCATCTCCCCAGCCTTTGGTAACCCTCCCGATTGGTGGACTGGTCAGCTGCCAGGCAGGAGGTGAAGTTACAGGAGGTCCTGACCTCCCCAACCTATCACAGATCATTAGCAATTCCTTTTATTTTACACATTTGCAGGGTGTGAAGGCTTTGCACTTGAGAAACCCTGGAAGTGGTGTTGAACCATCTTTTTGAATGAGCCCCAAGGCCCTTCCGATGATGGTTGCCCCTGGATTTAGGCCCAGCCTTACCCATACTCACCTTGCCTCTGTGATACCAGAGACCAGGTAGTGTCATACCCAAAAGAAGAGGAAGAATGGTAGGCAAAGGTAGACTGAATAAAAATAACCCAATCGTACAAATAATAAACAAGTCCTTACCGAGTAAGACCGGAGTGATTGCAATTATGTTGCAGCGCAGTGTATACGTCATTCGGCTAGTTAGGTCTGGACAGGGTGGGGGATCAAAGGGCACAAACAGGTAAAGACCATAAAGGATCCATGGTATAAACAGCAGAGCGACAAAGACAGATGATATGGCTTTAAGATGTGAAGTGGAGCAGTATTGGCAGCAGGGACAGCATTTCCGGCCTCCACTTGCCCCAGGGGCTGTCTCCTTTTGCGATGATTCCGCAGAGGCATTGCGCTCCGAATCACTGGAAATCAGTTCAATGGTCTCGGCGTCCGGCGATGGGCCCAGCAATGGCTGGTCTTCTGAAGCCTGGCTGGTGAACTTGTGTGCCTTCTCCAGCACCGCAGTGTTCTCTACCCCTCCCTTGGTATTGAAGTTCTGTGGGGGAATGGTTCCAGCTTCACCTGGCAATGATGGCTCAGAAAAAGACACTTTCTCGTTGGGCAAGGTTGAAGTTTCTCTGGTGATGTCCACCGACACATTGTCTGGATGCTTGTATTTATTTTCAGTGTATGGAAAGGTGTGGTTTCTCACCAGTTCCGCTTTAATCATGTTCAAACGCCCATCACTCAGTGTGGTCTGCTGTTTTGTGATCTTCTGGTGGGCTTCGTTGAACTGAAGTCTCTTGGCTTTTGGAGCTAGCTCAGTTAAGTGATCGATGTTTTCATCAGATAGTGAATGCAGTTCTTCCACAGATGATTCTGGGCTATCAGAGATGGGTGCCAATGTAATCTGGGTGTCTAGGTCCAAGAACGGAGAGAAGGAGAGGCGGCTGGGGTCAATGTCCTGCAGCTGGTTAATGATGTCAGTGATTGACTCCTTTACACTGTCAAATTCCTTCAGTTCATGACTATTGGCTGGTTGTCTCGGAGTAGTCATTGTTCGGAGCTAACCTCTGGAAAGATACAGAAGTTAGGAGTGACATGTGAAAAAAATACTTATTTCTATTTAGTTGTAAATACACATGACTACATTACAGATCAGTTATCTTTTCATTCACACTTTGTGCAGGTTGCTGGGTAGGACATCAGTTAATGCCCTTTCCTATGTCAGCGACTTGCTCGGCCTTTCAGGGGCTTGAGTCGCACCACACATTGACTTTTTAAAGTCCAGGTTCAGTTAATTTCTTAATTTTAAATTCCCAAGATGCCTTGACGGGTTTTGATGCCTCCAGATAAGTTGTTCAGGCACCTGAATGTGATTATAACCACAATGTTATGAACCCTGGCATCTGGTTATTGGTCCTGTGAGCAAGTGTCTTGTAATTGAGGTGTGTACCATCTATCCAGCTGTTGTAGAAGGGATCAAAACAAATTTAACCATGTTATGTTATGGAAGCAGATTTGTGCTCTCAAATTTCAGCTTCTCCTCTGTAATGGTCTTAATGACACCTCTGCTTTTAGAAAATATCAATAGAAATTGAGATTTACACCAGTCAGGATATACCAGCTGACTGGATTTTATCCAGTAGAAGCAAAAGCATTAAGTAAAAGCACTGTTGGGAATAAAATAGTAATATCCTCAGCAGAGAAGGCAAGTGACTGCAAATGATCCTGAAATGCAAACACTTTCCCCTGTTCTGACTTCCTACATTTTAATTTACTTTCAACTATTCTGTTTCCAATGGGGATATCACTTGCTGCCGAGCATGCAGCTAAGAGTTGAAATAAAGACCTAAGTTCCTACATCCTGGTGTGCATTTCTGACACTACCCACACTGTGTTCTTGTGCCAAGCAGGAGAAACATGCTGCTCAAAGGCTTGTAATAAAAGTGTCAACTTCAGGCAAATGTTAGGAGCAAGGTTCATGATCAAAAGGAATTGCTAGTCTTTCACATCTGCACATTCAGTTTTTGTGTCGCTCCTGAAGCTCTCTGAATCAGAGGGGCCCCACATATTTCATAGTGTACAGTGTTGGTTGTAATCCACTCGCTGTGTGAGATTGCCATGATGTGATACACAGCCAGAGTTCTATGTTACTCTGCAAACTGATATTCACGCTTCACTCAGCAGGAAGGAGAATGTGGCTACATCCAGAATCCCTGCCCAGACAGTTTTCTTTTAATGTCAGGAGATTGTGGGCTTCCTCTTCTTTGCTTGTGGGAAGTGGGTGTTACAGGCAAGACTAGCATTAACTGCCAAAACCCTAACTGACCCTGAACTGATCTGCTCGCTGAACCATTTCAGGGGGCAGTTAAAAGTCAATCGCAAAGCTGTGTCTGGGAGTCACATAAAGGGCAGACTTCCTTCCCTTGAGGACATTAGTAATATAGATGTGTCTTTTTAAACTAATACTAGCATTTAATTCCAAATGTATTTAATTGCTTGAATTTAAACCATCAGCTGCCACGGTGGGATTTGAACTTACTTCCCCAGATCAATAATAACTAAGAATGATAGATTTCCCTTCCCTAAAGCACATTAGTGAGCCAGATAGATTATTAAACAACAATCCAGTAGATTAATGATCACCATTTCTGATGCTTACTTCTTATTCCAAATTGCTTGAATTTAAACTCCCCAGCTGCTGTAGTGGGATCCAAATGCTTGACTCCATATTAATAGCTAAACTTTGAGATACTAGTCCAATAATTTAACCTCTGTGTTACCAAACCTCAGATATAACAGCCCTGTAAGGTCAAGTCCTTAGGCAATGAAGTAACCTGACAATACTGAAGTTATGTTTGATGTGAACTGACCTAAATGATGTGGGAAAGACTGCTTGCAGTAGGGAGAGATGATGTTGGCATGGGGTTTGCTATAGAGAGAAAAGGTGCTTTCCTGTATCAGATATCCAAAAATAAGCTCATTTTTGGTTTTTAAACATTCATTAAATTGTGGGCGCTGTTAACCCTTAAACTGAGATTGAATTTAAGGGTTTGCTGGGCCTTCTCAAGGGGCAGTTACCAGATCAAGAGTCACATATATGCCAGACGAGGTAAGAATGACTGTTTATTAGCAAAGTGTGGATTTTATAACAATCCAGTGGCTGCTGATGCTAACTTTTCAAAAAAGCATTTTAAATTCACTAACAGAATTTAAACTCACTAATTCATGACCCCAGCTCATTAGTCCAGAATTCTAGACCATCCTTCCAATAATGTAACTATTATGCTCCTGTATTTATGGGCTGTTGCAATGCACAGTGATAACATTATTATAATAGACCATATAACTTGCATCAAACATTCACCAACTTCTTACATTAAAAGACAATGAGGAAAATCCAGGAAAATAGTTTTTAATTTTTAAAAACAGGTAAGTTGAAACTTACAATGCAAAATGCATAATCCTTGCTCCAGAGAAAATAATTTGATATGGGTAAATGTTTGAGGAGGATTAAAGCATGGTTTTTATATTTAAAAAGCGAACCTGGGACCATACGCACAATCGCATTGTTTAGTCATTCATGGAAGTGGACATCAACAGAAATGCTGGGATTTTTTTGTCTATCCCGATTTGCCTGTGCACTGGGGAGGCAGATAAGAGTGGATTTGGAATCTTAGAGTCATTGAGCTCTGAAACAGGTCTATTGGCCCATTGAGTCCCTGCCAACCGTCACATCCATCAATACTAATCCCATTATTCGTTCTCCCCACGTTCCAATCAATTGTCTCAGACTCTACCACTCACATCCATAATAGGGGCAATCTACAGCAGCTAACTAACATTAATAACCAAAACACCTTTTGGAATGTGGATGGAAATTGGAGCACCTGGGGGAAATCCACATGGTCACAGGGAGAATGTGCAAATTCCGTACAGACAGCATCGGAAGTCAGGAATGAACCTGGGTGGCGGGAGCTGTGAGGCAGTGGCTCCACTAGCTGAACCACTGGGGATGGCAGATTTGCTTTGTTGAAGAGCATTAGTGAACCTGGTTGGTTTGTTGTGGTCAACGTTCCAGGGAGTAGCTTTAACTGCAGGTTTATTTAATTAATTTGGATCCTGAACTGGTATAGTGGGATTCAAACTAAAGTCTCTGGATCAATTGACCAAAATTCTATCTGCTATCCCAGTAACTTAATTAGAATATCACTGTACTTTTATACCTGTAACTGTCATTGCAGATTAGTCTTTTAAATGTCATAGAATTCCTATTTTCTAAATGAATTCCTATGTATTCCAATTCTCAAGAATTCTTAATCCAAACAAACTTCGTAAGCACAAAGTCAGCATTCCAAGTCAAATTCAATTGTAGTCCAAGTTCCAGCTTTGTTATAGTGGAAGGAAAGTGTATGGAGTGTTTATGACGCATGTATATATCGTCTGTAGATATACTCGTCTCTTATTTTTTAAAAATTTTCTATAATAAAGATCAACACAGTGTGGTGGTGATGGTGGGGGGGGGGGTTGAGAGAGAGTTGGCGGAACTATCAATTCTTACTGTGATCAAATGCCATTGATAGTACTCAACAGCAATCATATACAAGGATGCGGGTGGACAGTTTTTGCCCTTCCTTTTCCTGCGATGCTGAGGTAATTGATTCTATTCTGACTTGGCCAAGCTGAGTCAACAAAGAGGAGAGAGATGATCTGATTCTTTGGGTCATAGAGATTTCCTTCCCAGGATACCATCTTGCCCATGCTGGGCAGGAAAGAACTATTCTGATTAATCCCAGTTTTCAGTCTGTATCCTTACGGGTTACAACACATCAACTGCTCACCCAACCACTTTTTAAGTGTGATGAGGACCTGTTAGCCCTTGAATACCAGACTCCCACCTCACTTGGATTTCTCTGCAACCCATCTCTAAAAATTCAGTTTAAAACTGTTGACCCCAACTATTACCTTCTCTGCTGAGCAAAATGGTCCTTTCTGTTCATCTGACTGGTTTATGTAGCGCAATAGGTTTAACTGGAGTGCAGTTTCACAGTGAGCTATGGGGATAGTACAGTGTCAGTGAATCATCTTTCTATTTGTAATTGACCAATTTATTTTTGTTTTTTTTTGTTTCTGGTCCCTAAATCTTAATTTTTTTTTCTCTGTTGGAGAGAGAAGATGAATGGTCAGGAAGTTGTAACCCTTCAAAGAGTTCTGGTTAAAATGTTTGCAACTCCCCTAATGGGTGTTTGGCTTTCTGAATCAGATTTTGAGAGGTTGTGGCATGATTCTGCTGCTGAGGTCAAACAAAACAAAGAAACTTCTGTGAGTCTCCAGGAGGGAAGAGGTTGTCCTTCTGTAGTACTGTTCATCCATTAATGTAGGAACCAGCTGCTGCTCTAGGCTTGAATAACTGGGAACATTTTTTGCTTAACACTCCATGGGATGTTACTTTGCCCTTGTTGAATAGACGTCTGCAAAGCTGCCCAATACTCAGCGTCAGCTGAGAGCTAAATACAGACTGTGCCCTCTGGTAGTCTTGAAAATCTGAACACTACAGTGGAAAATTTTGTACCAGAACCTACATCAAGTTGTTTCACAAAATCTTTACTAAAGAGTGCCTGTTCCAACAAGAACTTTCCGAACCATCACTGTGTGTTCTCATAGCCTGAGAACTTGCGTGTGCATTTAATTGTTGAAGCTGTCTATATTGAAACTAAATTGATTTTTTTAACTTAAGAAGGGACTTAGGGATAAATGTTCCCCTCCTGCTGTATGCCCTAAACACACATTTAGGGTATGCCCTAAACACACAGTGCATTGAATTCTGCTTCTGAAATTTGGCTACACTGATCTCCAGGATACCAGATTTCAGCAAAAAGAGAATTCAATATGAATACTTCACATCACGTGATTAGCACAAATAACAAAGAATACATTTCTACCCTATGCTTCCTGCCTGATGTTAGTAATGTGTTCACTTGGCATAAGGCCATTTCTAATTTTGCACTGGAATGCCAGGTTAGAGTATCGTAGTGTCTTACAACACAAGAGCAGGTCCATTCAGCTCATTGTGCTTGTGCCAGTTCTTTGGAAAAGCTTTCCCATTAATTCTACCCTCTCCTCTTTCCGCATTAGCAGTTTTTTCCTGTCTTTCAATTTCAGGATGTTGACCATATCCTAGAATAGGCTCCTATGGGTGTGGTATTTGTCAGAGAACAACCAAAGTAGGTTATAAATGTAAAATTGTCACTAAGAGAATGAGGGGAAAGCTCTGAGAAATGGAGCACTGTCCCCAAATTGTGAGCGAGGTATAAAAAAGTTGCATCTTTTGATGGAAATTTGGATGAATGCCACCTACAGTAGTAAAGGTCTAATTTAAATTAAAGAAAAAAAGTTTTGCATTTATATAGCACATTTCCTCTGCATTTCAAGACATTCCACAGCTACATTTCCATTCCAAGAAAATGTGGCAGACAATTTATGCACAGCAAGGTCCCACAAACAGATAATCTGTTTTGGTGGAATAAATATAGAAAAAGCTGGGAATACTCAGCAGGCCAGGCAGCATCTGTAGAGAAAGCAGCAGTATTAATATTTCAGATTGCTGATTTATTTTGGTAATGTTGATTGTAGAATAAATACTGACTGGAACACCAAGGATTATCCTAAAATAAAAACAGAAAGTGCTGGAAATACTCAGCAGGTCAGGACATACCTGTGGGGAGAAAAACAGAGTTGATGTTTCAGGTCAATGACCCTTCATCAGAACGTGAACCTAACCCGATGAAGAGTCTTCAGCTTTGAAATGTTAACTCTATTTTTCTTCCTTTAGATGCGGCCTGACCTGCTGAGTATTTTCACCGTTTTCTGTTTTTATTTTAGATTTCTGGCATCTGCAGTTTTAAAAAAAATTTAATCAAGGATAATTCCCCTGCTCTTCCTTGAAAAAACATCTTGGGATCTCTTAGATCTCCCTGAGAGAGCAGACAAAGTCTTGGTTTAGTGATTCATTTGAAGAATGGGGCCCCCAGTAGTGCAGTCCTCCACTGAGACAACACTGGAGTGTTAGTCTGGATTATGTGCTCAACTCTCTGGAGTGGAATTTGAACCCAGAAACTTCTGCTACCAACTATTACATGGCTGACATCCAAATTATTGGGTAAACATTAGAAGCAACTTCCACCGGTCTGTCAAGGTACAGCAGGAGCTGTGACCACTTGATTTAGAGGTAACTTGAAACCTATGCCACTCAATATCATCATGTAACATAAACAACTTGCATTTATATAACACCTTTTATTGTTGCCTGTTTCCAGAGAAGTTCCATGGAACCCAGGTCACCCGATTACATCATTCAAGGACCTGCTTGCTACTCAGGGCCTCAATACTTGGCTGCAAAACCCTGTCAGTCATATCAATTGTGTGAAGGTAACTGGGGAATGGGGAGGGGGGGTGGGGGGGAAGCGAGCTCTGGGTGAGAGCAGTCAGAGCAATTCAAGAAAATCTGAGTCAATGCACAAAGGCACTTCAGCATCAGCAATAGCTTTGAGTAATGTTACTATAGGATGCTGCCGGAACTCAAGGGCTTGAGTTATAGGGAGAGGCTGGGCAGGCTGGAACTTTATTCCTTGGAATGTAGGAGATTAAGGGGTGACCTTATAGAAGGGAATAAAATCATGACGGGCATAGATAGAGTGAATGCCTAGTCTTTTTCCCAGGGAAGGGGAACTAAAATCTATAGGTTTAACATGAAAGGTGAAGGATTTAAAAGAGACCTGAGGGGCAACTCTTTCACACAGGGGGTGGTCCATATATGGAATGAGCTGCCAGAGAAAGTGGTTGAGGCAGATACGTTAACGACATTTGAAAGCCATTTGGATAAGTACATGGATAGGAAAGGTTTAAAAGGGATATGCGCCAAATGTGGGCATTTGGGACGAGCTTGGTGGGTACCATAGTTGACATGGTCAAGTTGGGCTGAAGGGTCTGTTTCCATGCTGTATTACTCCAAAGGCTTGAGAGCAAATATCAGCTTTCATTATTGTAGAATTTTTAACACACTAAAAAAATCCTAAATTGGCTCATGGGGGTCAATTAAGAGATGGTTTCACATCCCCATATTTTGAATAACCCCTAACCCTTTTCGTTTTGCTTGGAGTATCTCAGACTCCTGCCAGGAGCCAGTCAACCTGTGCTGAAGATCTAATGAGGTATCATCTCTTTTGAATGAGATTTAATGTACAGAAGAGCATCAGAAGGAGATTTATTGGAGATTGGGAGAAGCCATGAAATCTATATGTTTCATTAAAATCTAACACAGGGTAAATGGTGATCATTAGAGAGGATACAAATTGTTAGAAAAGTCAACAGGAGATGACCTTGTTTCAGAGAGAACCACTGCCTTAACAACTGGAAAATCCAGACAGTAGTTGAAAGGGTGAGTAGCAAACTAATTTGACCCATTTTGAAAGCATCAGCTATTCTGGGGATCGTGCTGCATTTGTACAGCGCAGAGTCTTTGTGTGCAGAAAGTTTCATTGTGGGAAGGCTGTATAAGGACTGCACACTGTAATGGCATAAGATGGCGCTGGCACTGAACCAGTTTTCAAAGCTGAAAGAAAAACAAGTTTCTCTGCGTAATGACATGAAATGGTTTGCCCTTTTCACAAAACCCTTTCTTTGTTAGCTGTTTATTCAGCGCAAAAGCACTGTGAAAAATAACATCAATAGGAAAATAAAATGGACCAGTGGAAATTGACTGCTGAACCCTTGCCCACACACGTGGTGGAGCTTGGACTCAGCCAGTTGGTAGACAGCTTTGAGGCATGAAAGGAGACTTGTTCACATAATATGTGTCTGATCTGTAGCCTCTGGCCCTGTGCCAACACAGTTGTGTGGTGCCAGTGTACTCTGCTCTTCCACCCTTGCAGTCACATATTGAGAATCACCACACTCCATACAGTATAAATGGGGCATATTCAGAACAAGAAACAATGCTTATATGGTGTAACCTTTGCTTTGGGCAACAAGAATAAAAATACTAATATGAAATTTGCTACTCATTATACGCTATCACTGAATTTGTCTTCTATGAGTGCTCTATAATAGGCAGTAAAATAAACCTCACCCATTTCACACCTGACTAGAAATTTAAAATGACTCCCATTATGTGCATGCACCATAATGGGATAATTTGAACCCAGGCTCAAATAAATATTAAGTTTACTCTCTGAAAACACTTTGCTACTCTCCAAAATGGCCTCCCCAGTTCTCTCCTCTGTAACCTTGAGGCCATCTAACTTCTGCTTCCTGTGTGCAATTGCCCATCATCGCAGTTTCCACTGATCTACACCAGTTCCATGTGATGCGATACCCTTATATTCAAATCCTCACCCTTGTTTTCAAGTTACTCCATCGCCTATCCATATCCCTGCTGCCTCCCCTTGCACTTTAGTCACCAAATCATCTGTCCTGCTGTAATTCATCCAAATGTAATCCCTTCATCATGACTTCAACTTCCAAAGGCCTAAACTTTGTCTGGAGATCTACCCCAAAAAACTCTACATCTTATGCTGCTTAAAGCCTACCAATTTGACCAAGCTTTTTCCCATATTCCTCAATTTCATTCTATGTAGACCCTATAGAGTTCCCTGGAGTTTCTTAATACATTATATATGATTTATTGCAACAAGGTAGGCAAACTGTTGGTCCGGTTCTCCTCATTCCCACCTCCAATTCTTAGCACATTCAGCTCTACCCTGAGCATTCAGGGATTCATTTGAGCAGTGCACTACTTCTTGAGTCATCCATCAGCATCACGGCCTGCAAGGGAAAATAAGGATCCAGGGCAAGAGGTGGCTCTATTCTGTGGGGCAAGCAGAGCTGTCATCACACTTAGAAGTGACAAATGGCTCAATGATGCCGATGGAATCGAGCAAAGGGGTAAGTTTCTTGAAGGAGAAACTTGCATTTACATAGGGCCTTTCACATCGATAAGGCAACCTAAAGAATTCTGCAGCTAATGAATTATTATTCTTTGGAGGTACAGTCACTGGTGTTTAGTAGCCAATGCAAATACCAATGTACAGATTCTGCAAACAGGACTTAGCTAGTTATTCCCATGTTTTGGCTTTCAGTGCTATTGGCTGGGTACTGTGATTTTTTACAGCTAAAGATAATGAAGGTGGGGAGGGTCTAACAGCTTACCACCCCCAAACAGGCACTTCTGACACCTCCTTTAAGATTATGTCTGAGATTATGGATTCAGATCTTGGACTGTGATTGGGAAACAGAAAGCAATGGAGGGAGGCAAGAAACCAAATTGGTTTGAGTGATTTTAGTTTATTTTCAATGAACTATGGAAACAAGAGAGTCATTCAGGTGCTCTTCACCATGAGTTGCTGTCAGTCACTCATCCAGGCAACCCTTCTCCATGCAGGTGCCCAGACATTGGCTTTGTAGAATGTCAGAGTTGAAGCCAACCCAGTCTCCAGTGGTCAGAACAGGAAGGCTGGATGACTTCAGCTCTGTTGTTCCATGAGACTGAAGTCAATTATGGACCTTGGTCAAGCAAACCCAACTCACCAAATTCCTGGAATTTAGCCAGCCCCCTTGTGGTTCAGGGACACATTGGGTTTATGTTCAGTCCAGCTAATGGATACATAGGCCCATTGTAATATCCAGACCAGAGGCATGGCCAAGCCAGGGACTAATGAATGAAATTTCAGTTCTATCAAAAGCCAGACCAAGAGGTGAAAGTGTATGACTGAGGAATGACACCCTGGTGCATCGACTGGCATCTAACTGATGCAAAGAAACATGTCTATGTTTGGTAATGTACTCATGCCATACCACTCAAAATCACTGGAAAAATGCCTGCCCCAATGCACAAGGTGGTCAGCATGGACTAGCTCAACATGGGGTTCAGACCCACATCAGAGGCACCTCTGCATTCAGGAAATGCCAACACTTTATCAGAACGATACCTGGAGAATCTCTGTTGAATTACATGCAGTCCTACTTCAGGAGGTTCATTGAAGGGAATGGGGGAGGGGTAGGATCTTTGCTGGCGTTAGCTACATAGACTGAGGTTGCTAGGAGAGTGTCTGTGAAACTCGTCATGCATCAGTGTTACCTTCTATTCTGGGATTCACACTTACATTCTAGATATATCTGGGTGGCTGAAACAATATTCTTATGCACAATACTTGCTTCAATCAATGGACTGGTTCGTATACCATTCTGTATGCATATGAATGATTAATTCACAAACACTATGCACAGTTAACTTCACATCAACAGCAGTCTGACCTTAGCATGTTCTGTAACCACACAGAGAATTCCAGCAACTAAACCACTTCCCATTCACTTCTACTGTACTTGGTCCAAGCATAATATTAACCCAGAATATCCTGATGCAGACATTGAGTGTTGTTTAAGATTATCCTGCTCAGGATGTTTAACATATCAAAGACCATACTGTCACAAGCAGGCCAAAATTCACCAAGAGGAAACTACCTTCAAAGCCAGCTCTGTGTCAGCAGAATCTTTTTGTTGAGTGTTTGGACTAACAGTTAATAGAAGAACTTAACAGACCATGACACAAAAGTATCCAAATTGGAGAGCGTTTGGAGCTTGTGATATGTTAGGGTTGATATTAATAATCAAAATGAGTGAGACCAATCATAAACCCACTGGAACTGACAAGGTTATCTTTGAGAGCACAAATAGTACATCAGTGAATTCATTAGGAAAGAATTTAAACACCTAAACTATTGATCCAGAGACACAAGTTCAAATTCTACCATCTCAGTTGTGAGATTTAAATTTATGCCATAAATCTTGAATCAGAAAGTAACAGAGATCATAAAGTTATCAGATCTATATAGGTTACTCTGGTTTACTGATGCTTTTTACTAAAGGAAATCTGCCATCCTTACTCAGTCTGACTTGCATGCATCTCCAGATGCACCAATGCAGTTGACTACTGTCTTCAGAAATGCATTCAATTCACAAGGCAATTAGGAATGGACAATAAATGTTGGTGTGCCAGCAACATCCACCTCCCATGAACAAATATCTTTAGCATGGTACATTGAAATAGGTTGGATTTTTAGACCGACAATGAGGAACAATATTCTAAAAGCTGTCAACTTTACACACGATAAACTATGACACAAAAGTAACATTAGTGGACAGAATGAGTTCTGGCTTTGTCAAAATATGAGTGCATGGTGAACAAAACAGGCAAATTCACCAATTCCACAGCCTTATTAAGGAGTCTTGCTCAAAGGAAACAATGGGAAATCAGAGTGACTTTGCACTATGGTGCTGATTTTTGGAGCTGTGCCGTCTTCTACTGAAGACTCCCTGCTGGAAGACATGGAGTCAATAAATTCACCGAGCCTGGTAGTAACTTTCACTTCTGCTGAAACTATTGGTCCCTGGCAAATTACTCTGAGACTTGTGTGGCAGAGGGTTACTGAGACCAGACAGCCTCCAGATCCTGCCTTAACTCAGCTGAACTCAGCTGGGACAATGACAAGGTTTCTATAAATGGAGAAGGGGGAAAATAGTAATTTGGCATTTCTGCTCCTGCTCATTGCACGTTGAGTGCTGCAGGGGAACGCGTGTATGTGGGTGGTGGCTGAGGTCTGAAGATCAAATCTGGCTGGAAGAGGTGACCTGACAGGTGGGTTTTGGAAACACAAAAGCAAAGCCTGAAATAAAAACAAAATGCGGGAAACAGCAGCTCAGGTAGCATCTGTGGGGAGAGAAACAGAGTCAATATTTCACTTCAATGACCATTTGTCAGAACTGGGAAAAGTTAGAAATTTACGGGGAAAAAATGGGATATGGAGAGGACAGAGAATGAAAGGGAAGGCCTGTTGCAGAGTACAACATAAGGGTAGGGGTGAAGCTGCATTGCAAATTGGAAATTAGCTAACAGGTCTGTTAACAAGCGACTGCTCTGTCCAATCAGGACTGATGGAGATAGATATTGATAAATGTGTGGCTGAAGTTTGCTGTTCTTTGTACTCATGTAGCAGTGAATATCTGACACTATAATATTAGCTTCTCATTAAGTACTTGTGCACCATCAGACTCCAAATTATTTAACATATTAATTTTATCTGTCAGATCTGTACACCATTTTGGTCTGTCAACCAACACCCCCACCAATACAGAAGCCAGTTGTTTGTTGGATGGATTTGTTAGATGAAGTCCCCAGGCCAACAACCCCAGCAGAAGGACTCTAGTGACTTTTAGTCAACTATCTTTGGAATGTTCCTCACCAGAGTTCTGAAAGAGATAATCTATTCTGAGCTGTTTTGTGGGAAGAGATTACCAGGAAGAGAAATATTTAAGGATGTGCTCAGAATCTCCTTGAAGAGTGCAACGTCCCAGCAGAGTCTTGGGAATCTCTGGCCCATGACAGCTCAAAGTGGAGAAGAGCATTAGGCCTAGTATTGAGAGCCTTGAGTCCATGGACTGGGAGCACACAGAAATTGGAATTGGTTTATTATTGTCACATGTACCAAGGTACAGTGAAAAGCTTGTCTTGCACACTGTTCATACAGATCAATTCATTACAACAGTGCATTGAGGTAGTACGAGGCAAAACATTAACAGAATGCAGAATAAAATGTAACAGCTGCAGAGAAAGTGCAGTGCAGGCAGACAATAAGGTGCAAGGTCATAACAAGGTAACAGAAGCTCTGTGTAAGTGGAGGAAGGAGTGCATCATCTCATAAACCATCCACTTGCCTGTGCCGATAACTATCCCTTGCCCCCATCTATAGAAGAGGCTGTGGGTTCCACAGTGGCCTCCTGAGCCACCAGAGAAAGTCAAAATCAGGATGGAAACAAGTCAACCTCAATCCTGAGGAACTGCCTCAGAAGAAGATGAAGAATTTAATTCACCACTGAATTCAGTTGTTTCTGCTGGTGACCCACTTTAGCTGCAGAGTAGAAGTTAACTCTTCCGTTGAAAAAATTAAAAACAAGGTGTGATTCCAGCTGAGCTCCTGATTGGAAGATCCCATCTTTGTGGGATTTCTGAGTCTAGCAGGATAAGAATGCGATGTCTTGTTCTGTGTTCTCAGCGCCCAGCTGCCTACCTCCCCTCCTCAACAGAGCCAACATATCATAAGTTTGCTTTAGACCTTTTAGAAATACAGAATCTTATTCCTGAATGAATCTTGGACAGTGAAACAAACCTGTGATTTAGTGTCAGCTTGGATTACTTTTTCAGACAACTGATGTCATTTCTCTGAAACTTTTTGAGAAAAAGATATTTGGACAGATAAACAGATAGGAAAAATTCAGAGAGATATGGGCCAAATGTGCACAAAAGGGACTAGCTCAGATGACCATCTTGGTCAGTATGGACAGGTTGGGCCAAAGGGCCTGCTTCAATGCTGTATTACTCTAAGACTCTTAAGACTACACCTTTACTGGTTATGGTGACATAGTCATTAATTTACTGGGCCAGTAAGCAGAGACCTAGACAGTTGAAGTGAGTTTGAATCCCACCACAGCAGTTGGAGAACTTAAATTCAAATAATTAACCATAAAACTATCACATTGTTCCAAAAGCACACCTGGATCATAAATCGTCTCACCATGAGTGGCCCTGCCTCCAACCACCCAGAGCCTAATCTTTTCAATACACTTGCTCTTCTTTTGACACACTCCTTAAAAATCTATCCCTTTGATTAAGCATTTAATCACCTGTCCTAATATCTCCTTCTTT